>JAKSZT010054030.1:48053797-48277168 GCA_026826555.1 Tolypeutes matacus
CTTTCCTATCCCAGACTCCCCGTCTACCTTGTGACTGACCTCTACTCACTACTTTCTTATCCCAGAACCTTGATCTCTAATAGTGATGATAACCTTGTAACTCACCCTGGTTTAGTACCCACCCCACCATGTTCAACCCCTTATTGTTTTAGTGAAGGAACCTGTGTCCATTAGCATCCTGATGGTATAAAATATTAGAATTTCTGCAGTTTGGGGAGGCTGATTTGAGATTGTACATCTCTGGTCTCCCACTGGCAAATAAATCCTCTTTTCCTTCCTAGTCTAGTTCAGTCTGTCTGTCTATTCTACTGCACCGAGCGAATGAACCCAGCCAAGGACTACCCCGGCCCTTCTTCATACCCCTTCATGTCTGTCTGTCTGTCTGTCTGTCTGGGTATGCTCCTAGCTAAACCTCTCAATAACAGGAACACAGAGCTCTCAAGGAATTTTTTAAAAATTATTTCGTTAAGGATGTTTTTCTCTCAGATCTTCTCACCAGCTATCCACCTAAAATAAAGGTTTCCATGCAGCCTGCAGGATAACCTGGCCTGTTTTTTAAACCCTGTTTTGTGTTGTATGAGTGCAAACAAACAGGAATTGCTGGGATGGCCACTGTTTGGAAAGCTGCCTGGGAATGTAGCAAAAGCCTCCATCAACCAGCCTAAAGGGTGGCTATGGTTTTGTTTGTTAAAAAAGCAAAATAAAAAAAAATAAAAAAAAGCAAAATAAACAACAACAAAGAAAAAAAACTAGAGAGTCTCCAACAAATAATTTGAAGTGGGGAAAAAAGGGAGAGAGATGGATAAAAGAGATTTAGAAGAGACTTAAAATCATGTTGCCGTCGTGTATTTCCAGTTATGATGCCGTGAGAAGAGCCCCTTGCCTCTGTGGTATTCTTCCCCCAATCCCATAATCCCAGTGTAATCACGAAAAAACACCAGACAAATCCAATTGAGGGACTTTTTACAAAATGCCTTACCGATGCTCTTCAAAACTGCAGGTCATGAAAAACAAGGAAAGACTGAGAAAATGGCACAGATCAGAGAAGATTAAGGAATAGTGATGACAATGCAATGTGGCATCCTGCACTGGCTCCTGCAGCAGAAAAAAAGGACATTAAGGAGAAAACTTACAAAATCCAAATAAAGTCTGTACTTTAGTTCATAGTAATGTACCAGTGTTAATCTCTGAGTTTTGGCAAATAAAGGTTACATAAGATGTTAACATTAGTGGAAACTGGGTAAAGGGTATGCAAGAAATCCTGTACTGTGTTTACAACTTTTCTGTAAATTTAAAATTATTCCAAAATAAACTGTTTATTTTAGAAAGAGAGAAAAACTTAAAACAAAAACTTATCAGCTAATCCTATTGTGGGATTTTGTTTGAATCCAGATCAAACAAACTATTTTAAAAATTCATTTATAAGACTGCTGGAAATATAAACATTGAGTATTTGATTATTTTAAGTAATTAATTGTTAATTATTTTAGGTAACTAATGGAATTGTGGTTATATTTTTTAAATGAGTATCTTTTAGAGATATAAATTAAAATTTTTAGAGATGAAATGACATGTCTTGAATCTGCTTCAAAGCAAAACATAGGAGGAGGGAAGTTGGGAGAGCATAACTTAAACAAGACGTAAGCAGGTAATTGCTGCAACTGAGTGATGGGTATATGGGAGTACATTATTCCATTCTGCCTTCTTCTGTATAGGTTTGAAATTTTCCAGATTTAGAAAAAAAAATTTAATTTAAAAAGGCAAAGAAGAAAAGCCATAATCCCTACATTTTGTCCAGATCTCATTCATTATCTCTGTAGCTACACTCGCCACCCCAGCAACCTCCATTCTTTCCATTCAGTCTCCTATTCTCGCCAAAACCCCAGGCCAGTTCTGGGATCAAAGTTCTCTCTAGATCTGTCCATTCACAAGATCCTCAGGAACTTGCTAAAGAGGCCTGGAACATCATCACCCCACAGGGAAACCAATCCCAGGAACCTGAAGAGGTGTCGTCCTGTCCAGCCCCCACCCCCGCTAAACTCTGCTGGCCGCAGAGGCCACCCAAGCCCGTGAGTGAGAAATGAGGGTGTTTGTCTGAGTCCCCACAGAGTCTTTTCCTTCCAGCAACAGGAGCAGAGAGCTGCCTCCTCTCCCTCTGCAAAGGTTTTGACATTTAGTTCCTTTCAACCTCACAGCAAAGTGGATCCAATCGCAGACAAGCAGGAAAAGAAGTGAGTGAAGACTTAATTTTAATGCAGACTTTTTTCTTCCCCAATGCAGAAGTCTTATTAAAGAAACAGCAGGATGCTGACAGGAAACTGTTAGTGTGTAGAAATAACACTTATTATAACAAGTCAGAACAGCAGGCAGATAGGTTGGTTTGTTTGTTAATTATATCTGGTTTTATTTTCTAATGAGTGCCTGAAAGAAAGGGGGGATCATTCTGACAGCTGTTTGAAACCAACTTTTAAATCCTCTCAGAAAGATGTTACAGAGCAGCTGTATCCTATGAAGCAAGAGGAGGTCCCCCTCCCACCTTTTGTCGATCAAATCTGTGAAGCTTAATGACTTATAATTCTGTGAATGGGGATCTAAATTCCTGCTTTAATTGATGCCTGTGTCAATAGAAACAAAGTTTTTTTGCTCACCAGCCGAGACACACAGAATGCATATATAATTTGCCTAGATTTAATTTACAGCTCTTTCTATGTATGATATTGCCAGAAAGACAAAGTGTATTTTCCTTTAAAGGGAAGTGTTAAACTTTATCCAGATTAACTGAATGCCTACACAACCATGAATCAGAAAATATACAGCTATTGACATGAGGACTCAAACGTGAAGTGAAAAACAAAAACCCCTGTCTGGGAGCGGGGTTGGGAGTGAGTAAAGGGGCAACAGTATTTTTAAGTTGCTGTAGAGTAAATTAAAAATTAAGCCTCCGGCTTTTTTTTTTTTTTTTTTTTGGTCAGAAATTAGTAATTATATAAAGGAAGCAGCATAAGTCACATCTTGGCATATTCATCTAGAATTAAATGTTTGCATTAAAAATTCACACTCCATTTAAAATTTTTTCAAATCCAGGCACTTTATAGCATAAATATAAATTTCTGCAAACTAATCAAGGCCAATTTGGAGAGCAGGTCCATGCAGGCATAGCGGTCTTGAGGTAAGGAAAGGTAGGAGAAGGGAGCTAACTCCGCAAGGAGGAGGACCAACGGAAAATTACCATCGGATAATACCTAACCACAGTGGAAAATCACCCACCCAAAGCCTGGTGCCCGTGGCCTAGGCTGGAAAATACCAGATGACAAAGGCCCACCCATCACCTGACCACCACATGCTTCACCCACCGTCCCCTGGAGAGTGCCCACTCAGGCAGGAATACGGAGCCAGTAAAAAGCTATTGTTTTCAAGCCCTCTTTTGCACAAGGGAGACCAATGTAAAGGTTACGACTTACAAGTCCTCATTTTCATGGAGGGGGAAGAACCGTGCAATCCCAGCCCCAGCAGACGCAGCTCGTGCAAGCATGTCCACACTCCCGTCCTGAGTGTGTACTTCCGCCTTACTTGAAATGCTCTTACTGCTATCTGACTAGTCCTTGAATGCATTCTCACAGCTGTGTCAGGTACTTTTTGGAGAAAGGGTGAGGTCTTTCTCCAAAACCTCTGACGGCCTCTCCAACATCAGGCTGAATCATTTAGACCAGGGGGAGAAAAGTGACAAAAGAAATAGAATAACTAAGGGGAAAAGCAGTTTGCTGACTAGATAGTCCAAGATCACCTCAGTTCCCAGAGGGCTTGCCCTCCTTCCTTTACCCTTGCATGTCCCTTGCCCTAGACCATCTGTCACAACTCTGCTTGGAAAGATGCCTCCTGCAGGAAGCCCTCCCTGGTTAAGGGACCTGACCCTCTCATTCTACTCCTCATTGCCACAGCAAGGGTGCCTGTGTTTTGCCTTTGGTCCTTAGTAGCCTATTTTGTATGATTATTACAAAATAATGTACCTATGCCTTTGTTTGTCTTTATTTCATCTATCCCCTTATAGTGAAGTAAGGCACCTACTGTGTCTTCTATTTGCTGAGTAGTTCCCCAGAGAACTAACTGTCTCAGGAACGCTGCCCATCAGTGTGTAGAGCCAACATGGAATTGATGAATTGATGGCATTACTTGGGCTTTGAGTTCCTTCTAAAAGGTTGAGAGAAAAAAATTGTATAAATGACTTCAGTTTCATTTTTTAAAAAATACCTGAGCCCATTGTCATGTGTTATATGGGGATAATATGAAATTCCTTCTTTCCCACCCCCACCCCCCTTTCTGTTTCAAAACCAGCTTGTTTTCATTGAATGAAGGGTTTCTCCCGGCTTGCCTGAGCTTTGCTAATAAGCTTAGAAAGCCGTCGGCAGGCTAGATGCCAAGCTGGGTCAGCGCAGTTGTAGATGACAGAGCTCTGAGGCACCCCACACACCTGGGGCAACAGTACCTCCTTCTCAAAGGGAAGGGCTCAGCCACCTCCTGGGGTCCATGCAGTGTCTGCAGCTTTGGAGAGTTTGGCACAAAGGGCTCTGAATTCCTCCAGGCACTGACTGTGGAGTCCCTCTAGGGAGAAAGAAGGAAATAGAATTTTTTTATCAAATTCTCAAGTCCATGGGATTCTGGCAAATAGACATGGTTAATTCAAGATGAATTAAGGTAGGGCAGGAGAGGGGGAGCCGACTTCCTAGGGATTAAAGTAATGGAATTTCCTATTTGAGAAATTCTGAAAATGGAATTTCTTCCGCTCCTTTTATTAGTGTCCAGGGTATTCAGGAGCCATCCTGAAGCTGTAGTAGAGATATTTAGCTTTGCTCTAGGAGTAGTGTACACTGGGATTTGGAATGGGAGGAGAAACTCGGTGTGGAAGGACCCAGCCCTTCTGCCACTGAGGGCCAAGGAGGGAACTCCAACCTACAAGCTGGCCCTAATTAGCCTTCTTTCCCACCAGCACCGCACAGCCTGCTCTCGAGGGAGTTCAAGAGAACCAGAGGAGGAGATCCTGCTGAGAATGAGAAGAGGCATGCAAATAAGCCCAGGTGTGGGTTAGGCAAGAAATCAGGTGGAGAGGGGGAGCAACAAGAGAAACACGACTCAGTTCACAGCCGTGGGGAGGCAGCCCGGCTTCCTCCTGGTGGATAGGGCGCGTGGTGGGCAGAGCCCCAGAACAGGACGGCAGATGGAGAGAGCAATAGACCAGGGGTGGAGTGGCAGGGTTTCTAACTGCAGCGCATACCAGCTGTGGGATGGCAGCAACTTGCCATGCCTTTCTGCCCCTCGGTTCCCTCCTCTGTAAAGTAAGCATGGCCAGCTTCATGGGCATGTGACCTGCCCTCAGAAGGGCCTGTGCGCACAAACTGCATCCCCCCCCCCCCCCCCGCCTTGCTTTAATGCTCTGTTGCCACCATCTTTAAATCCTTAATACCAAGGGGCCCCACGTTTTCATTTTGCACTGGGCCATGCAAATTATATAGCCAGTCTGGAAAGTAAGGGTGAGGTATTAAGTGGTTCTGGTTAAATTACTGTATTCGTTTATTTTATTTTGTTTTAAACTGTTTATAAAGTTATCCTATGAAATCAGGGTGATGAGAGGATGAAAAATAGGCTCTACAATAAACATGCTTTATTGGCAAATGGTGTGGTATTGAACAAAGGGCTACTCCAGTTCATTGGTAAGCTTAGCTTAACTCCTCTGTATAGATTATCAAAGCAATTAAACACTACATGACGTATTAAACACTAAAAATTATACTGATGGTATTTTACTCTTCTGGCTCTTTTTCTCAGTGCCAGGGGATGCTCATGCTGAATTACAATTTTCATTGAACAATACAAGATAAAAAAGATATCTGGTTATTTTAGTCTCATTTCATCCTAGTTATGTCATGGCAATATTCATAATACAAAGGAAACATGTACTAAAGACTGAATATGAGTAGGGATGTGTGCTAGACTCTGGAATTTCAGAGTTAGGGTTAGGGATAGGATCAGGATTAAAGTTAGGGTTAGGATTAGGTTAGGGCGGGCGGATGTGGCTCAAATGGTTGGGCATCCGTCTGCCATATGGAGGGACCTGGGTTCGATCCCCGGGACCTCCCAGTAAAATAAAAATAAATAAATAAATAAATAAATAAAAATAAATTTAAAAAAGAGGATTAGGTTAGGGGTTAAGGTTAGGGTTAAGGCAGAGTACCTGCCCTTGAGACATATTAAGCATGGATATTTAGGCATACTATTCATGCAAATAAATAAAATATGGAAACGTATAAGCACACACATATAACAGAAGGAAGTCCCTGTTAAAGGCCAATGAGGCTCAGAGAATGTTTCAGGAGTTCTGGAGAGTGGGGAATCTCAGGAACCAGGAAGCCAGTGCAAGCCATCCCTGTCTCCTTGGTGGCGATGGGCTGGGCCCCATCATATCAAGTTTGGGAGTCACCACTGAGTCAATGAATGTGTAGTGACCAGTTGTTTCACAGGAGCCCTGGCTAGTCCTATGGAGATAGTGGAAAAGCAGAGGATCTGGCCTTCACTCAGCTCCAATCCAAGTAAATAGAGAGCACATAAAGTGTGACTCCTCAGTGAGCCATCAGACCGCCCCCTGACAACTGAGTGACAGAGAACATGATCGAATAGAACTCTCCTTGAGTTATTGAATGATAGAGTGGAAAAAGTGAGAACAATACCAATCAGAAGGATCAAGAAAAGCAGGCTTCCAACCATAAGAATGCATCGGAGAATTGCAAGGTGAGAATATGGCTTAGGGTAGAGACTCCAGTTTTACTCACTATCCAACTGCCTGACAGTCCTAAGATCTCCCCAATCCTATTTGCTCCTGGTGACATTCACAAAAAATATTGTTAGGCTACTTTTTCTAAAATTGAAGAAATATACAGTATAATTTATGCCTTGCTTGAAATAAGCCTATATTTGAAATCCAGACAAACATAAATCACTAAAGGATCCTTGACTTTATAAAATGTGTCACCACAAGATGGCCTAAAAAAGTAAACTCCTATAGTAGCACATTTTAGGTAGAATTTTACTTATAAAAAATTATTTATATGCAACTTTGAAGCAGCACATCTGCCACATAAAGTCAGGTAGCCTTGTAGTTGACCCAAAATCATAAATAAAACAAGAAGCAGTCATCCTTCATCAACATTATTCATTTGAGACATCTGGAAGAACAACCTAAAAAACAGTCTTCCTGTCACAAGCTATGTTATTAAACAGCAGCTTTCCATTTTCCTGTATGTTGACAGGGAGCTGATCTCCTGAAGTTGAAAGAATAAGAAAATATACTCCCACGGGATCATTTCTTCAGCCCACTAAATACTAGTCTATAAACAGATAACTTCAACTTCAGTGAAGAGTCTGAAGTAACAGATTGGCAATCAGCCATTTTCCAGAAAGATCTAGAATGAAATAGTTAGATGATTTGTAAGCACTTAGAAATTAAGAGGTGAACACTCAGGGTTAGCCAACATTCACCAAGAAAAAGACAAATGACATCCGTTTTTGAAATTACTATACCAGTAGGGTTGAAAAATATTGTATGTGAAACCTAATTTTTAGCAATATATTTGATTAATCATGAAATCATCATAGGCAAAATGGGAAAAGTGGGTATCATGGAAATGCAGTTATATGGGTTTACGCAGTTATATGGGTTTGTATTTTCTGACACTGAATGATTAAATGGACTCATGACTGAGCTGAGATTAGAAGTGTGGAGGTTACAAGATGAAGAATGGAGAAGAGCATTCTTGGCAGAGAAAAGTTGGTGAGAGGAAGCATGGCAAGTAAAAGGAACTGAGAGAAGGCCAGAGTAGCTGGAGTGCAGAGAGCAAGGTGGAGTATGTTTGAGATAAAGCTGGATACGTGCAGAGCCTTGTGGACAGGTAAAGGAAGAGTTTATCCTAAAGTAATGGGAAGGCAGTTGAGTTTGTTAAACATTTGGGGGAGGGGAGGTATGAGGATCAGACAAAGAAATCATTCTGGATACATCATGGGCAGTGTGGATCAGCATGATTGTAGTTAGACCATTAAAGAGGCTATTTTGGGAATCCAGGTAAGAGATGATGGTAGCTTGGACTATGATAGTGGGAGTACAAGTAGGGAGAAGAATTTTGATTCAGAGTTAGGAAGCAAAATTGAATTTGAAGGGTAAGGCAGACAGAAGGTCATGGCAACTCCGAGTTCTGGCTTGCTTAACGATGGCTGGTGATACTGTTAGGTGAGAAAGGGAACACTGGAAGAGATTTGGGGGAAAGATCAAGAGTTTGGGTTTGAATGTTCTGGTAGTTTGAAGCCATATGTACCCCAGAAAAACAAGTTCTTAAATTTAATCCATTCTTGTGTAGTATTTTTTGATGAGGTGTTAACTACCTCATTCCGGATGGGATTTAATCCTATTACTGGAGTCCTTTATAAATAGAATGAATACAGAGAGAGAAAGCCAGGAAAGCAAGAAACTGAAAGCAGGAAAACCTGGAAGATGAGAGAGAGAGCAGCAGATGTCGCTGTGTGGCTTGCCATGTGGCAGAGGAGCCAAGGATTGCTGGCAGCCAGTCTTTAGGAAGAAAGCATCAACTTGATGATCTCATGATTTGGACATTTTCATGGCCTCAAAACTGTAAGCTTGTAAGCTAATAAATTCCCATTGTTTAAGCCAAAACCATTTCATGATATCTGCTTTGAACAGCCTAGGAAACTAAAAGAAATATGTTGAGTTTTAGATGCCAATGAGACATAAAAGTGGTGGTGTTAAATAGGAAATTGGATATAAAGGTCTAGAGCTTAGAGGAGAGGTCTGAGCTGGGGAAACAACTTTGCCATGAATAAAGTATAGAATAAGAAGAGGGTTTTGGACTGAGCCTTAAGTATTCTAATATTTATTGAACAGGACAGCACAGGATAAGTCTGAAAAAGAGGTAGAAAATTAGTAGAGAAAATAGAGAAAATTAGAAGAGATGTGTATTAGTCAGCCAAAGGGGTGCTGATGCAAAATACCAATAATTGGTTGGTTTTTATAAAGGGTATTTATCTGGGGCAGAAGTCCACAGTTACCAGACCATAAAGCATAAGTTTCTTCCCTCACCAAAGTCCATTGCCACGTGTTAGAGCAAGACAGCTGCCGACATTTGCCAGGGTTCAGGCTTCTTGGGTTCCTCTCTTCCCAGGGCTGCGTTTCTCTCCGGGCTCAGCTCCTCTGTTTCCTCCACGAGGCCAGCTGTAGACTATGAGGCTCTCTAGGCTTTGCTTCTCTCTACAAGGCCAGCTGTAAACTCTCAGGTGAACGGCTCATCTGTATCCCGGGGCCTTCTCTCCTTCCTTACAACCAAGCTCCTCCGTCTGCTTGCCTCCCCGGCTCCAGCATCAAAACTCCAACATCAGAACTCCAACTAAAAAACTGCTTCAACTCTGTTCTTGCCATGCCTTTTATATTTGATTCCCCCACCCACCAAGGGGTGGGGTTCGACGCCCTATTGACGTGTCCCAGTTAGCTCCCTAATCATAACTTAATCATGCCCAGATTAGCAGACCAGTTTACAAGTATAATCCAATATATATTTCTGGAATTCATAATTACATCAATTGCCCAATGGCTACAAGGTGTTTCACTGAAGCCAAGAAAAGACAGTGCTTTGGGGAAGATGGGATGGTCAACAGTGTAGATCACTGCTGAGAGGTCAAGAAAAATTAATATCATTATCTTAAGCTGTTTTGTGTGGTTGATGGAGCAGGAACAAACCTGAGAGTGACCAGAGAAGTGAATAGGAAGGGAGCAAATAGAGTCAGCAAGTATAGATGTTCTTCTAGAAGTCTTTGTAAAGAGGAGAGGAGAATGTAAGGTTGGACTAGGATTGTCTCTGTCCCTGCACTCAGTAGAAGTCTTGAGGATGCTTAAAAGCTGACAAAAAGCAAGATGGTGGCAGAATTAGGCACTCTAAGAGTCAGCTCATCCTACAGTGCAGTTAGTAATCAGCAAGAGCTATCTAAAGCACCTGTTTGGGGGACCTAGGAAACCAGAAGATCATCGTGCAACGTCCTTAGAAGAATGGAAGGAGGAGACTGCCCAACTGCAGTGAAAATTCATGAGTAGAGCACTCCACACTGCAGAGGCCGGAGCTCATCCCCTGCTGGCAGCACAAGCCACCTCAGGAACTATTCCCTGGCTGGAGTTGGAAGCTTCATTTCCAAAAAATGGGGGAGGAAGAGACTGTTGGGCACTGATGTCAGCTACTGATCAGTAAATTTGGCTGGCTAAAGACCAATCCTAAGAACAGATTAAGTTTGAACATGTCCAAGTCAGAAAGAGGCTGGTAGCCTCCATTTTAATTCTGCCCCCAGCATGAGGGGAAGCAGGACTGATTGAAAATCACAGTGAGGTAGGGACCAGCTTTTTTAGAAAATCACAGTGAAGGTAAGGACCAGCTTCTTTCCACCCAGGTCAGACTGCAGCTTTAGCCTAGGCTCCAGCCTACCTCCAACAGGGAGGAAGCTGGGGGGACCTGCACCAGCCTCTCCAGGGAACTGCAAGTGCTTTCAGCCTGCATGGACTAGAGTGCTGGACACTCCTGTGGTTCCATTCCCAACCCTGACAGGGCAGAAGGGACAGAGCTCCCTCAGCCTCTCTGGCAACCAGGACCAGACTGTTGGATACATCTCTGACTCCATCCATGCCCCTGAGAGGGCAGGAGGAGGGATAGTGTGCCCTCAGCCTCTCTGGGCAATTGCAGTTGCTTTTGGCCCTCACAAACTAGATTGGTGGGCAAACCTGTGGATACATCTCTGCCTCCAATAAGAAAGGAGGGGGTGGGGTTTCCTCAAACTTTCTGGGTAACTGCAGGTGCTTTTGGCCCATACAGACTACAGTGTTGGGAAGTCTGGTGGTTCCATCCCCACCCCTGACAGGGCAGAAGGGACAGCCTCTCCAGGCAACTGCAGCTGCTTTCAGCTCACATGAACTAGATTATTGGACATATCTGTGACTTCATCCCCACCCCAGGCAGGGGAGGAAAGGGCACGAAGCTTGATAAATCTCTCCAGACAACTACAGACAGTCTTGGCCTGCACAGCTTGGATTATTGCACACAGCTATGTCTCTGTCCCTACCCCTGGCAGAGGAGAAGGGTGGGAGAAGCTTCATGGGTTCCTGGGACAACACAGGAAGCTTCAGCCTCCACAGCCTACAGTACCAACTGCATCCTCAGCTCCTATTCCACAACCAGCAAGGGATAAAGAACAAGAAACAGATGAAAAAGAGCTGAAAATTTTCAGTTTGGCTAAACATGAGCCACTATAAAGCTCCAAATTAAGTTGAAACAAGTATGAAAGAGGGGATGTAGCAAAGTCAAATAAATAGAAAGCCCTAGACTAAAGAGAGAAAGGGGGACAAGAATAAATACATCTAGTAAGTCAGATGCTGAGACACCAACAAAAAAATTACAATCCATACCAAGAAACAGGAATATATGGCCCAGTCAAATGAACAAACTTATCCTCCAGATGAAATAAAGGAGTTGAGACACCTAATCATAGATGTTCAGAGACATCTCCTTAATAAATTCAATGAGATGGGTAAAGAGATTAAGGACATAAAGAAGATACTGGGTGAGCACAAAGAAGAATTTGAAAGCATACATAGAAAAATAGCAGATCTTATGGGAATGAAAAGCACAATAAATGAAATTTAAAACATACTGGAAGCATATAACAGCAGGTTTGAAGAGGCAGAAGAAAAGATCAGTGAGCTTGAAGACAGGTCTCTGAAAGTGAACATACAAAAGAACAGATAAAGAACAGGAAAAAATTGAATAGGGTCTCAGGGAACTAAATGACAACAAAAGATGTGCAAACATATGTGTCATGGGTATCCCAGAAGGAGAAAAGAAGGGCAAAGGGGCAGAAGGAATATATGAGGAAATAATGGTAGAAAACTTCCCAACCCTATTGAAGAATATAGATATCTGTGTCCAAGAAACATAACATACTCCCATCAGAATAAATCTGAATAGATCTACTCCAAGACACATATTAATCAGAATGTCAATTGCCAAAGATAAAGAGAGAATTCTGAGAGCAGCAAGCAAAAAGCGATTCATCACATACAAGGGATACCCAATAAGTTTAAGTGCTGATTTATTATCAGAAACTATGGAGGCAAGAAGGCACTGGTATGATATATAACATACTGCAAGAGAAAAACTTATATCCAGGAAGGCTGCCTTTCAGAAATGAGGGCAAGTTTAGAATATTCACAGATAAACAGAAACTGAGAGAGTTTGTAGCCAAGAGACTGACTTTGCAGGAAATACTAAAGGGTGTGCTACAGGCTAAAAAGAAAAGACAGGAGACAGAGGCTTGGAAGAGAATCTAAAAATGAAGATTATATCAGAAAAAGTTACTAAAAGTGAAAAAAATAGTGTGGTGAAAACAAGATATGACAGATAAAACCCAAAGAACAAAATGGGTGAAGTAAGAACTGCCTTTACAGCAGTAAGAATTTAATGGATTAAACTCCCCAATCCAAAGACACAGACAGGCAGAATGGATAAGAAAATATAAGCTATCTATATGCTGTATTAAGAGACTCACCTTAGACCCAAGGATACAAATAGATTGAAAGTAAAAGGCTGGAAAAAGATATTTCAAGCACGCAGTTAAAAAAAAGAAAAGCTGAGTAGCTATACTTATCAGATGAAATAGACTTTAAAAGCAAAGCTCTTGGGAAGCAGATGTGGCTCAAGCGATTGGGATCCCATCTACCATATAGGAGGTCTAGGGTTCAATTCCCAGGACCTCCTGATGAAGGCAAGCTGGCCTGTGCGACAAGCTGGTCTGAGTGGAGAGCTGACCCACGCAGAGTGCTGGCCCACGCAGGAGAGCTGGCTCATGCAGAGTGCTGGCCCATGCGGAGAGCTGGTGCAGCAAGATGATGCAACAAAAAGAGACACAGAGGAGAGACAATAAGAGATACATCAGATCAGGGAGCTGAGATGTTGCAAGAGATTGAGCACCTCTTTCCCACTCTGGAAGGTCCCAAGATCGGTTCCCAGTGCCACCTAAAAAGAAGACAAGCAGACACAGAAGAACACACAGCAAAATGGACACAGAGAGCAGACAATGCAGTGGGGGGGGGGAGAAAAAGAAATAAATAAATCTTTTTTAAAAAAGATGAAATTTTTTAAAAAGACAAAGTTGTTATTAGAGACAAGGAAGGTCATTATATACTAATAAAAGGGGCAATTCACCAGAAAGAAAGAACAATCATAAATGTATATGCACCTAAACAGGAGGCTCCAAATTACATGAAGCAAACACTGGCAAAAATGAAGGGAGAAATAGATGTCTTTACATGAAAAGTTAGGGACTTCAATACACTACTCTTATCATTGGCTAGATCATCTGAGCACAGGATAAATAAAGAAACAGAGAGCTTGAATAATATGATAAACAAACTAAACCTAATAGACATATAGAGTATATTGCACCCCAAAACAGCATGATATACATTTTTCTCAAGTGCTCATGGATCTTTCTCCAGGATAGAGAGATCCTGATTTGGGTCACAAAGTAGATCTCAATAAATTTAAACAGATCAAAATTATACAAAGCACTTTCTCTGATCATAATGGAATAAAGCTGGAAATCAACAACAGGCAGTAAAAGGGAAAATTTACAAATATATGGAGATTAAACAACATACTCTTAAATAATCTGTGGATCAAAAAAGAAACTGCAAGAGAAATCAATAAATATCTCGAGATGAGTGAAAATGGAAACACAACATATCAGAACCTATGAGATGCAGGGACAGCACTGCTGAGAGGGAAATTTATAGCCCTCCATGCTAACATTAAAAAAGAAGAAAGAGCTAAAATCATTGGCCTAACAACACAGCTGGAGGAACTAAAAAAAGAACAGCAAACTATGACCAAAGCAAGCAGAAGGAATGAAATAACAAAGATCAGAGCTAAAATAAATGAATTTGGAAAAAAAAAAAAAACAATAGAGAGAATTAACAAAACCAAAGTTGGTTCTTCAAGAAGATCAGCAAAACTGACAAACCCTTAGCTTGACTGACAAAGGAAAAGAGAGAATATGCAAGTAAATAAAATCAGAAATGAAAATGGGACATTGTTACTGACCCCACAGAAATAAAAGATTGTAGGAGGAGTCTATGAACAACTGTACACCAACAAACTAGACAATGTATATGAAATGGAAAAATTCCTTGGAACATACGAAAAACCCTAGACGAAATAGAAGACCTCAACAAACCAATCACAAGCAAAGAGATCAAAACAGTCATCAAACAACTCCCCTAAATGAAAAGCCCAGGACAGATGGCTTCATAGGTGAATTCTACCAATCATTCAAAGAGATTTAATACCAGTCTTACTCAAACTCTTCCAAAAAATTGAACAGGAAGGAATGCTACCAAATTCATTCTATGAAGCCAGTATCACCTTAATACCAAAGCCAGATAAAGATATTAACAGAGAGAGATTTACAGACCCATTTCCCAAGTGAATACAGATGCAAAAATCCTCAACAAAATACTTGCTAATCGAATCCAACAACACATTAAAAGAATTATGCATCATAATTTTCAAGTGGATTTTATCCCAGGCTAACAAGGGTAGTTCGATGCAAGAAAATCAATCAGCATAACATACCACATTAATAAATCAAAGAATAAAAATGACATTATCATCTTGATTGATGCAGAAAAAGTATTCAACAAAATCCAGCCTCCTTTCTTGATAAAAACACTCCAAAAGATAGGAATCACAGGAAACTTTCTCAACATGATAAAGGGCATATATGAAAAACCCACAGCTAACATTGTACTCCCTGGTGAAAAACAAATCTTTCCTGTTGAGATCAGGAACAAGACAAAGATACCCACTATCACCACTGTTGTTCAATATAGTGCTAGAGGTTCTAGCTACAGCAGTCAGACAAGAAAAAGGAATAAAAGGCACCCAAATAGGAAAGGAAGAAGTGAAACTTTTGCTATTTACAGATGATATGTTCCTATACCAGAAAATCCCAAAAAAATCCATAACAAAGCTACTAGAGCTAATAAATGAATTCAGCAGTGGCAAGATACAAGACTAATATGCAAAAATCAGTAGTGTTTCTATACACTAGTAATGAGGAATCTGAGGAGTAAGTCAGGGAAAAAATTCCACAACAAAAAAGACACAAATATTCAGGAATAAACTTAATTACAAGGACATAAAGCACTTGTATTCAGAAAACTACAGTGCTTTGCTAAAAAGAAGTCAAAGAAGACCTAAATAAATTGAAAGACATTCTGTGCTCATGGATGGGAAGACTAAATATTGTTAAGATGTCAATTCTACCCAAATTGATATACAGATTCAATGCAATCCCAATAAAAATTCCAACAGCCTTTTTTAAAGAAATGGAAAATCCAATTATCAAATTTATTTGGAAAGGTAAGGGGCTCCAAATAGTCAGAAATATCTTAAAAAGGAAGAATGAAGTTGAAAGACTCTCACTTCCAGACTTTAAATCATATTTCCTAGCTACAGTGATAAAAACTGTATGGCACTGGCATAAAGAGACATATAGACCAATGACACACAACTGATGGTTCAGAACAGACCTTCACATCTATGGTCAAGTGATTTTTTTTTTTTACAAGGTTGTCAAACCCACCCAGCAGTGTCAGAACAGTCTATTCAACAAATGGTGCTAGGAGAATTGGATATCCATATCAAAACGAAAGAAAGAGGACCCATATCTCACATCTTATATAAAAATTAACTCAAAATGGATCAAAGACCTAAATATAAAAGCTAAAACTCCTAAGGAAAATGTAGGGAAAGGTCATCAAGACCTGGTGGTAAGTGGTGGTTTCTTAAACCTTACACCAAAAGCACGAGCAATGAAAGAAAAATTGGATAAATGGGACCTCCTCAAACTTAAACACTTTTGTGCTTCAAAGGACATTGTCAAGAAGGTGTCAAGGCAGCCCATTCAAATGGGAGAAGGTATTAGGAAACCACATATCTGATAAAGGATTGAATTCCATGTAATATAAAGATATCATACAGGGAAGCGGCTGTGGCTCAATCAGTAGGGCTCCCGTTTACCATATGGGAGGCCCCGGGTTCGGTTCCCGGGGCCTCCTGGTGAGAGCAGGCTCGCCCGCACGGCGTGGTTGGCTGACCCAGCGAGCACGAGCAGCAAGGGGGGATAAATGAATAAATAAATAAAATCTTAAAAAAAAAAAAAAAAAAGATATCATACAACTCAACAATAAAAGAGCAAGCAATCCAAGTTTAAATTTACATCCCTCTAGAGGAGCCTGTTCTATAATTGATAAACCCCGCTACACCTCACCACCCCTATCTAAAAATGGGCAAAAGACTTAAACAGACATTTCTCCAAAGAAGAAATACAAATGGTGAAAAAGCACATGAAAAAATGTTCCCTATCACTAGCTATTAGTGAACTGCAAATGAAAACTACAATGAGATATCATCTCACACCTCACAGAATGGCCATGATTTAAAAAACAGAAAACAAGTCCTGGAGAAGATGTGGAGCAATAGGAACACTCCTCACTGTTGGTGGGAATGCAGAATGTTGCAACCTCTGTGGAAGACAGTCTGGTGGTTCCTCAGGAAGCTAAACAGAGAATAACCATATGATCTGGAAATCCCTTTAATGAGGAATATATCCAGAAGAACTAAAAACAGTGATGCAAACAGACAATTGCACACCAATGTTCATAGCGGCATTATTCATAACTGTCAAAATATGGAACCAACCCAAATGTCTATCAACTGATGAATGGATAAACAAAATATCCTCGGTACATAAGATGCAATTCTATGCTGCTCTAAGGCAAAATGAAATTGGGACACATATGATAATGTGGATGAACTTTGAGGACATTATGCTAAGTGAAATAAGTCAGACACAAAAGGACAAATATTGTATGGTCTCACTAATATGAATTAACTGTGAAGAATAAACACATGAAGTTAAAACCAAGACTATAGGTTTCTAAGAGATAGGATGAGAACTGATGCCTAAAGTATGTAGAATTTTCAATTAGCTTGACTGTAAAAGTGGGGAAATGGATAGAGTTGATGGTAACACATCATAGTGAGTATAACATAGCTGGTTTCTAAATGGGATTGTGGCTGAAAGGGGTAGTCTAGGGATGTAAGTGTCGATTGAAAGAAAGCTGGAGCATAATCTAGGGACTGAATAACATAGTGAACCCAGAGGTGGATGAAGATTATGGTTGATAATGCAAATACAAGAATGTTCTTCTATGAACTAGAACAAATGTACAACACTATCAAAAGGTGGTAAGAATATGGTGATGCATGGGGAAAATACAATTAATGTAACTTATGGACTATAGTTAACAGCAATATTATAAAATTCTTGCATCAATGTCAAAGAAGGTACTATATATCTACACTAAGGGTCAATAATAAGTGGGTATGGAAGTTTTTCTTTTGGACTAAAGTTTACTGGAGTGATGATTGGACAACATGGGGATGAAAGTGAGAGCCACTGAGTATACATTTTGGATAGAATGTACAAGGCATAAGACTATATATAACACAGTGAACCATGTGGTAGAAGATGAACTGTGGTTAACAGTACAAATACGAGAGTGTTCTCTCATGAGCTATAACAAATGTACAATGCTAATACATAGGGTTAATACTAGGGGGTGTATGGAAAAAATATACCAAATGTACGTTATGGACCATAGTTAGTGGTAGTATTCTGATGATGTTCTTTCATAATCTATAACAAATGTTCCACAATAATGTATGGTGCTGGTGGAGGGGTGTTGTATGGGAATTCTGCACATTATGCATGATTGTTTTGTAAGCTCACAACTTCTCTAATAAAAAATTAAAAAGTATATGGTTAAGTAGAAAATTACTTAACAACCATCAAATCTATATATATTTATGCATTCTCATAGGATTATTATGAACACAAATTGTCCATAATAATTGTATATGGATGAAGAAATGTAGTTGGATGCTTTTTTCCTTTTCCTTTTTTCTTTTAATTGTATGTATTTTCTTTTTTCTAAATTAATATATATTAAATCTGTTATAAAGAAAAGTAAAGCACTAACCTGAGACGGGGAAAAATGCTGACAAGAAGAATCCAGTTGAGGAGACATTGAATATGAAAGTAGAGTGAAAGAGAACACAACATAGTAGAGAGACAGAGAGGGAGGGGATAGAAAGCTGTGGAGACTTGACTTTTGGCCAAAGACATGAGGCAGGGGGAATATCCTGGTCACAAGGTGGTCACAAATGGAGGAAATTCTGTTGAAATTATGACAATACTGGTGGAGAGTGAAGCAGTTTGAATCAAAGTCTTGTGCTACTGTCTGGGTTTAGGATTCCAAGCAAAATATTTATGGGAAGTTAGTAAGGTACTACTGAAGAAATCCTAGCCCAAATAACTCTGAGAAAAGAGTTGTTACTACCCAAAATTGAAATAGCAGCAGCCCCTGTGAGCAGGCATCCTCAGGGATCTCTTCTGAGTTGAAATTCATAACAATCATTTTCTAAAGAAATCATACCAGGTGTGTTTCTTCATCCAGGCCACAAAATTACTTCCCAGAAGCATAACATTTTGCAAATAAGGAAACTGATCTGCACACCTAGTATGGGTCATCTCAACCAGAAAGGAAGAATTTAGAGTTCACACGAGTCCAACTTTCCAATGTTTTTAAAAGTGTGGGATACCATCATCCTAAGTCACAGTGTCTTCAGACACCCCCAGCCCTGATAAAGTCATAGCAAGGAAGGAAATCTACTTTAAAAAAAAAAAAAAAAAAAGATTTATTTATTTACTTTATTTTTCCTTATTTATTCCCCTCCCACCCACCCCACCCACCCCACTCACCCCACTCACCCCACTCACCCCCACACCAGATGATTCTCACATCTGTCTGCTCATTGTTTCCTCGCCTTCTGAGGAGGCACTGGGAACTGAACCCGGGACCTCCACATGAGAGGTGAGTGCCCAACAGCATGAGCCACATCCGTCACAGGCTGCAGTATCTACTGGCTTGTGGCATCTGCTTGATGCGACAGCATCTAGTTCGTTGCGGCGGAGTTGTGTCTGCTCGTCTTCTTTTAGGAAGCCCCGGGACCCAAACCTGGGACCTCCCATGTGGTAGAAGGGCACCCAACTGATTGAGCCACATCCGCTTCCCAGGAAATCAACTTTGCTTTGAGCGTCTGGGAGGTGCCAAGCTTTGTGTAGTTCCCCTGTGCAGACATTATCTCATTTAATCCTCCTAACTCTATGATGTCTGGACCTGAGTCTCTACTGAGAAGGAGGGAAATCTGCTTTGCGGATTCTCCAGTGCTCCGGGCTGGTTATTTTACCTACCCAATGGCTTCATATATGGCCCCAGGATAACCTGGCCCACTAGGTCCATGTTGAAGGAGGTGTTTGAGTTTACGGCAGGACATTTCCCTGAGCATTTCCACGCTTCCCCAGCCAAACCAACTGCTGGGAAAGGTTTGCATTTTTATCTTCTCACCTTCCTTTTTTTCCAAATTTTGTTCCAGACCAATAATTGTGGACACTGCCCAATAAAACCAAAGTATATAAATGTCATCTGCTAAATAAAAAAAATAAAAAAAAAGGAGGAGGGGAATGGATTTGCTCAGTCCTGATCAGGGACCTCATGCATTATTCTCTTTCAAGCCAATAGCAACAACACCCCCTCACCCTGAAAACACTTTCTTGTACTCTGACAGTGCCAGAGCAAGCCAATGAACAGAGCTTTAAGGAGGGGGTTGACATCCCGGGAAACAGGAGGTGATCTCCTCCCCTCTCCACCTCAAACTATATGTTGTCTGTCTTTGCCACTAGGGACCTTTAGGATCAACAGTTTCCTTGTTGCCATTATCCCATTACACAACACCTTCTGTAAGAGTACCTCATTATTCAGCTTCTAATGTTCCTATGAATATTTCTTGGTATTTTGTTTCCCAGCTTTATAATCAAGCGATATGAAAATCATAAGTGGAATGCTGAAAAGTGACCACCGGACTGACAAAAGCAGTCTCTGAAATAGCATCTCCAACCCCAAAGGAGCTCCTCTTCCACAGGACAAATAAACATGGTGTGTGTGGAACCCCAGAGTGCCCTGAGGATTGCCGAAGCAGATCAGCGATTCAGAAAGCTGCTCCACTCTCAAATTCTAGGAGGAATTTCTATTTCCCTCCCCTCTCCTCCCTTTGTGCCCCTGCTCCATCCTCCCCTTCCTCCCCTCCCCCAGCCACAAACTTCCTCCATGCAAAATCATGGAAGGCTTTCTTCCCACAATTTTTACCAATCTGTCCCCAACTGAGTTCAGTGATGAATCAGTCAACAGGGAATTGTTGAATACCTGTTATGTGTGAGACCAACCTCCTTTCATTGACTGTCATTGGCCTACATCATTAAGAATGAGCAACATAGCACTTTGAAAATACTCACTGTAGAAATGCTGAATAATAGTGAAAACTAATAATAACCCATCAGCCTGGGTAGAAAGCAGACTTGACTGAGGTGGATAAAATTATCTGAGGAGTACAATGAGACTACTGAATAAAGTGAGTCAGCACCCACACACTTGTGCCATTTGTAAAAGTGATATTCTTTATTCAGCTTTCAAATCACACCTGGAGTTCAAAGCTTCTCTCTTTCTCAAGGCCCTTGAAAGCTTTGCCTTTTTGATATACATGTGGCATTGTTTTATTCACTGGAATAATTTCAAGGCATGGTCTCTTCTCACTAGGATGAATAAGATATGGCCATGCCTTTGAGTTGCTCACAGTTTAGCAGGCTAGCAGACACCCCCACAAACAATAACAAGAGGGGCTACAGGTGCTATGATAGCAATCTGTATCCTCGTTAGACTAGGGGCCCCAGAAGCCAGAGTTGGGTTCTACCTGTGAAAGGTAATAAAAGCCTTCACAGAAGGGATGAGGAGTGACTTAGCCAAAAATGCATGACATTTCAGGTCCACATTCAAGTCCCAAGCAACACTTTTCTATAAAGTCTGTCATTAAAAGACTAATCTTTCTAGATGCAAAAGAAGTTGTTATTTCTGGCAGTAATGATAGATAAGATTAGGAGCTGTGGTATTGGCCCCATCAGTATGTGTGAGATGTTTCTAAATGAAATTTGTGGTTTGTGTTTTCTTCTACAGAACAACCCACAATTACTGTCAAACTTTCATGGTTCTTACCTGGCTAATCTGTAAACAAAACAAATCAATGTTCTCAACCAAGTTGAGAAAATTTTCTAGCCTGGTGTCTACTAAGGGTGCACGTGCTAGAGCTGTGGCTTCACCGTTTAAACTATATCTGGTGAAATTTGAATGAGGTCTGCAGTTTAATTAACAGTATTGTACCAATGTTAGTTTTTTAGTTTTGAAAGTCGTACTTTGATTATGTAAGATGTTAACATTGGGGAACTAGGGTCAAGGATATATGGAAACTCTCTATACTAGCTTTGTGAATTTTCTATAAATTTAAAATTGGTTCAAAATAAAAACTAAAAATTTGTTTATATGTGTGCATGTATATATATATTTACATTTTTATTAAATCAATGTTACTCAAAATTGTGTTCCACAGATAAACTCTTTATTATTAATCATAGACAAACCAAATATGGAAATTGAAAGCAAGCACTTAGGAACTTTTATAACAATTTAACATTTCTACAATATTTAAGCATATGGTCATTTTCCTAGAAATTCATTTTTATCTCATTTTTTTTAAAGTATCAATCCATGACAGAGTGGGAAAAAATTTTTTAATGTCTTTCACTGGAGATAGTTTGAAGCACTGGATAAGACAACTTGTAATAGTCTACCAAATAGTTACATTAATAAACAACACCTAGCCCAGAAATGCTTATTTCATATGGGAACAGAAGAAAATACCGGGAGCAGTACCCTGCCTGGTATGAAGAGAGAAGGTTCTAACCAACTTTTAATTCTAACAGATGAGCCTAAGCCATTAGAACTAACCTTGGCCCATCAGATACAGCTCGTATTACTTTAATCCAGTGGTTACCAAGCTTTTTCAATTCACAGATCTCAGGGAGTCAGTAATTTTTTCCACAGAGCCCCTGGTATAAATTGCTACCTTTCTCACACTGATTTTTAACCGTTCTCAATCACATCTTAATTTATTCCTGATTTTCTATCGTTAACAATTATTTCACTCACTCTAAATTCCTGTAGCTGTAGTCAAAACTTCCTTGGGTCATATAAGTTGCTCTGACAGCAGTACATTGGGACTTAAGCATAGTTAGAAATTAATAGCCTTTGTTTTTTTCATCTGGGTCAGTACCTTCTCTTTATCATGACCACCACTCTCATCATCATCATCATCATCATCATCATCATCATATGAACTATTTATCCCATTTGGTTGGTGTCAATAGTTGGAGAGATGACCTCCCTGTGCCCCTGTTTCTAGCTTTTTCCTGACTAATTTTTCGTAGGCAGAAGAAAGGAGGGAGAAAGAAACTCTTAGATGTCTCATATCTGCTGAAAGAATGTCTTTTCCTAACAACAATAAAAGCAACATTTTCTCTGTGTGTGTCTCTCTCTCTTCCTTTTTAAGGTCTCCTAGCTTCTTTAATCTACTATTTACTAGCTGATACAGTTGATACAACCTACCTCAGATACTAAGCTACTGTCCTATAGTGGAGAGCATATTCCCTTTCCAGGGATAAAGCTTATCAGAACATACATTCAAAAAGCCTCTTTCATAATAATCAGAACATAATTTTAGATAGTGGCACGTAGTAGCTTCACATTCAAGGACAGGTATCTGATGCCAGGATGCAGCAGAGCAAAGCCCTCCCCACTGATCCCATTTTCACCAGCTTGATGTTGAAATTCCCCCCTTCTTTCTTGCTAGGGTTTTTCTATAAATCAGATGTCAACAAATACCTTGGATTCTTTGAACTTTAATCTGTTTAGCATTTTGAAAGTGTTGAAAGAGTTAGGCACATTATTCACTCAACTGTAGCTACTTTCCAATTACCCACAGGGATTAGCAGGATACATTTTTGGAGCAGGTATCCCAGAAGCCACCTCGCTGTGTTGAGAATCCAGCTGGCACTCAGCCTTCAGTGGGAAGGCTAATGGATGGTGTTCAGTAAAAATGAAAAGTCTAGGAAAAGTACAGGCTCCTGGGCCAGAACAAAGCAGCTGAGTGATGGCTCCTTCTGAGAGTAGGAGTGGGAGCATTTTGTTGCCCTGCTCCTGGGAATAAAAGTGAAATCTAAACTTCTTGGCAACAGTGACTAATTCCCCATGAGAGGGCCTCCTGTTTTCCAGAGCACCCCCCCCCCCTTTTTTTTTGAGTAGTAAATGAAGTATCTCTCAAAATAAGAGCTGACAGAGGATGAAACAGAGAAGAAGTAAACCCAAATCCTTAAATATTACCCATATTGTAAAACAGGAGGACATTTTCAGAAGCAAGGAGAGAGCCCAGCCACCCCCAGATCTCCCTCAGACACGTTTTCTTCCTTCCTGACTCATTGGGATTCTTTAGGAAAGCCTGGTGAGAATGACTTACGAAGCAGGCAAAGAAACCAGCCTTTCCTGGCAACACAGAGAATTTTTATTTCAGATTCTGCAAATCTTCAAGAACAGACTTGGTGTTCTAGGCTGGCGTCCAGCAGGAGTTCAGCTGCAGAGGAAGCAGATCAGATGGTAGGTGCTGTCAGCCAGAGCCCTGAGGACTTTCCCGTGGCGGCACCTCTCTGGAAGTTTGAAGATGCCGGGACAGGTTTGTCTTCTGAAACGTGCAAATGTCACCAGCCGGGAATGGCAGATGCCAAGAGGCGTCTGAAAACAGCTCTCCATCTGGTAATGGGTTAGGCTTCCTGGGACACAGATTAGAAAAGTTTGAAACAAAGTGACGGAAGCACCGGCTTGGCTTTTCCCATATTGTTATGGTCTCTTGGTCATTTCCTGCCTTTGGAATTTATTTCCTTTCCAGGTTCAACAAAACCTGATGAATGACAAGAAGGGTGGGCTCTGTCTTTGCTGCAGGCCCAGTGAGAGGCCGACCCACATCTGCAAACTTGTTTCTCTGCAGGGGCTGCGTCCTCCCAGGCTCCCGTCTGCTCACACTGAGTGTAGTGGGGGGAAGCCTTAGAAATGGAACAATAAATTAGGGAAGGGAGCCATCTCCAGTTGAGTCAGAAGAATCCTCTTATTCCTGGAAAACAGAAAGAGAAAGGACAGATTGGGAAGAGTGGAAATGAGGTTTTGTTCAAGGATCCCTTTACCACCAGCACCCATGAAAGGATGCAGCCCCTCTTGCAGAAAGGAGGTTGAAACCAGCACCAAGCAGTCTTGCCCCCAACCTCCTGGAGTCAGCCAGCAGGCCAGTTAGGCACACAGGACAGGGACATTTGCGACAGAACAATGGCCTGCTTTGTTTTATTTTGCTAGTATTTATTTCCCACTTTGTTCTCAAAAGGACTTAAGGTAGCAACAAACTGCCTTTCTATCTGCATTTTTATGCTCATGTAGTGCACTTTGAAGCTAACGTGAATCTTTATTGCAAAATCTTTCTGCAGCCCTGGGTATGCTCTGAACACTCACTGCAGTTCTGCAATGCAGACACCCCCAGAGGCCAAAAGGGACCCTCTGGCTCCAAGGGCTGCAGGAGCCAGTCAACATTTAATGCAGTGGTTGCTGCTGCCCCTGCCCTTCTCTCTGAGTCTGCAAAGGTATGTCTCTAGTGAGCCACGTCATAAGTTCCTTCTGAAAAGCCAGTTTGAACAGTACCTGTCAGGAGGAACTTCCCAGAGGTCGTTCCCATAGCTCGAGCCCATCTCTTTCCACACTACGGGAGACGTCAGAGTTCACAGCTTTAGGGGAAGGGGAAAATTTTGCCCCAAGCCTCAGCCTAAACACAGCTAACCCAGCAGCTAGTGCTACAGTCCATACAAAAGAAGGTGCAACCGGTGGTCAGCTTTTATCCTGGTGCTACCCCATCACCAGAAACTTCAGGATCAAAACTCGTCCTCAGTCAGTTTACACAGTCTTTGCTAGGGAAACGGATGTGGCTCAAGCTATTGGGCTCCTGTCTACTTTATAGGAAGTCCAGGGTTTGATTCCCGGGGCCTCCTGGTAAAAGGCAAGCTGGCCCACGCGGAGTGCTGGCCCACACAGAGTGCTGGCTTGCGTAGAGAGTTGGCACAACAAGATGATGCAACAAAAAGAGACACAGAGGAGAGACAATAAGAGACACAGCAGACCAGGCAGCTGAGGGGGTGCAAGAGATTGAGTGCCTCTCTCCCACTCCAGAAGGTCCCAGGATCGGTTCCCAGTGTCGCCTAAAAAGAAGAGAAGCAGACACAGAAGAACATACAGAGAGCAGACAGCGAGCTCAAAACAATGGGGAGGGGGGCAGGGAATAAATAAATAAACTCTTTTTGAAAAAAAAACAGTCTTTGCTAGAGGCTGCAGAACACCACCACATCTGAGATTGGTAGTGAGGGCCTGCTGACACTAGATTCTCACTGTGCCTCAGGAGAGACTCAAACTGATCTTCCCAGTAGTCTCTCTAGGTTTTCACAGGAATGGTCTCCTGTGACCTTCACTGAGAATGTTCCTAAAAGAATTTAGGAAGTTCTAGGGGAAGTAAGTAGGTAGCAAAGGGAGGAAATGGCTCTATAAATATGCAGGGGCAGGGACATCTGGTAAGTGTGTTTTTTGAAACCAGAAGTCTGTCCAAGGGCCTCAATTTTCCCCTACAAAAAAATACTCTAGCACATTAAGGCATTATGTTTCCATATAAACAGGTAAGTGGGGCTGGTAACTTTATAAATTATTGCTTTTAAACTTGAGCAAATCTGACTCCACATGTCTGGCAGGGGGCCAGGAATCTGCATTTTTATCAAGCCTACCTGCCTCTGCTGATATAGGTCTATGAATAATACTTTGGAAAACTGTGTGGAAGGAATTGTGAGTCAATGCCACATTAGCAGGGATGAGCTGGTAATGTGGGGGAGCACTGCACCTGGTTTCCAGGCCAGTCTTTGACATACTCTAGTTGTGTGACCCTGGGCCGGACAACTTATCAATTGATTTCTCCAAGACTGAAGGCCACAGATGATGAACTGCAAAAACCTAGCTGTGGGCTGGGTTCTGAATCATGGCTCAAAGGGCTACAAAGTATGAGGTCACGTCCAGAGGGTCAGAGGGAATGGGACTCCCCCGGTCGGCCCTGGGCGGGCACTGCAGAGACTCTCAGAGGCCAAGGCAGACCCTCTTGCCCTAGGCATTTCCAAGTAGGACAAAGAGAAAGGGAGAAGACTGTTTATTTAGTGTTTGATGAGCATTACTTTTTTTAAATTCTCAATTAACCCTAGAATCATTATTCCCATTTTGAAGATGAGACAGTTGAGGATCAAGGGGTTAAATAACTTGCCCTAGATTCCAAGGTCACATGATTATCATATGATTGATCTGAAATTTGAACCCATTTGTGCATTCAAATATAATTAAAAACAATTATAGCTGAAACTTTGGCTGTGGTCATTCTGAAATAGCCTCAAATACTCTCACCTCTCCCCAACCTTCATCCTACAACTATCGCCCACTCTCTTCCCCTCATCCTAATCTTTTCTCCATCCCTGACCTCCAGCCAATCTCTCAGCCACACTCATTTCTTGTGCCCCGCCCCCCCCCCCCGAGTTTCCTTTTTGTTCTTGACTCTTTTTCTTTGATTTTTCTTTAATTTATTTTTTTTATTATTAAAATTTTTCCTGTTTTTCTTTTCTTTTCTTTTTTCTCTCCCACCACATCTTGACTCCCAGGGATAAAACACCATGCTGCCACCTCTCCTGACCCAGGAGCATGCTTCTGGCTCTTAGCTACTCCAGCCACTGGCTCCAATGCCTTGTAGTGGGTCCTACTGTGGTTTGAGAATCCTTAAAGGTTTAGGAAGCATCTGTAGACTTGCTGGTTTGAGAACCCCACCCCACCCCCATGTCTCTTCTCAACTCAGGGCAGAGATACAGGAAACCTCGGTCAGCTAGATCCCCATCAAACCTCAATTCCTCAATAATAATGATCGTTCTGGGATGCTGGGCACCCCCTAGTGGGAGTAATGGAGAGAGAAGACAGAGTGTTTTGATGCTGTTCTCAATAATCTGTCCACCCCCAACTTCCTGCCCCTCAGCTGGCTTTGCCTTCTAGCCCATGGCCCTGTTCTTTTGGAATGATTCATTCATCCCACGATGACTGGGCCTTTTGCCCCATAAAGCCCTCCCTGTCTTTAGAGACATAATGAAGTAAAATTAAGCAGAAGGCAAATCAGGCAGAACAGCAGGAGTGACTTCCTATGGTGAGAGCTTTGAAACCCTGAAATAGCCTTATAAGGCAAACTAAGACTAAACTGCACTGGGCAAAACAATAGAGAATATCTTGGAAAAGTATTTTTGGAAGTGAGGAGGATGAGGGAAAGGCTATTTCCCACACTTCAGTATATATGTTAATGCCGACATCTGACACCCTCAACCTGAATTCAAGACTTATATTAATATCCTGTGCTGTTTTACTTCTTCTGAAGGCAAGGAAACACCCAAAATGTACCCATTTTAGAATGAACAGATGAAGCTCTATCCTAGTAGAGGGGCAGCCCATCTGTGGACTAGGCACTGCCTACCACTGCAGGACATTCTGAAAATCTGTGCACCATCACCCACTTCTGCCACATTCTATTAAGCAAAGGAACTTGCAAGGTCAGCAAGATTTAAGGAGTGAAGAAATGAAGTCAACCTCTTGAAATGAGGAGCTATGAGATATTGTGGCCATGTTTTTCAATCCTTCTCAATACAGCATTCTTTGATCAAAATTTACACACGAGTTGAAATCTTATTGTCATCTCTTCTCTATGTTCCCAATCAAATGTATGACAAGGTAAAGTATAAATATATAAATAATGGGATGGCAACTTTCACTATGACATTCACCCCTGGAGAATCTTATCCTTACATAGAACCCCTACTACCATAGATGACTTTGGTTGAGTCATCAATTCAATAGTGCCCATTCAAGTTGATCTTCTCGGATGTATCCATTGAAACATTGCTCACAATGCTACCAACTCCAGTGCAGAATTTTCTATGCTATGGCTCCTGCCTCATCTTGAGCCTAGTGGTTTGCGCATTCTAACCTCACAACTGCTTGATCCCTCTGTCTTTCATTTGAGCTCCCAAGATCCAGATTCTCCAATTTGATCATTCCCTTACCCAATATAGTGGTGATCTGATGCTGAACAGCTAAAGTAAAAGAGCAGAAGGTCCAGGTGGCCCAATGGTCCAAGCAAGGAGACTCTATAACCATATTGTAGGGAACTTCACATTCCTTTCTTTACAAGACATTTCTTTCACAATTTTGATCCCTTTCATTTATTTTTTCAGAGCCTTTCAATGATTTTCATCTGACAACCAGGAACTTTGGAAGAATCTCTCCCCTCAGGCACTTCCGTTTTTGTGTCCAGATTGGTCACATTCCAACCTCACTAGAGGCATCACAGAATGAAATGCTCCGTGGAGGGTTAAAGGACAAACTGAACATAAGTTCACTGGACATCTGGGAGAAGGAAGAAAGGTCAAGGCTGCTCCAGCTTGGTCGGCCTCTCAGGCCTAACAGCAGAAGCTAGAATTACTTTCCGCATAACTTGGACTTGAATTAAAGGCATTTTTAGTCTGGAAACCCTTGGACTAAAAGCCCTTCACTCTGCATGGAACACTCAAGGGGCAGAATAAGGTTCTTAGCTGGCAGGAAGGGCACAGTGACATGTGACCCCACTGATTTCACCAAGCTGGGAAGACACAAAAGCTGTGGTGAGTTAGCTGAACCACCGAGAGTGATGCTGTCGGCCTTGTCCATTCTAAATCACATCACCTGGTCATGCCTCTGTAAGGAAAGGGTGGCAACGTGTTTACATGCTCAGAGAAGCAACCATTATGGAAAGAAAATGAGAATTACAAGGATTTAAACTAACTAGTGATTGCTTTGGGTGACTGGTAAGAAGAGACTAATCATCAGGAAAAAGGCTCCAGCTCTGACAATTAAGGGTAAGAGAACTTCCTTCCACTTCTGTCTCTGTTCTAAAAGAAATACAAATCAAATCATAAGTCTAGAGATAAAAAGAACAGTCACCTGGGGAGAGGACCAAACAAGCTGTTACACTTCAAACAGACATTAGGACTGTGAAAATGAACATTTTTAAACTGCTAATCAAAGTGTTTCTTTTCTACAAGTCAGGATGGGTCAGATTAGACACCAAAAAGAAGGGTTACAAAAAAATTCTTTTCATGCAGGCTAAGAAGCCTCCATTTGGGCTTGTCTTTAGTAAGTTAGATTCCTAGCACTGTATGCTTTCCAAAAAGCAAAGGTGAGCAACCAAAGCAGAGCAGTTATGGAAAATTCAGATGTGTCCTTTGTTGGTAAAGGTGGAGACAGGGTGGTTCAGCTGGCCCAGAGCTGTACCAAACGGAAATCAATGATATGCATCTTTGGAGGTGCCCAGAGGAGATGGAACCAACATTGAGCCCCCAAGGCAGTACTCATTGGCAGGGAACAGGTCTATGCTGCCTGGCAGTGCCTATGACAAGTTAGATATGCATTATCTGCTAATGGCCCCAAGGGAAGGGAGTTCAGTGCCAGCTGGAGATCTCCCAGAAAAGGCAAGAATGTTGTTCTTGGATGGTATCCCAGGAAACTAGGTGAGGGCTTGAACTGTGGCCAGAGAAGCTGGGTGTGTAACACCTGAGGAAGCTGAGTGAGGGTCATTAGTATTATACTCCGGGGGGGGGAGAAGAATGGGGTGTGGCACGTCCATGAAGGGTGTGTATGAACATTCCAAAACCTAGATAATGTTTAGGGAAGTAGCTTTGGTAAATATGGTCCACTAGTCACTCATGATGTCCTAAAACCTTTTTTTTCCACTTGAGTTTCTGATTGGTTTAACTTTACAACATAATAAAGTTCTCAGTAAATTTGAAGTTAAGAGGTCATAAATTAGATGACATGGCCAAATTTGCAGCAGGTAGCTAAGGAGACAAGGCAAGTCCTCTGAAGAGTCTCATTTGATTTGAAGAGCAAGTTGGCTGTATTTCTGAGTCATATTTACTGATTTACATATTTTAGTTTGCTAGGCTGCTGAAATGTAATATACCAGAAATGGGTTGGTTTTTGCAACGGTGACTTATTAGCTTAAAACGTACAGTTCTGAAGACATGAAAATGTCCAAATCAAGGTGATGCTTTCTGCCCGAAGACCAGCTGCCGGCGATCCTGAACTCCTCTGTCATATGGCGGGGCACATGATGGTGTTGCTAGCTCTCCCTTCTCTTCCAGGTTTCATTGCTTCAACTTCTGACTTTCTCTCCCCTCTGTATCTTTTTTTCTCTGTCTTCATCCCATTTATGAAGGACTCCAGTAAGAGGATTAAGACCCACCTTGGGTCATGACTTACCAAAGTAACTTAATCAAAAGATCCCACCCACAATAAGTTCACACCCACAGGAATGGATTAGCTTTAAGGACATGATTTTTCTAGGGTCTGTAAAAGCCTTAAACTACCACACTGAAATTAAAGAAAGCATTCCAGGTCTTTATTTATTTATTTATCCCCCACCCCACCCCCCTCGTTGTTTACACTTGATGTGTCTGTTCATCTTTTTTGTTTTTGTTTTTTGTTTCTTTAGGAGGTACCAGGAACTGAACCTGGAACCTGGGACCTCCAATGTGGGAGGAAGCATCTAATCACTTAAGCCACCTCCGTTCCCTGCTTTTGTTGCGTCTCTCATTATGCTTTTTCTTCTTGTGTCTCTTGTTGCATCATCTTGTTGCATCAGCTAGCCATACCTGCCTGTCACATTAGTTCACTGTCTTGCTCGTCTTCTTCAGGAAGCACCGGGAACCTCTGCTCCCTGCTTTGTTGTATCTCTCGTTATGTTTTTCCTCTTGTGTTTCTTGTTGTGTCATCTTGCTGTGTCAGCTTGCCATGCCTGCCCATTGCACCACCCCACTGTCTTCTTTAGGAGGCACTGGGAACCAAACCACGGACCTCCCATGTGGTAGGCCGGCGCTCAATTGCTTGAGCCACATCCGCTTCCCTCCAGGTCTTCTATTAACTTAATTTTCCTTCCTTCACTTCCAGAAAAGCTACAAACCACCCTATGATGTCATTTCCACTCTTTATTTTCCTTTGTGCCCACTTATTTCAATGGTGTGCTAGAGCCACTTATACCATCACCCAAGAGCTGATTATGTGTATCTCCTCCCAACTCCATGTTTGGTAAGATCATCTTTGCAGTTTAAAATCAGTCATGATTGCAGTATTTATGCCATAGAAACTGGCAAATGCTACAAATCAGGACTTTATAGTTTCTCCTGGAGAGCCAGTTGTTAAACATTTACTATCACGTCATGCCTGTAACTGAAAGATTTTACACGGGGAAGGGGTAGTGAACTGAGGGGAAACAATCTAAGGAGTTTGAGAAGGGGACTGGCAAAGCCCAGAGTGTATAGAGGGAAGTGGTACATTGCCAAGCTCAGTTCTGCCTCACTCACAGACACACACACCCCACCCCCAACATAAGCCTTGGATTCAGTATTTAACAATCATTTGAAAAGAGCCTGTTCTATGTCTACAATAATATGTAGGCATTGTTTACTGCTGGTTATGGGGGATATTTTATTTTCCTACCTGAACATGTTTTGAGGATTTATGGTACAGGATATAATAACCTAGGTACACAGAACATTTTTCCTATAATGGGTTTAAAGTGTTTTCACATACATCTAATCCCTTTTTTTTTTTCTGCCAACACCCCATATAACAGTAGAATATGTTTCCCTTTCTCCAAGTATAGTTCCAATTGACCTTGGGCTCAACATTTTATCTCTTTTAAAAAGTATTACTGAGCAGGATAACTATTTCTCTCTCTAAAGTAGGTTCTTTAGCTTTAATGTACATACAAATCACCTGGGGAATCTTGTTATACTACAGATTCAAATTCAGTAGGTCTGGGCTCTAACAAGCTCCCAGGTGATACTGATGCTGCTGTTCAGTAGATCACTCTTTGAGCAACACGTCTCAGATTGGACCTCTTAATCAATTTTGCCTCCCACAACCATCTCTCCTTTGTTTATCTCTTCTACTGTAAGAAGTCCCACCCACAGCTCTGGAAGGAATAGTTCCATGTATCATGGAACTTCCTGTCTCCCTTGACCAGTAGATTGGACCAGGAATAGAATCTGAACCAAGCAATGAAATCCATATGCCAGATAGGGTTCATCAGATTCTCTTTCAAGAATTTGAACTAGAATGCTGTCCTACCCAGGTGGCCCCCAAAAGCTGAGCCTGAGATAGAGGTTTGCAGGTATTAATTCATTTAGGGATCTCAGGGCCCAGTGAAAGTGGGAAGGAAGAAAAACCAGGATGTTATTGAACTGGCCACTGCAAAAGGCAACAGGTGCTCCAGCTGTGGGACCTTGTAATGAGCCTTCTGATGTGCATCTCAGTACTGTTGCAATCATTTATCCAGCCTTTCCTCTGTAAACAGAACTAATTAAATGCTTGCTTTCCAGTTTTATCCATCTTCCAATGTTCAATATCATAGATTGGATTATGTACCCCAACATAAGCATGTTCTTAATCCACATCCCTAAAGTTGAAAACCCATTGTAAATAGGACTTTTTTTTTTCCTTAAGGAGGTATCAGGGATTGAACCTGGGACCTCCTACATGTGAAACAGGTGCTCAACCACTAAGCTACACCTGCTCCCCTAGGGCCTTTTGAAGGTGTTATTTTTAGTTATGGTATAGCCCAACTGAAAGATGGTAGGCCTTAATCTGGATTACAGAAAGCCCAAGGGAGGAGCCAGAAGCAAGATGTCAGCAGGAAAGTGGAAGCAAAGGAAAATGACATTGCCATATGACAGACACTAATTACTAAACGTTTCCTCCACACTCTTACTTTTTGCACTTTTGGACCTGACCTCTGAACATGGTAAAAGCATCTCTGTCATTTGGTCAGATCTTGGTTTCTCAAATAACTTTCTCTCTGCTCTGAAAGGCTATGTCATGAAAGAAGTTGAAAGTTCTATGTGTATTGACATTCCCATTGCTGAAGGCCTAAGATAAACTGGTCATTCAATGTGTGCTAAATTCTATGACCAAACATAGCTCATGACTCAGCCCTGAAGCCCAGTACTAAATGGACATCAGCCATGTCCATCAGAAATATTCATCTGTCTTCATTAGAGGATTATTAATACGTCAAAGGTATTTGTGGAGAAAATGAAAGTGATAAATTCAATGTATATCTACTCTTATTTGAAAGGCTAATTTATCTTTAGAATACCTTTTGATAAAAGCCTTTAATAAAGAGATGTTTCCTTTTTTAAAAAGTCTCCTTCCAGCTAATAATCTTACACAAAGACAGTTTATTAATGTTTTGTTTGTTGAATGGAATTTAGGCCGTTGACAGGCTATGCAAATAGTCCAATTCAGAGGAAGGTAATATAAAGCACTGTTTTTAAGAGGTTAAATTGGTGCCTTCTCTACCAACTGTGCTGTGGAAATATTTTTCTAGGAAAGAGGTGGCAATGATTCAAGTCATTCCCATTCTTACCTGGTCTCCTTGGTGATTAACAGCCAGTTCCAAAGACGGTTGGGTGGAATTGGTATACAGTCTGTGGGATAGAATAGGGCAGGAATCGGCAAACTTTTTCTGGAAAGAGCCAAAAAGTAAATATTTAAAGCTCAAACCATCCTGTCCTCAGTTTAAAATTTAACAGGATGAGCACCATTATTTAGAATTCTCCTGAGAGAGTAGATCCCCAAACAGAAGATTTGGCACACTCCCTCTTTTCTCTTTTCCATGTTGTAAAATTGCCATTGAAAATACGTGTTGTGTTGTCCATCTCTTTGGGAATTTTCTCTGGAGCTGGAGATTTCATTATGCAAATGTTCAGTACTATGAAAGTTCTTGAGAGGAAAGGAATTTGTTCCAGTCCTGTTATTGTAGTTTAAATGAGAGATAACAAACAGCTGTTGTGATACAAACTATATTAAATTCTCTGTGGTTTGTGTGCTATCAAATTATATTTAATTTTTCTCTAAGATTTATAGGTACTTTTGCCAAAACCGCTGGGTTCCCATAAATCCCCAAATATATCAACCGTTACCAAGTTTGTTTGTCTTCCCTCCCAGACCTAAAGGCCGCCTGGGAAAAGAAAGATTAAAACGTTTCTCTCGGAATGTTAGTTTGAGATGTTATTTAGATTTTTTACATAGCCCAAATGCCTGGGGTGATCTGAAAGGAAATGCTGCAAAGTCTAATGTTGCCTATTAAATAGGGCAAGTCATGCTTAGTCAGGCACAGTCCTCAGGGAAAAGCAAAATCTTCACTCTTGTCCTAAAGGTCAAAGCTCCTCGGCTTCACTTGTCATATTCTCTTCTGCATCCGTAAGGGTTTCTAAACGATAGACAACAGGCTCATCATTCTTTATAGTAAACTTGCCCTCTTCAAAGTACTGTGTGGTTTCTCTCTGCTGTTTGGGCTCTTGCTAGATAGTGAGCTCCCCGAGAGGAGAGGACCCGGCTGCACGGCTGGGACGAAGGTGGAACACGTGAGGGCCCTCAGTCCTTGGAGCTGCAGGGTCGTGCAAGAGCAGGGTCGGCACCTGAGAGTGGGTGATCCTTCAATTTTGCACCCTAGGTCCCCTGCATGGCCACCCTGGCCTATTCCTCCTGTGCTATAATTTGTTTTTTTGTTTGTTTTCTTTCCAGAGCTTAGTCTAGCACCTTCCACAGAATTCTAGTTAGCGCTCAATGAACATTTGGTGAGAGGCTGAATTGCCTTTCTCTTTCTCAGAATCATATTTGTGCTGCAGCTTAAGAAAACATTTGAATATAGAAGTGGTATGTGGTATTCAAAAGTGATACTTTAAAGTCTTGTAGACCCATGTTCAAGTCTAGCCCTGCCATATCCCTGGTCAAGTTACTCACTGTACCTCAGTTTCTTTAGCTGTAAAATCCATAAAAATAGTACCTATTTCATAAGTTTGTGGAAAGGATTAAATAAGATGATGCATATAAAGCACTTAGTTGTGTGCCCTCAAATGTTATCTTGTAGTATTGATGGCGGGATAACGTCACTGCCCATTAAATTAAACCCAAATTCCTCCGAGTTTGAGTCACAGATTGATAAAATGAAAAACAAAATTCATCATGCTGGTAATTAGTCCTTCAGGGGATCTAAAGTCACGAAAGTTGAACATTGCCCCTCACTGTCCCAAGAGTCAACCAAAAGCCAAAGTGAACATGATTTAGGAAGGAATGTAAAAAGCATAGCGATGGCATTGATCTTCTTTCCCATATGGGAAGTTTAGATGGAATAAATATGCTTGCCGTTCTTTTTTATTTTTTCCTACATTTCAAAAAGTTAAAATTTTATTCAAATTCAAATTCAATGAGAATGGTTTGTGCCTGTTTCATGTTCCAAGCTTTATGATAGGTAGTAGAGATTAAAAAATAAATAAGACCTCTTCCTTGCTTTGAAGGAGCTCAGTTCTTGAGGTATAGATAAGCATATAAACAAAGCAAATCTTTTTAAAATGATAGTTACTCTAAGATGGAGTTCACCGCCCAGAAGGGTGATGCAGGAGGGCAAGGTCCTTCCCAGAGGAGAGAAAGGTGATATGGGTCTCGCTATGTGTCGAAGGCATTGCTTGCATTACTCAAGGGACTAGAGCAAACTGGTGTTTTGTCTAAAATTCACTGTTAGTCAGTTAGTTCATTTTGAGCGTCTAATATTGACGATGATAGCTACCAGTGATTGAGTGCTTAGTATATGCCAGGCATTTTAGATGCCTCAATTCGTTTTTAATCCTTCGTGGGAAAAAAAACCCCGGAAGGTAGGAATCATTGTCACCATTTTACAGACAAAGGAATTGAGACTCTGAGAGAACAGTTAACTTTCCCTCATTGGTGGCACCAGCAGCACCTTCCCCAACACTGCTCTTAGCCTGTTGACTTTGCCCAGTTTCTAGGAATCTATTTTCTGTGGGTACACAGAATCACACAAGGCCTATAGAGTATTTCTAACTAAGCAAACCTAATCTAAATTCCTTTATAAAGCACTGGCTACCAAATAGAACAGATTCAACTGGCTTTTATTTAAAATTGCAAGTTACACTTTAACAGAAAAATAGTGGTGCTGCTGGAATCAATCTACCTATTATATTACATCTCTAAAACAGTTCCTCCAACTGAAACTACAAGAATAGTACAAGAAAATGTTCTTGAATTTTATACCATCCTCAGTCCAATAAGTAAAGCTCCCAGCACAAAGCTTGACATACTGTGGATAGTCACCAACCGTCAATCCCCTTCCCCTTCCTTCCTCCGGTTCAAGTTGTAGACATGAAACAGTGAGCTCTGCAGGCAGATCAGGAGAGAACAGCTGGGAAGCAGCAGATCCAAAGACAACAGGATAGAGAATCACAGGCTTATCACCACCAGGCATGGTTCATGGCCCTTGCCAAACCAACTCCTGAGGGATGCTTTTGCCAGTTGTGGTTTCATGCAGGGACTGACCTCAGCCCCAAGCCTCCCATTCACTGGGCCAGGACTTTTGCATACCAGAGAGACAGTACATCTACTCTCCATAGTCCCTTTAACTAAGTCCCCTATTGATAGAGATAAACTAGGTGAGAATAACCAAGGGATTGCGCTGGAAACTATAGAACTAGGATAGGAGAAATAGGCTGTATAAAATGGGAACCCCTGGAAAGGCCAAAATGGGATACTTTCTTTATGAATATTCCCAGGGAAAAGTTTTGAGGTCGAGGATGGAGGGGACAAGGCATGTATAAGAATATAGCAGTTTGGATTTTGGTGTTCCAAAATGAACATTTATAACATTTGAGTACATAAATTGTCCTGGTTTGGGTTGGAATGGTAATGAGACAAAGAGATTTCTACATGCTGAGCACTTTGCCTGGTACATAGAAAGTACTCAGTAAGGAAGAGCTGCCACTGTCATTATCATTAAGTCTTGTTCACATGTAGTGAAGGCAGTTACCTGAGTCTGTATGTATACAGGGATGCCGAGCTGGGTATCACAGTAGGCTGGAAAACGTCCCCCCAAAGATATCAGGTCCTAATCCCCAAAGCCTGTCAGTGTTAACTTACTGGGGAAAAGGGGTCTTTGCAGATGTGATTAAATTAAGGCTCTTGAGATGGGGAGACTATCCTGGATTATACAGGTGGGCCTAATGTAATCACAAGGAGCCTTATGAGAGAGGCAGAGAAGAGGTAAAGGTGATGTGAAGATAGAGCAGAGAGAGATTTGAAGACACTAGCCTTAAAGATTGGAGTGATGCGGCTACAGGCCAAAGTATGCAGCAGCTACCAGAAGCTGGAAGAGGCAAGGAGTGGGTTCTCCCCTAGAGCCTCTGGAGGGAGCACAGTCCTGCTGACACCTTGATTTCAGCCCAGTGATACTGATATTGGACTCCTGGCTTCCAGAACTGTGAGGGAATAAATTTCAGTTATTTTAAGCCACCAAATTTGGGTATTTGTTACAGCAGTCATAGGAAACAAATACAAGTATTAAGTGGCTCTCCAACCTGCAAGATTTAGCAGTAAACTGTTGTCCAGCATGAATGGGATGTGCTGTTCTAGCTAGTGGGTATTAACTCGATTATGCAGTTCCCAAAACATGGACAATGGTGTGCTGGTAAACCAGTTCTCTGGGCACACACACAAAAAAGCCCTGATTAGTTGCAAATACCAACTTCTGTGGAATAAATGCTCTCAGCATGGACAATTTCAAAGGTTGAATATATGGCTCTCAAAATTCCTCCCGTTTTAACTATAGGTTCTCACAAGCTGGTTTGAGTTAGCCCAGCACATCCCTGGTCAAGGTATTCTAAACCACTGGTAAAACTGCTCTAAAACTATATTGTGCCTCATTTCATTTCTCCTTGATAATTCTGAAGGGTACTTCATGGTATTGTAGTTCCTGAGAGGTGACATGGGGAACATTAATTACTGTTGCACTGTGTATTCACAGGGTTGCTAATCAACAGCATGCTGGTAGATAGTTTACAACCCTGTGAAGGGTTGAGAAATAACAGGCAGAAGCAGGATGGTCTATCCTTTGTCAGTTGTATGAATTTATTTCTTAGAGAGTTCTGGAAGGAATCCAGAGCAAGCCATTGCCTTACTTAGGTAAATTTATTATGATATAAATAGTAATAGCAGAGACAGAAATCATAATCATTCTCTTCCAATGGAATATGGCTTTATAATTTTCAAAGTGAATTGGACTTTCACCCTGAGGAAAATGAATAAAGGCTTTATCTCAACTGGAAACAGATGGAGCGTGTAAAATTCAGTCTCCCTCTTCAACCCCATGCTACTGACTTCTGAATACATCCCCATTGTATTTATCAGGAGCTTGGGAAATTTGTTTGGTTCCTGGGAAGAAAGTTAACGAAAACATATGACATCTCTGGCAGGAGTCGCAATTTCACACAAAAACTTTCTTGCAATAACTTCACATATTGCTTTCCCTGGTGGAATCGCTATCTCTAAGGAAAGCTTGAGTCTAAACAACTCTTTTTAATGAAAGTGAGAGTTGAATGCTAAATCTAGCAGCCTGTATTTCTCAAGGAGAAGTCTTCATCTTAAAATCACTTTCTATGATGATGTTATAGAAACGTCAGATTTTTTTTCTCTTTTTCTGCCTTGAAAGTATAACTTCTTTCAGATTTTTTTTTCTTTTTCTGCCTTAAAAGTATAAGAAAAATGTAAAACTTCTCAAGTCAAAAAAAACTAAGCAAGTACAATTACTACTTCTGCAACTCAGCAGAGTTCCCTGTAAATAAAATACTGCAGAGCATTTCCTATTTATAAGAAATTGGAGGGGAGGGGGCACTGGAGAGAGGGTTGGCAGAATTTATTCCTGAATTAGACTGATTATGGGAACCAATGCTTTCAAAATTTCAAAATGTGCCTGATTTATATAGATACATACATATAAAATATATTTATATAAAATATGTATTTGATATGTATATATATGTATATTTTTATATAAACCTATGGAAATAAAAGCAAGATAGTTAATAGCCATCCTTGCCAGTAAAGTAAAACTATTACAACATTAAAGAATGAGGTTATCTGAGGTAATGTTTACCCAACTTCTCTCTTCCCCGAACCCAACTTCCCTATTCACCGCAGCCTATCACAGCACCCCCTCACAGCCATAACCTTATTTGGACATGTTGGCCTTCTCCTCTAGCCTCCCCCCTCCCTCCCAAATCTTCCCCCGACGCCCAGCAACAGCTTAGCCCTATCAGAAGACAACACGCTCACCCCCGCCCAACTCTGCCTATAAAACTGCGCAGCTCTCCCTGAATAAAGGTCTTACCTTCCAGCAAGCAAGTGAGTGGTGTCTCTTCATTTAGTACTGTCAGGGAGACCACAGGGCACCAAACGGCGACCCTGTGACAACTTCTCCTTAACCCCCGTGAAGACCAGGGAGCCGGGCCTGCGCTCTCCTGACAACTTCTTCACCCCCCGCCGTTCCCGGAGTGCACGCCGGACGGCCCACAACTAGCTCGTGTCGCTCCCCGGGCTGCAGCAGGGCTGATCACCCTCAGGCCCGGAAACAAAGCGGCAGTTATCACCTGTGTTTCAATATGGAAAAAGCACACGTCCTTTATGTTACCTTATGTGCAAGGGCAGGATCTGAACCACAGGCTGTCTGATGCTGGACCTCGCAGTATGCCCCACATATAAAAGATTTCCAGAATACATTTGTTCATCATCATAGTGCATTGGTAATGCATCGACTAATTGTTTTGTTTGTGAAATGATCTAGACCTTGCAAAGAATATTAAGAAAAACCTTTGCAATATATATTTTCACGAGCCAGGAAAGTTGTTTCCTTCCCTCTAACACAAATGTCTGCCTATAACAATTTTAACTAGCAGTTTTCCAGTAAGTATATTCAAGAACCCCTTAAAAGATTGTAATAATAAAATGTCAAATATCTTGGGTAGTGGGAGAAAGAAAGAGACGTGGAAAAATAACAAGCCACAGAAACCTATTAATGCAAGCTCTTAAACTTGAACATTTCATTTCAATGGCTACCCCAAGGATTCCATAGGATACTCTTGCTCTTGGATAAAATCAGTTACAAGAAATGCGAGAGCAGATGTGGCTCAAGCTATTGAGCAACCGCCTCTCACGTGGGAGGTCCCAGGTTCAGTTCCAGTGCCATTTGAAAAAACAAAAACAAACAACAAGCAAAAACAAATGAAAAACCAACTCACACAAGGTCCCGGGTTCAATCCCTGACCCCTGCAACCTCAAAAAAAAAAAAAAAAAAATCAAAGGAATAACCCCTGCATACTGGGAGGAACAAGGGTGTTTGATTAAGATATAAACCAATGTTTGAATACTGGTCGTCCATTTATAAGCTGAGTAATAACCTTGGACAATTCACCTAATACCTCTGAGCCTTATTTCATTTCTTAAGTAGGAAAGTTAAACCTAATCCATAAGACTTTTGAGAAGATGCAAAGGAAAAGCTCTAATTATTGTCCAACAGACAGGAATTTGCACTCTGTGGTTTCCTTTGAGGCTGCAAGTGAATTGACATGGATTTTTCCGCTGGTTTGTGCCAGAACGTATGACTGTTTTGAGAGGTTGGTGGCTCCTACACTTCACCTGCCCAGTTTGATCACCACAGAGGAATCACCAGGCCATAGTTAAACCCAGCCAGGTCCACTGAAATGATTCACATCACTCACATTCCCAACTGGGCGAGGGAAGCCCCCAAATCCTTGCCCTGCCCCTCAGCCAGCTTGCGGCCAGATTTCTCCTTACTTCATCCTCAGAAAGTCATCCAGGGGCAGGGAACACGGTGGTAGCAAGAAGCCTTGTAGCTGACGCCATACGTTATTTTGCCCACTCTGTGTCTTTCATACAGAGAGGCACAGTGGTGAGGAGTGTTTTGAAGTCAAACAACTTCTCTTCAAATCCAGCCTCTGTCCTGTCAATTTCTACTTCTGTGAATGAGGATAACAATAGTGACTGCCTCACGGGTCCATTAGGAGAATCAGTGGTCAACTGTAGACCGAGTGTTCTCTCCATGCCAAGTGCTATTCTATGGGCTTTGTGAAAATTAACTCATTTCTCACTTCAACTCTGTGAAATATTATTATCCCCATTTCACAGGCAGAGAATCTGAAACAGAGTTTCCATTGCCTGCCCAAGGAGCAGAGCCCTATTAGTCAGGCTCCACTGTCCATGTCATTAGCCACTGTGCAGTCCAGCCTCTCAAAGAGGCTTCTTTGTGAATTCCTGTTTACACTACCACCGGAAAGGCCATTGGATCTGTTCACAGCATTTGTGGTCCAGCTCATCAACAGATGAGGTTACAATGCAGACATTTCGGGATCATTCTGGCTGGATTCTTCCAAGCCATTGGAAATTTCAGTGAGCAGCTTGGCAGAACAGTCAACAGGACCTGCAGAATTTGCTTTTCATCCTGAGTAATTTGGCACTTGATCTCACCAAACCATTGGGAAATCTATTTTACCGGCAACCGTCTTCCAAAGTGGTGAATCTTGGCAAAAATGTGGCCATCAGTTAGGCTAATAATTTTTCTACGTAATGATTATGTGAGTTAAAGTGCTAAAACTTCGTTGCATAATTTGAAAGGAAATTCTTTTACGTTAATAGGTGTAGGAGCAAGAGGTGAGTGAGGACAGAGGAAAAGTTTAGGTATTAATGGTAAAATTTTGCAAATATCCCAAGTGGGAAAAAAGAAAAGCAGATGACAGCAAAAGGAAGATATAATTTCATTCTTATTGGACATGTTTTGTGGGGTTTTTTTGTTTGTTTTTTAGGAGGTACCAGTGATTGAACTCAGGCCCTCATACATGCAAAGCAGGCACTCAACCACTGAGCTATACCCGTTCTGCTCTTATTAGATATGTTTTATCACCATTTTATCCATGTCTTATAGTTTTTCTGAAAAATCAGAACAATCAAAAGGATTAGAAAATGATTCTACTCTGCATCAACTGTGTTTTGTAGAGGAAAGAATAAGGGTTCTCAGGCACAAATACCAAATAGGCTCAGATTTTAATATCAGTCTTAATACTCACCAGCTTGGGCAAGTTACTCAACCAATTTGAGTAGAAATTTCCTCATATCTAAAATGTGAATAATACTACTCATCCAACAAACTTGCTATAAGTGTTAAAGAATGTTTAGTTTTGTCACATAGGAGATGCTCAATAAGTAGTGGTGGTTATTATTATATTTGATTAGTTTCTCTTTGACTAAATTTCTGTGACCTAAAAGAATAAGCTTTATTTAAGGCATTTATCCAAATATTTCTAAGAGTGCAGGAATTTTTTTAATCCAAACAATGTATCAATGTTGTTCACTTGAGTGGAAGAAATTCTACTATGGAGAATTCACTTTCTAATGACTAGGTAAAATGAGTTGAGTAAATCATCTGATAAGTTCAGGGAAGAAAGCTGGGTTTTTTCCCCTCTCTGTGGGTTCAATTTAATGCTGCAACCCTCTAATTTGTTTTAGCTATGGAAATATGGCCATTCCGTTTCCAGTTTTTCCCAAGAACTAGAACTATATTTGAAATAGGAACAACTGGATTTAGAAAATCATTTTCATACAAATAGAAATCATTTACAGCTAGTTATTCAAATACAAGGTGACAGCATAATAAAAATTGAGGGGCTTCATTTAATTAAATGTCTCTGTTGACTGTTCTCTGGAAGTAGTTACACGTTTAGAAACTACTCTCTTTCAGGTATCTAAAACAGCATCTAACATTAAGACAATAATTTATTAAGAAGTAACTTGGTGATCTGAAAGTACTAATGTGATTCCAAAATGTATTTAGGATGAATCCAGCTCACTAGGGCTTGTATGCCTAGATCTGGGAAGTAAGGAGCTTATCATAGGCTTTTCATAGCTGCCTCAAAATACCAGTAGAAGATAAATTGCAGAAATCAGATTTGCATGGTGCAATAAAAAAGGAACCTTCCCACAGACTGAATCAAACTTGGAAAACAAATGAATGGAAGATTAAACAATGAAGTCTGAGTAATAGTACTTTTACCCCTATGATTAAAGCCTGTCGGGCATCATGAGTCAAAATGTAAACACATACTAGTCATGGTGGAGCTCAGTGAGTTATACTATTGGTAAACCACAACTGCCTCAAATTTGCCATTGAAAAGGTGTTTTGAGGAAATGAAACTAGCCACCAACTTTCAAGCATGTGATATAGTATTCATAACAAAGAAGCCCTTGTGATTAGAGAAGGCATTCTTAAAATATTGTAACTTTCCTACATTCTGAAAAATGTATTTTTAATATAAAACCCTTTATTTTTCTTATACCTAACTCAAAAAATATTCACACATTTCCCATTATGTGCTTAATTTTAAGATTTAAACTTTGGAATGTCTTCCTTTTTCTGAGCTGGAAGCTTTGCAAATGCACTAGTCCAAAAATATAGATGGGAGCTCCCTCAACTGCCAAGAAGCATGTGGTGTAATTAGAGGAATCTAAGTATGGAATCAGTTGACAATAGTAAAACTAGTCTTTATTAAGTATTTACTGTGTGCCAAACATTATGCTGAACATTGTAGAAGAATTATTTCATTTAATCAGCAGTCCCAACAAGACAAAATCCAGTATCCCAGATATAAGAATAGAGAGACTTGAAAGTCCTAATGGTTGATAGTTAAATCCCTAAATGAAAATAGAAGGTATTTCACAATTTGTAAATTTTAAGTTTACTAAATTAACTGTGTACTGATACATATTAATTATACATAACAAAGGTCTTCACTCAAATTCTAAGCGATTGTTGTGCAAAATATTTATTTGCCATTTACATCAGCTTTTATATTAAACTTCCTTTTTGTAGGGCCAATTGAAGACAAAAAGATAAAACCTCCTTTTCCATACGTTAAATTAGCTTTCTCTAATTTATCCTGTCATCAGAAACCCACGGCTAAGTCTGAAACACCTTCTATGACTTGGACCATTGTGGCAGTTTGATATAGTTATGAATTCCAAAAATAGGTATGGATTATGCTTGTAAACTGGTCTGTTCCTCTGGGTATGATTGTTATGATTAGGGCTTTGATTGGGCTACATCAGTAGGATGTTGAATCCCTGCCTGTTGGTGGGTAGGGACTCAGAGATAAAACTACATGGCAGAGTTGGAGCTTTGATGTTGGAGTTCTGACACTGAGTTTTGAGCTGGAGTTCCAGGAAACAAGCACACAGAGGAGCTGGTCGTGAGGAAGGAGAGAAGGCCCCGGGAAAAGAGACGAGCCATTCGCCTGATAGTCTAGAGCTGGCATTGTGGAGAGAGGCAAAGCCTAGAGAGCCTCATAGTCTACAGCTGACCTTGTGGAGATAGCAAAGGAGCTGAGCCCGGAGACAAGCAAGCCCCAGGAAGAGAGGAACCCAGGAAGCCTGAAGCCTGGCAGTCGTCGGCAGCCATCTTGCTCTAACACATGGCAATAGACCTCAGTGAGGGAAGTAATTTATGTTTTATGGCCTGGTAACTGTAAGCTTCTACCCCAAAAAATACCCTTTATAAATGTCAACCGATTTCTGGTATTTTGCATCAGCATCCCTTTGGCTGACTAATGCAACCATTCATTCATTCATTCTTCACACATTAAGTATCTACTGTGTACCGTGCCCTGGAGATACAAATAAGACATGAACACCACCCTCAAGAACATTCAGCCAACTAAGAGACATGTAGACAAACCACAGCAAATATAATGTGCTACATATAATAGAGTCAGGAAGGAGAGGGCTCAAAGGAGGAAGTAGTCACTTTTCCCAGAAAGAAAGAAAAATTCTAAAAGGCTTCATGGAAGCAGTGAACACAAAGGGGAGCATCTTAAATGTAGACGATTGTGTGAATAGACCACAGTTTGTTTATCCATTCGTCTGTTGATGGACACCTGGGTTGTTTCCAACTTTTGGCAATGGTGAATAATGTGGCTATGAACATCGGTGTGCAGATGTCTGTTCGTGTCACTGCTCTCAGTTCTTCTGGGTATATACCCAGTAGTGGTATTGCAGGGTCACGTGGCAAGTCTATATTCAACTTCTTTAGGAACTGCCAAACAGTCCTCCATAGTGGTTGTACCATCCTGCATTCCCACCAACAGTGAAGAAGTATTCCACACACAAAAAAACAAAAAAACAAACAAAAAACAAAACAAAAAAATTTACATGTATCCATTACATTTAATTGAGAAATGTATATATTTATTCATCTGTGTTTACTTTTTAGTTTTTTATTGCTTATGTTTTCAATTATTAAATGTACAAAATAAAGTTTTTAAAAAAATGGATTACAATATTGTAAAAAAAAAAAAAATGTAGACGAGACTGTGGCTTTCAGTGATTGTTCAGTTTACTTGTATATTCAATTTACTCTTTTGTGAAAAGTTGAATTGTCTTTGAAAAAAAAAAAATAGCATAGGAGTCTATCTTATTCAGCCACTATTCCACACTATTTTTCTTCCTATGCCAGACATTCTATTTCTTCCATCACTTATCTTGACACTTATATATCATTTTACAAATGTTTGTATGTATTGTGAGAATTTTGATTTTTACCCATAATAAAAATAAATAAAAAAAAAAAAAAATGACTAATCAGATTGTTTTGTTATCAATGTAAAAATTATTTTCAAAAGACTTATGATGCAACCCAGTGACACCACACCTAGATATGTATTCTGTAGAGAACCTCTCATGAGGAGACAAGTAAAAGAACGCTTATTACTGCATGTTTGTAAGATAAAAATAATGGAAACAACTTATAGATCCATCAACAGGAAAACTGATAAGCTATGGTCTTTTTATACAGTGGAGTACTATATAGCAGTTTAAACGAACTAGAGGATATATATTAATAACATGTTAAGTGAGACGTTAGAAAAGAAAGTAGAGAATATATCATTTAATAAAGAAAAATAAACACACTACAGTGTTTGTAAATATAGAAATAGTATAAGTACAAGAGCACACGCAGGAATTAAAACAAGAAATTCAGGATCATTGTTACTTCTGCAAACCATGGGAGAGGAATGCAATCAGATTAGTTACAGAGGCTTTAACTATATCTGTAAGGGCATGGGGAGAAGAGAAGGAAGAAAGGGAAGGAGAGAAAGGGAAAAAGGTCTAAAGCAAATATGGCAAAATTTTATTATATGACTGAGCTAAGTGGCGGATATGCAATTTTTTTGTTATATTATTCTCTATATTTTTTGTTATGTTTGAAATATTCTACAATATAATGAAAGGTTTGGTAATCTTTATAAAAATGATTTGCAGTGTTATTAGCCAAATCTAATAATCAAACAAATCTGGGCATAAAAAAATTAGCTGACTGTACATATCACTTCCCAGTTCCACTAATAAAGAAATCTATTTGCTTCTGGGGAAAATAATATTTACAGTGCAACCTCCCAGCCCTCTTCTAGTACATACTTTGAAAAGGCAAATTGAATGTCTTGGTATTATAAAGGTGAGTGCTAGTGCTTATTATCTATTCTGTTGCTGAACCAATTTTGATAGAACGAAACAGCTTCTGGGAGACACAGTGGTAAAGGGGTGACTAACTGTTACAACACTTATTTATACATTACTGTTTTGTTTTTTTCTTTTCAAATTCCCCAATAGTTTTAGGAAGGAAGTTCACAGTTTAACAGTCTCCAAATGAAAATCCCATTGTTAATCCTTTGCTAATGACTAAATTATTAGTTCTAGTGGCAAAATTAGAATCTCCTCTGGTAAATAAAGCAACCAGGGCTAAATCTATATTTGGGCTCTGACATCAAAGAAAGGGGAAGAGGACTTCCAGGAAGATGGAGGATTAGTAAGACACGGGAATCTCTTCTCCAGAAAAATAGCTAGAGGACAGGCTGAAACAGCCCTGAAAAAGATCTTCTAGGGTTTAGGATAGCAGGTGAAGGCTGCACACCACCCAGAGGAGAGAGGGACAGAAGAGGGAAATCACGATGACAACCGTGAGTTGGAACCAGCAGCGGCTGCTGCTGCTGGCACCCTTGCCCACACTCTTTAGAATTCTCGGGCCCCTGGGCCTGCGACTACAGACAAACGGGGCTCCAGGGATCTGCCACTCCCGGAAAGGGGAGAGAGAGGGACACAGCCTTAGGCTGACCCAGGTTCAGACCCGCAAATTTGGGCTGTGGAGCCCCACGGACCCTTCCACATGGCGGTTTGCCCTGGGAGCAACACATTTTATGAAGCCAACATCACCCTAATACCAAAGCCAGATAAAGATTCCACAAGAAAAGAAAATTACAGACCAATCTCTCTAATGAACATAGATGCAAAAATTCTCAACAAAATACTTGCAAATCGAATCCAACAGCATATCAAAAGACTTACACATCATGACCAAGTGGGATTTATTCCTGATATGCAAGGCTTTTTCAACATAAGAAAATCAATCAATGTAATACACCACGTTAACAAATTGAAGGAAAAAAAACACATAATCATCTCAATAGATGCAGAAAAGGCATTTGACAAAATCCAACATCCTTTTTTTGATAAAAATACTTCAAAAGATAGGAATAAAAGGAAAATTCCTCAATATGATAAAAGGCATATATGAAAAAACCACAGCCAACATCATACTCAATGGGGAAAGGTTGAAAGCTTTCCCTCTAAGATCAGGAACAAGACAAGGATGCCCACTGTCACCATTACTATTCAACATTTTACTAGAAGTTCTAGCTAAGGCAATTAGACAAGACAAAAAATTAAAGGCATACAAATAGGAAAAGAGGAAGTAAAACTCTCACTGTTTGCGGATGACATGATCCTGTATTTAGAAAATCCTGAAGTATCCACAACAAAGCTACTTGAACTAATAAATGAGTTCAGCAAAGTGACAGGATACAAGATCAACACGCAAAAATCAGTAATGTTTTTGTACACTAGTACTGAACAACCTGAGAAGGAGATCAGGAGGAAAATTCCATTTTCAATAGCAACAAAAAGACTCAAATACCTAGGGGTTAATTTAACCAAAGAAGTACAGGACCTATATGCAGAAAACTACAAAACAATGCTTAAAAGAAATTTTAAAAGACCTAAACAAATGGAAAGACATTCCGTGTTCATGGATTGGAAGAATAAATATCGTGAAGATGTCAATCTTGCCCAAACTGATTTATAGATTCAATGGAATACCAATCAAAATCCCAACAGCTTACTTTACAGAATTAGAGAAGGCAATTATCAAATTCATCTGGAAGGGTAAGTGCACCCGAATAGCCAAAAGTATTCTAAAAAAGAAGAGCAATGTGGGAGGAATTTCACTGCCTGACCTTGAAACATATTACAAAGCTACAGTGGTCAAAACAGCATGGTACTGGCATAAAGATAGACACATTGATCAGTGGAATAGAATTGAGAACTCAGAAATATACCCTCACCTATACAGTCAACTGGTTTTTGACAAACCTACCAAGCCCACGCTAATGGGAATAAACAGTCTCTTCAACAAATGGTGCTGGGAGAACTGGATTATCTATAACCAAAAGAATGAAAGGGGACCCCTATCTCACCCCCTATACAAGAATCAACTGAAAATGGATCAAAGATCTAAATATAAAAGCCAGGACCATAAAATTACTAGAAGAAAATGTAGGGAAACATCTTCAAGACCTTGTAGTAGGTGGTGGTTTCTTGGACCTTACACCCAAAGCACGTGCAACAGAAGAAAAAATAGATAAATGGGACCTCCTCAAAATTAAACACTTTTGCACCTCACAGGACTTTGCCAGAAAGGTGAAAAGGCAGCCAACTCAATGGGAAAAAATATTTGGAAATCACATATCTGATAAGGGTTTACTATCCAGGATATATAAAGAGATGTTACAACTCAACAATAAAAAGACAAACGACCCAATTAAAAAATGGGCGAAAGACTTGAATAGACATTTCTCCAAAGAAGAAATACAAATGGCAAAAAAACACAAAAGAAATGCTCAACATCACTCATGATTAGGGAAATGCAAATCAAAACTACAATGAGATATCATTTCATACCTATCAGAATGGCCACTATTAAAAAGACAGAGAACTACAAGTGTTGGAGAGGATGTGGAGAGATAGGAACACTTCTTCACTGTTGGTGGGAATGCCGAATGGTATAGCCACTATGGAGGACTGTTTGGCAGTTCCTAAAGAAGTTGAATATAGACTTGCCACGTGACCTGGCAATACCACTACTGGGTATATATCCAGAAGAACTGAGAGCAGTGACACGAACAGACATCTGCACACCAATGTTCATAGCAACATTATTCACCATTGCCAAAAGTTGGAAACAACCCAGGTGTCCATCAACAGATGAATGGATAAACAAACTGTGATCTATTCACACAATGGAATATTATGCAGCTGTAAGAAGAAATGAAGTCGTAAAGCATCTGGCAACATGGATGAACGTGGAGGACATTATGTTGAGTGAAGCAAGCCAGATACAAAAGGACAAATACTGTATGAATGCATTACTATGAACCAACTATATTGTGTAACGTATTGTTTGATTAAAAAAAAAAAGTATATGTATCCATACATTTAATTGAGAAATGTATATATTCATCTGTGTTTACTTTTTAGTTTTTAATTGTTCATATTTTCAATTATTAAACGTACAAAATAAAGTTTTTAAAAATGACAAAAAAAAGAAATAAGCTGTATAAATTGGAAGGAAAAAATAAAGCTGCATTGTTTTCAGAAAAAAAAAAGGAAAGGGAAGATTTGAAGGGGCCTGGGAGGGTGGAGGCCAGTCCAAGGCCTGACTCTGCCACCAGCTAGTGGTCTGGTTTTAGGGTATTTAGCGTATTATCTCTCTGAGCCTCCATGTCTTCATCTGTAAAATGCAATCCTGAATCTGATTATTCTAAAACCCTTTCTAGTCTAAAAGTCTATAATTTGTTCGCCTGAAACACACCAAGATATGAGCACTTAGATTAAACCATGGGTAAAAAAAAATCAGTAATTATACTTTCACAAGTCTGAAAAATGAGGTAAAAATATGTCTCTATGCCTTAATCATTTTCCCCTGCTCCCTAAAAAAAGAAGTAAAGATGAGAATATACATGATGCAGAAATCAACATGGGCTCTTAGTAATCTTCTAGAACTAGAGTAAAGCCAGAAAGTGGGAAGTGCAAATACAACCATTTCATAACCCTTTCTCAGACTGTTATGGGGGTAAGTACCAGTTAGCTTCTAAATTTTTCTCTGTCTTCCTTGGAAAATGATGAAGTTTTTGAGAGCTGGTTTTGTAGGGAGGACAGAGAAAGAGAGAGAAGGTAACTACTGTAATACAGGCATATACAAGGGTTATGGGGCCAGATAAGAGCACTTAATCCTCCAAGGAGGGCTTCCTGGAAGAGGTGAGGCTTAAACTAGATTCTAATTAGTTGAGGGAAGAAGCAAGCAGGAACCCCATGTGCAAAGGCAGAGACATGATATGAGAACATGGTTAATTCAATAAGGAGGAAGTAACAAAAATGGCTATAACTCAGAGTGGGTGTGTGTGGCAGGTGTCGGAAGAGGCCAGATCACAAAAGATATTGAATGCCAGCAAAAGGAGTTTAGATGTTATTAATGATAAGAACCCACTTTAAGCAAAGGATAGAGATATGATCTGATGTGAATTTTAGCTAGCTCTCTCTGGTAGTTCTTTGGGTGATGGATTGGAGATGGAAGAGACATGAGTCAAGGAGACCAGTTAAAAGACAATAATTGAGTAGTCCAAGTAAGAACTGACGAGGGCCTTGGCTAAGGCAAATGTTCTGATTTCGAAAAGGACAGAAAAGGATAGATTCTGGAAACTACAAACTTACAAACTATGTTTTCCTCCCTAGAAAACTCTGCAAAAGTCATCTAAAGGGTCATTGGGGTACATCAGAAGATGTATCAACTCATTGGGGGCAAATAATTGTTGACCAAAACAAGGCATCCAGACCAACCTCCTCTCCCTTAAAATGGAGCTGCAAGAATGAGAGATCAGAGAAAGACCTGAAGTACCATCTGCCTTGACTTCTGGCTGATGGCTCTATTCAGCCTTGCCCTTTATCACAATGCAGGCTGGGGGTTATTAAGACCTCAGTGAGACCCCTGGAAATCATAGGTGGACTTTTATTTTTTTAAATATTTATTTATTTATTTATTCATTTATCCCCCCCTTGCTGCTTGTGCTCGCTGGGTCAGCTAACCACGCCGTGCGGGCGGGCTTGCCTTCACCAGGAGGCCCCGGGAACCAAACCCGGGGCCTCCCATATGGTAAACAGGAGCCCTACTGATTGAGCCACAGCCGCTTCCCCATAGATGGACTTTTAAACTCAAACAAGGCCAAATGAAAGTCACTGGGCCCTGCTTTAAAAATAGTGCCCAATTTTGGAGGCCATGGCAGCCAAATCACCATGAGCCTTGACCCTCTGAGGTGTCATGAATCCAACATAATATTCCAGATGAGATTTGATCAGCCTATCAAAGCTATTGATTTTTTTCATATAAGTTATTCTCAGCTTTATGTGACTTTTGCACCAGTTTCCAGGGGATTACAGGAGTCCCAAGACCTGCCAAGCTGTCTCTTCCATGCCAAGGTCTTTCCCACTCCTGGGCCTGGCACAGCTGCATCTTGCCTGCAATGCCCTTTGCCCTCTTCTTTTCTTTAAAAGTTGTGTTACCATTTATATAACATAATCTTTCCCATTTCAAACACTTCCAAGTGTACATGTCAGTGATGTTAATTACACTCACGGTGCTGTGCCACCATCACCCCCGCCCTCCCCTCCTCTTCCCATGGCTAACTTGTGTCTGCTGGAGGCCTTCCCTGACCACCCTGCCTCCAGTAGAGCCCCGCTGGGGTTTCACCGTCCTTGCCCCTGGTTTCTTTCAGGATATTCATTACCGCCTGCAAATGGTTTATTTTTCTCATTTCTGGTTTGGTTTGGTTTGGTTTGGTTTGGTTTGGTTTGGTTTGGTTTGGTTTGGTTTGGTTTGGTTTGGTTTCGTCTGGTCTGGTCTGATCTGGTCTGGTCTTGTCGGTCTCCTCCACAAGAATTAGAATCCCCAGAGGGCAGAGACTGAGTCTGTCCTGTTCATCTACTGTATCACCGGAATATAACAGAGTGGCTGGGAGCAGGGCCCAGTGACTTTCATTTTCATCGATTAATATGGACTGGCTGGATGAAGGAATCTCTGGCTTCCTTGAATCCTGAGCGGCTCCTTCATAATATTCCAGCTTGCCTCTGCCTTTCCACTTTGCTTTCTGCCCTGGTCTTCTCATCCAACACAGGATCCCCTTTCCCCCTCTCAATCTCTTGGCTGGCTCGGCCCTTCCAGCCTTGACCCCTCCCCGTCAGGCTACAGAATGAACAACATCTGTTAGTCTTGGAGTGGTTTCTCTTGCTGCCTCAGTAATCAGCTAAAACCGTTAACCTCAACTGCTCTTTGCTGCCTCTACTTGTCAAAAAAAAAAAACAGCCAAAACCACAGCTGCTTTGGAATCCCACAGCTAATCCTTGAGAACTGGCTCTAATTATCAAATCTCTAGAAGGCACAAAGTTGATAGTGGCTAATACAATGACAGAATTAATATTACAGTGATCCTCACAGGCTGGTCGATCGCATCTGGAATGCTATGTTCAAGTTGGGCTCCACACCTCAAGAAGGAAATACTGAAAACTTAAAGTATGCCCATAAATTGGTGAATTGTTGAAATGGGCATGATTACATAGGGCTAAACACATAAACTCTGGAGCCAGACTGTCTGAGTTTGAACCCTGGCTCCTACCACTTACTATGTGATATCTGGTAAGTTAATTAACCTTGTGCCTTAGTCTCCCCATCTGTGAAGTGAGACTAATCATAGTGCCTACCATAGAGGGCTATTGCAAGGATTAAACAAGTGGATATCTATAAAGCACTTAAAACAGTGTCAGGCACATATTAAGTATAAGTGTCAGATATTGTTATGTGAAGAATGATTAGGAAATTTATACAGTATTTTATTCATTCTTCAAGACTCTTGCTACTAGTCTAGAGTTGGCCCAAGGACTCTCAGCATTGGCATCACCTGGGAGATTGTTAGAAATGCAAAATCTCAGGCCCCACACTTCTGATACTGAATCAGAATCTGCATTTTAACAAGATCCCAAGGGAATAGGTGATTAGCGTGCACATTCAAGTTTGAGAAGCACTGCTCTAGAAGGCACAACTGGAGCCAAGTTGGAATGTAGGAAGAGACATAGCAAGTAAGAGGTCACTTTGATATAAGAAAAAAATTAATTTTTTTCATTCTTCATTCTTCCTTCCCCTCTCTCTTTCTCTTTTCTTTCATTCTTTTCATAAATACATTTTAAAAGGGAAAAGGCTCACCAGCTAGAGAGAAGAAGCAATAAGCAAGGGAGTGTGTTGATCCCAACCCCTATCCCATCCCCACTCCCTGCCAAGAGCTGCACCACCTGGGCTGCTGCCCCAGATCGTCCCGTGCCAGGGCATTCCCAAACAGAAGGCACCAGGTCTCTCTTCCTTCACCTGCCAGAGAGGAGAGTCAGAGTCAAAAGCAGGCCAAGACATTAAAAAATGAGAAAAAGACTTGAATAGGCATTTCTCCAAAGTTATGTAAATGGCCAATAAGCACAAGAAAAGATGCTCAAAGTCATTAGGCATCAGGGAAATACAAATCAAAACTACAATGAGATACCATCTCATACCCATTAGAACGTCTACTATTAAAAAAATAACAAGTGCTGGAGAGAATGCAGGGAAATAGGAAAGCACATTCATTGTTGGTGGTAATGTAAAATGGTGCAGCCATTGTGGAAAACCATATGATTAATTCCTCGGAAATTTAACTATAGAATTACCATATGATTCAACAATCCCTCTACTAGATATATACCGCCCAGTATTGAAAGCAGACTCAAACAGACATTTGCACTACAATGTTCATAGAGGCATTATTCACAATTGCCCTAAGAAAAGGAAATGAAGTTCTGATACATGCTGCAACATGGATGAACCTTGAAGACATCATGTTGAGTGACATAAGCCAGACACAAAGGAAAAAATATTATATGATGTCACTTATATGAAATAAGCAAAATAAGCACATTCATAAAGTCAGAAACAAGAAGGGAAGGAGAATGGGGTATTAATGTTTAATTAGTATGGAGTCTCTAGAGTGATAGGAAAGTTTGGCATCAAACTATGGGGATGGAGGCACAACTTTGTGTATGTAATTAACACTACTGAATTGTATATTCAGAAAAGGGAAATTTTAGGTTGTTGTCTTAGTTTGCCACAAGGCTGCTGATGCAAAGTACCAGAAATGGGTTGGCTTTTATAATGGGAAATTTATTATGGCTAAAAGCTTATAGTCCTGAGGCTGTAAAATGTCCAAATCAAGGCACCATCAGAGATGTTTTCTCACCAAAGTCAGCTATTGTTGATTCTAGGGCCCTGCCATGTGGCAAAGCAAGATGGCTACCTATCTCTGCCAAGATCTCTGACTTCCCTCCAGAATCTACCATCTCCCAGACCTCAGCTATGGGAAACCAGGCATAGGGCTTCTCTCTCAGTCTCAGCTACTCTGCTTTCTTCTCTAGCTCAGCTGTGAGCTATCAGGCATATAGCTCATCTTTTCAGCCTTGAGCTACTCCATGGGCCCAGACTCTGGAGGGCCTCTTTCTGTGCCTAAATGTTCTGCTGATTCTAGATTCCTGGACCTCTCTCAGCCCTCAGGGCTGCTCAGTTTTCCTGCAGTTCTCTCTCATACATGGCAGGATCTCTATGGCAACTTCCTTTCTCTGTGTGTCTGTCATGGGGTCGGATGTGGCTCAACTGGTTGGGCGTCCATCTCCCATATGGAGGGACCCAGGTTCGATCCCCGGGACCTCCTGGTAAAAAAACAAACAAACAAACAAACAAAAAAAAAATCTGTGTGTCTGTCACTGTCTCTGTTTATATCAGCTCCAATTAGAGAGCAGAGACTCTACCAGAGTCATACCTCACTGACATAGTCTAATCAAAAGGACTCATACTCAAAAAAATAATTAAGAAAAAAGAAAAGGACTAACACCCACAGGAATGGATTAGTTCAAAAACATAATCTTTTCTTTTGGGGATTCATAAAAGAACTTCAAACTGTCACAGTTGTATATAAGTTATCACACACACAAACCCATGAATTGTAACAAAGGTATCACACTGATGCAAAATGTGTGTGTGAGAGGGGGTTATATGGGAAGTTTGTTCTTCCTGCATGATGTTTCTTTAATCCTACACAGATTCTAATTAAAAAAAAAAAAAAAAAGTAGGCCAAGAGGCAAAAAAAAAGAGAGGGCCAGGTGTCCTGCCGGGAGAGCAGCTAATTCCTCTTAGTATTCTAACCCCTGAAGTGAAGAGCTTCCCAAAAGGTGGAATCCCAGCATGAGCTGCTAGACCGTGCCCCTACACTGCAGTCAGGGAAGGTTCCTGCCCTGCCTCTGCCCCATTAACTGGGGAAGACGAGGAGGAAGCAGAGATGGGAGGAGAAAGGAACTGGGGGCTGCCTGGAGGCCCTCACATTGGAGCAGGCGGAGCACCCCTGGGTCTGAGTCCCCACCCTGAGCTTCACTCACAGAGAAAATCCATGGAAGATCTAGCCAACAACATATTCAAGTCTGGCTCAAAATCACTCATAATGTCTACCAATGAAAATCAATTTCAGCCTCGAGAAGGAAGGTGACATGTAAGAGAAACACAAAGAAGTTGCTAAATGGGCTGCAGAGATATACCAAAGAAACCTGGGGAAAGTGGATTCTTGTTTTGTTCCACAGTGTGGCAAAATACCCCTTATTTGAAGGAGTCATTTTACAAGAGTCTTGGCTCTAAGGAAAATGCTACAGAAAAAACAGGCAAGACCATTAAAAAGGAACCTAGTACCATCCTGCTAATGGGACAATACAACTATGTTGTCATTATCATTTTCTAACATCATTTTCTATGCATTCAGTTTCCTAATTAATGTATGAGATACCATACCCCAGGGATCCTATTTTATTTCTTTCAATTTCCATAGACGGAACGTAATACCTTGCATTGCATGCAGTAAGTGATCAATAAATGCATTAATTAATTTCAGGAGATGCTGCTCTTATCAGGACTTAAATCGATTTGACAGTAATCAGATGATTAGTAGCATTAATATGAAGAAAGTGAAAGACCAGAATCTGCCACAATCCTCTCTCACTACTTCCAAACAGGTATTTAGTACACAGCAAGACAGTAAGGTGGAATGGTTAGGAAAAAGTGTAAACAAATAAGGATTGAGAATCCTTATTCTGCCTCTAACTTGCTATGTAACTCCTACCATTAACTGACTTCACATTTATTGGGCTTCACTTTCCTATCAATAAATGAAGGAAGACAGTAGATATCAAAGCAAGTATGAATTATAGGGATGGGTGTCAAAGAGATAACTGGGCTAAGATTCATTTCTGCCATATTCCCTGGCAGAGAGATCTCCAGTCTAATCCTGGCTCTGTCACTGGCTTCCCATGTTGTCGCACGTGAAGAATCTATCCTCAGTTACCTGCTTCATTTTCTTCATTTGGAAAATCCATGGCTGGTGGGAACTGATTGACTATTTTGGAAAAGAATTTAACTCCATCAAAGTCTGGAGTCAAATTATCCTCCATTCCAGCAATTAACTTTCATTTAATATAGATGGAATTACTCAGAATTTCAGTGGCCCTGGAGGAAGGGGCAAACTTCTGGCCTTCGGGCGTGAAGAGATGGGGCTGGAGGAGAGGAGGGATTTGGAATCAACTGATGCAGCTGCTTGCTGGAGTGTGGCATCCGAGCAGCAAAGACCTCTGGCTGCCAGGTGCCAAACGGGATGGGGAGTGGGAAAGAAAGGAATCGGAGTTGTCTTGATTCCCTGCCAAACAAGGTCACTGTATTTGAGGAGTCTAAGATGCTGATTTTCTTCCAAGACTTCCTCATTACTAAGCCAATGGTCAGGAAGGTAGAACAAATAGATTACTTACTACAATGTCAGAACAGTAGCAAGAAAATCAGCTGCCAAATATGGAAGTTTTTATATCAGAAAAGGAGGAGGAAACCAAAGAATTAAGAGGAAAAGGAGTGACACAGATGCCATCCTCCCCCCAATCTCCAGCTATCTTGTAATGACCATAACCACTGCAAGCAGTGGTTTGGGAAGCCTACACAGTATTGGGGGACTATGTTAAGTAACAGATTAAAGAGAAAGGAAAGGAAAAATAAAATCTTATCAAGAAGAAAATGGGCCCAACAGCAAAAGAATCTCTAGAATATCACTGAAATGATCTATTTAGAAACCTCAGAACCTATTAACCTTTAGGGGAGGAAAAATGTTTATCTAGCTCTTTCTTGGTTTATCATTTACAGTTCTGAAACTTGGTGAAATTTCAATCAGAATTACAGAATTGTGTTATAATTTTTAATGCATTATTGAAGCTTCAACTTATTAAAATAAAAACCAATTTCAATGGAACAAGATAAAGATCATGTAAAATTGAACACAACATTTAGAAATGGATTGATTTCAAATGCAAATGTTTCCTGCCCCAAATGGAGATTATTATCTGCCCCAGGAGTATTATTTAGATAATGAAAATTGAGCCCAAAGATGCAACTCAATTTACTGGTAGGGGTTCTTGAGGTGGCTTATGGAAAATAAAAAATCAAACAAATTTTCTACCTACAGCAAGGATAATTTACATATACTGTTAACCAGGCAATTGCTATTGTCCTAATTTACTGCTTGATTCTTAGCTCATTTAAAAAACAATAGCAGCTTCTCTAGCAAAATTCTATTTATTCTTTCATGCTATAATTGTAGAAATCTCTTCACTCTTGTATTCTACTAATTTCCATTAATTATCATTAAATTAGCAGATTAAATTTTGTTGAGATCTTTATTCAACCTAAGTGTTTCTTCATCTAATTTTGCCACCCTCATTAGGGAACTGTCAGCTCAAAAATATTTGTTCTTTTGTGTTTCTATTTCTGTTTACTCTTTTCTCCTCCTACAGTTAATCATTGAAGATTTTGTTTACATACTACTAAAATGAATATAAATGGCCATTTTTTTCAGTCCTTAGCTTTTTGCTCAACCAGAATATTCTAGACCTTCGCTCTGTTAGGAACCTCACGATTGCTGATACCAAGAAGACTTAATATTGTTAATAAAGTTAATGAGGTCATTGGCTGCTGTGAAGGTTGCTCTGTGCCCCACGCCGATCTCAAATCACCTGGCAGACCGTGCAGTCTCTGGGGGGCACTGGGGCCTTTGGAGTAAAGCATTGACCTTTTTAGTCAATGAGCCACCACTTATTAAAGCTGCCTGGTGTTTTGAATTTCGTTCTTGTGGCCTAAAAATGTCTGATATGGATCCTGGAAACTTCCTGCCTCCTACAAGAGGGCCAACACCATTATTTCTCAGTTCCCCTCAAAATCTGAAAGGTTAGTGGGAACCCAAACAATTCAACTTCCTTTGATTCTTGTTCAAAATGTTGTTGATCGAATCTACAAGTTCGGTGAAGTCTCCTTGTTTATGCTTATCTCAAATACCAGAATAGATGGAAGAAATTTATGGAAAAATATGGAACCCTTGAAAATACCCACTGACCAGCCACCCACAGTTGAGAGAGAGAGAAAGAGAGAGAGAGAGAGAGAGAGGGAGGGAGGGAGGGAGAGAGAGGGAAAGAGGGAGGGAGGAAGGGAGAGAGGGAAAGACAAAGGAGGAAAGAAGGAAAGAAAAAGATGCTAATCAAAAAAAAAAAAAAAAAAAAACAGAAAAAGAGAAACAAAACCCAAAATTGTTGGTTTGATTCATTTTTCATCTTTAGTATAGTATAAGAAAAAGCAGATTTTTAAAAACATGTGTAGTTGAATAGATTATCAATAGATCCAGGGTTTTGCCTATAAGTGGTAGGTAATTTTGATGAAAACAAGTATTGAAATTTAATATATGTGGAATTAGATTGCTTATGGTAGAATTTTTAAAACTTTTTAGTATCTGTGTCACATAAGCCTAATATTGAGAAACACATTTCAACACATACAATGGAAGAGAGCTATTTGCAAAGGAGAGACAGCAAGCTGGTATCATGAGCTCTACGTTAATTACTAAGAAGTAAAATTCAGTCACATTTCTTCGACGAAGAAGATAAATTCTATGGGGGTCTTTGTATTATTGAAACCAAAGTAATTACTGTTTAATGACACCAAATTCTCTGATAAACAGGCTTCTTTGAAGTTTAACATTTTTAAAACAGGAACAGTATTTCAGATTTTTTATATATCCATTTAAATTCACCAGTGACACTGGAAACCGAATGCATTACACCTACATTACATTATAATGAATCATCGCCACTAGGCCAACAGGAAGTAACATAAAAACCCAAAAACAATGTGATATTTTTTCAGTTAATTTGATGTTATATTTTTTTAATGTTCCATTTTCTTTCTATAGAATAGACAAATGTTCCAACATCTATGTGTATTATATATGCATAATATATAGTTATACATGCACAGGCATACATGTATAGATGTGCATTTATGGATATATAAATGACTTTTTCATTTTATCACAAATACATTGCTCTTGTTTTTCCCAGTTACAATTTTAAAATGTTCCTCTTAAAAATCTTAGTTTTAAAAAGCATTATATAAAATAGTCTTCATGACATTAGGTATAATCTGCATGTAGTATATGGTTCTTTGAAATTTTATTTCTTTCTGCATCTAGCATGATTTTTTTTTTTTTTTTTTTTTTTTACTAAAATTAAATTAGCCATAAAAATTCTGCTAGCCATATCTCCATCTGCTCTACTTCTGGTAGCATCCACAGATACCTAACCCTTGGCATGTGCTACTTCAGACAAGTAGAATTGTGTGAAATTCGAGGAATGGACCTTCTAACCCTCTCTGCATCTTGCATTATTTTAAAAACAAGACTCAGGGCTCAGTGGTAGACACTTATGGCCACATGTTTTTTTGTTTGTTTTTAATTTTCAGAGAGAGCCTCAAATCATTAGATTGATTATACTTAAATCAGAGAATCAGAGCATTTTTGGCAGGAAAGGATCTGAGAGAGCATTGGCACCTCATTTTACCTCTGAGGTTAAGTCACTTGCTTGGGACCAGGGCCTAGGTCCCCTTCCCAGGTGGTCAATCCCTCCTGTGTGTGTGTACTGTGCCATAAATACAAGCGAGTGTGCTGTGTGCTTTACTGAAAAGCAAATGAGGGGTAGCACTCCAGAGCACCATTCAGCTCCGCAGGAAACATACGATCCTCTTCTATGTGCGTAGGAATTTATAGATTTTATAAACAAAGCCACAATTTCAAATAAGGAAATAAGGAATAAACACAGCCGCACAGAGGTATGTGCACTAAAAACAGAATGTGTCTCTCCTTATCTCGGAAGTACCGTCTATACATTTTCTTAACTTGAGAAGTGAAGCTAAATTTGACTAAAGACATTTCTGACACATCACATGAAGCTGCTGCTGATTTAGAAGAGAGTGAAAACCGAAAGAAATGTCACATATTTCATGGTGTGATTCAGTTTCTTTCCAGAAGATACTTCCTTTGAAAAGGCATACATTCGGAATTTACCTTTCATATATGCTTCTTTTAATTTTCTAAATATAATTGCTATGTAATTAATCTCATCTGCATTTCAAAGCTTCTGAGGCTGAACTTACCACCAACAATGCTAAGCATGAGATCCCTTTTCATGAACCCAAATAAGGAACAATGTCCTGAATTATTAGATAAGTTTCTGTGCTTTTCTTCAAATATTTGCCTGAATTATTCAGCCTCTATATGGATGGAACCTTGAAAATGTTCAAATTCCTTGAAATATTTTATTATGTAAGGTTTATATTTCTTAAATCCTGTAGGGTGTGCTTTTCCTATGGAAGTGAAGATTCAGTCCAATTTTTTTTTTTTTTTTAGTAGAGAGCGTGTACAGTGCAGAGTCCAGCTAGAGGAGGAGATACAAAGATAAGCAAAATAATCTTCAGAGATTTTACACAAAGTGGGGGCTACAAAGCTATAACAGACTTGTAAGCCACAAGTTACAGAGTTTCTAAAAAGAAAGACATCCCTTCCAGATGGGGACTAAAGGAAACAACTTCAGAGAGAAGCTAACTTTTCAGATGGTCACTGAAGGACCATGGGAATTTCACGAGTAGGGGAAGGTAGAAATGAGGGGGCTGAGACCTCAACTTCACATATGTTCCCATTTCGATCTTTGAAACCCCTTTTAGATATGGCAGTCCATGCAGTCATCTTCCCAGCTAGGACACTAGCTTCTCTGGATTAAACCAGAATTCTGCCTCCCCACCTGGTAAGTGCATTCTGACTATCCCAGAAACCCTCTAGAGGGCTGTCCCTTCACGCCTTGCCCAGGCCCCCCCCCCATTCAGCTCTTCTGGGCATCACAAGCAGACCCTAAAGCAGCAGTGCAGAGGGGCAGCCACCCCTAACCCATCCCTACCACTCCTCCCTCTTGCGTCCTGCTTGGTGAAAGCTGCCATCCAAAGCTAGAAACCGTGGCCACGTCATACGCACACGCCTTAACAGGGTTCAGTGATTCAGTGACTCTCCAGATGATATTCCCCTAACATGGCATATAAAGCTTTTCTGTCCAGCTTCATCTCTCACTTTTCCATGGCTTTCAGCAAGCCTTTGTAGTTCCCATACCATACGCACACATACACACACACACACAAACTCACACCCAACATATTCTAATTTGCTTCTGTTTTGTGCTCCCTCCTCTGTCTGGAAAATAACCCCATCCTGCCTGGTCTACCCAAACAATTCCTAGTCATACTTAGCTCTAATAAATTATTTTCTTTTGAATAACTTCTTGCTCTTTCTAATATAAATCAATTTAGCCTTTCTGGGCTGCACCCACCATCTAGATCAGCACAACATAACAGCCCAATGTTTTGTCCATACAGCAAAGGATTCTTCCTTCTTAGTAGGCAGGAAGGGTGGGCAGGGAAGAAAGCTGTGACTATAAATTAAGTTTGGTTTTTTTGGAAGAGGGCAGAACCCAAATCATATATTTTCATGCAAACATATCCAAACATCACCAAGGTCACATTTAATTATCCTGCTTCACTGGGAGACTACTGCAGTAGTCCAAAAGAAGAAAAATAAGGGACATAGCAAGTGTGTAGACAGTGCAATGGCAAGAAAAAGGAAATCCAAGGAAAGAGGATCTCTAGGATGTGTAATTAACTGGCTCTGGGGAAAGTAGGAGGAAACAAAGATGACGGTTTTGAACCTTAGAAACTAAGAGAAAGAAGGTTTCTTTGACAGAATTTGGGAGTTTTAAAAGGGGAGGAAATCTGAGGAGATAGCAGGACATCAAGTGGAATGTGTCACAAGCAGATCTGTAGAGACAGCTCAGAAGAAAAAAGCCCTGGGGTACAGATAAAGACTCATCTTAGAAATTACTGTAGATGGGAGAGTGTGGAAGATCAAGAGAAAGAGAGGGTAAAGGACTTGGCTTTGTGGGACATCCACGGTTACAAAATGGAGAAGGAAGTGAAAGCAGTTAAAAAAAGGGAAGAATCAGATGAGGTAGTTAACCAGGATAGTGAAGCATCACATTAGTCAAAGGGGAAGAGGAATAAAAAGGAAGAGTCATTGACATCGTTGGATGCTGCAGAGGAGTGGAGAACGGCAACTGAAGAAAAGAGCTGCTTGATTTGGTGATTAGGATGTGAAGATGGTGATCTTGGAGAGAGCAGTTTCCAAGAGAAAGGTTGGGGAGGAAGCTAGATCATAAAGGAGGCAAATGGGAGTGGACTTTTAGCCAAGGACTACTCCTTGCTTTGAGGACTACTCCAATCCAAAATGATAGTAATAATGTTAAAACGTAAAATGGGAAAAATGTCAGGCATGTTCACAATCAAAAAGTCTCTGTAGCCCAGAATTGGAACAGAAACAATATAGTAAATGGTCTGAAGATGTATACTTGTTAGATTCTGCCGGTAGTAAACATTGTCAAGATTTGACTCCTACAGACTATTCGATTCGCCAAAAATGAAGGGCAGGGATCGGGCTCTCCCTTTGAAGGGGCTTCAGGCTTGTACAAATCTGCATACCTGGGAAGAGTAGAAGAAAGACACAGCCTCACAGCCACAATCTGACTCTGGAGAAGGGATCTTATAGGACAAGACATGGGTCTGGCCTGGGAGTCCCAGAAAATGGATACAGGTAACCACAAAACTACTAGATAGGGAGGCTTGAGCCCTGAGAGGGGGAGGGAAGGAAGGTGGGGGAGGGAACAAATACAAAGACAGCCAAAAATAGAAGCAACAACATGGAGAGAATTCACACCAGACAAAGAATTATGGAGCATCCGAAAATTACTTCTTTAAAATGAGTCTGGTTAAGATTCTCAAAGGAATTAATACCCATAAAAATGATGAAGTGCAAATTGGCATTAATGAAACAAGTATGGATGATTAGGAAAAAGAACCAATTAGAATCCTGAGGATTAAAAATATAGCCATAGAAATTAACAACAACAAAAAAAAACACAATGGATGAAATAAAATTTAAAGTAGACATGCTTAGAGAAAATTTTAGAAAATTGTAAGATAATATTATACAGAGGAATTTACCCAGAACAGAATACATATGCACACACATACACACTCAACTCGGACTAAGACAAGTGTGTAATAGATGGAGGAGGGCCTCAACATACCAAGCTACTAGGAGCTCTTGATGAAGAGAACACAGGGTGCATTTATTTAATAAATAATAAAAAAAGATTGACAATAATTAAGTATCCAACTCAAGGAAAAGAATGATAATGTAAACCTAAATAATGAGAAAGGAAATAATAAAAATAGGTAAAGAGATCATTAAAACAGAAACACATATACACAAACTAACACACAGATACACATATATTAGGGTGAATAACAAAACCAAGAGCTAGTATTTTGAAAATCTAAAAACACTGACAAACTTCTACTGAGGTTTATCAAGGAAAAAAAAAAAGGCACAAAAAAATATTAGGAGAGAAAAGGAGAACATAATTAAAGATTCAAGTAAAATTCACCAAAAAAGCATTTTAGGATTTTTAATTCTTAAGAAAATATTATTAAAAGCATCATGCTACTAAATTTGAATCCATAGAGTCAATAGGAACAATTAGAAAAACATAAGTTATAAAAATTAACTTTAAAAGAAATAGGGAGCCTGAAGAGATTTAAAAAAAAAAAAAAAATAGTAATAGATCAGACAACAATCAATCAAAATATTCCCCTTCAACAAACATCAGGCCCAAATGGTACTCAAATCAGACATGAACAGTAAAGCAATTATAGACCAAACTCACTTATGAGCAGAATTGAAAAGATCCTCAATAAAATACTAGGAAATTGAATTCAGGAATATATTTAAAAGGATAAAAATACATTATAACCAAATAAAATTTATCTCAAGAATACAAGAATGGTTTGATATAGAAAAAGATCAATAAATCTGCTCACAATTTTTTTTAATTTAATTCTTTGCTATTACAACAAGCCTACAACCAAACATACTATTAAATTCCCTTTGTGCACATTTTAAAGAATCTCTCTTGGGTATATACTTGGAATAGGCATTGCCTGGGAGAAGCATATGCTTATCTTTTAACTATTTACAAAGTGTTCTCCATAAGTTTGCTGCACAAACTTACACTTCCACAAGCAATGTTTGAGTGTCTGCACTCCCATGTCACTGCCACCACTCATCAGACCTCCACTCCCAAACAAATGGTGATAAAAGTCATTTGTAAATTTTACAGGTATTTATTGAGGGCCTATTATGTGTTAAGCACAGGGAAGAGTGGTAGGAAATGAAGTCCAAAAGGTAATGGGCTGGGAGGATGAATATGGTGTTGTGATAACACTGTGATAACTTTTATTTGAACTGACAGTGTAAAGCTGTTTGAGGATTTGGAACAGACAAGTGATGTGATTTGACTTAGGTTTTAAAAGAGTAACTCTGGTTGCTGTGCTGGGAACAGACTGTAAGGGGCAATGAAAAAAGCAGAAAGACTATTACAATGATCCAGACAAATGATGAAGATGGCTTGGCCCACCATAAAATACCTCACTTAAAAATGTTTGCATTTCCCAGAATTATGCTGGGAATTTCATATGTTTATTGGTTATTTTGAGTTTCCGTTTTAGTGAATTACCTATCCATATTCATTTCTACTGTTTCTTCTGTTCAGTATCTTTTAGCTTTTAGCTCGGTATCTTTTATAGTTCAATATTTTCTCCCATCAGTATCTTTCATTTTTCTTTGTGTTCTAAATAGAATTGCAGTTTTAAATTGAAATGTAGTCAAATGTATCGATGGACTTGGGGTCTGTGTTTTTTATGTCTTACTGCAAAACTCTTTCCCTAATCCTATGTTATAAAAATACCTACTTTTTAAATAAAAGTTTCAATGTTTTGCTTTACTCATTTGGTCTTTAATCCCCTTGAATTTTATTTTTCTGGATGTTGTGAGGTAAGGACTCATTTCATTTTATTCCCTACGGACAACTCATTGTCAAGCACCATTTTCTGAATAGCCCATCTTTTCCCCACTAATTTGTAATACTACTACATCTGTTATACACTAAATTTCCATTTATGTGTAGGTCCTGTTTCTGGGTCCTTTATTCTATTTTCATTTGTTTTATTTATCTCTCCCTGGGCTAATATCACAGTAATTAAATTAAAATATTATTTATACACATACATACACAATACATACATCATACATATATATAGAGAGAGAAATACCTGAAAAGATACATCCAAACTGAAACCAGTGTTTGCCCTAGGGAGAAACCTGACAGGCAGCTGGGAGGAGAGAATGGAAGAAGGAATTTTGCTGCACATGTATTGTACGATTTTTCTTTTCAGATCCTTTGTAGCTTTTATGAATGTAGGTTTTCACCATGTTCAGGAAAAGACCTTCCCCTTTCTATGCTCCTGCTCCCTGTCAGGCATTCTGGGCCCCAGATTTGCATTCCAGTTTAGCTGCATTCCTGGGCCAAGCAGTGACTCAGCTGAGTGCGCCCAGGGCCAAGCCGGGCACTGAAATGTTGTGCTTTAGCCCCGGCTCGACATCTACCCAGACTACGTGGGCAAATCATTTCAGGTTGCTTTCTCGCATCCAGCTCAGTCATAGAACAAATACCTCACAATGGGGTGAGAATGAGGGTGCAAGCAAAACACAGCTCTACAGGCTGCCTTCGCCCCTGCCAGTGACTCTGGTAACAAGCCAAGCCAGTCTTGGCAGTGGGGAAGTGGAGGTTTAAGGGGAAATGCTTGTCGACTTTGTGCACTGCTCACAACAAAAGGGCAAGCTGCGGACACCATTGCTGATAAATTTTTTGTGCAGCAAAGTGTTCCCTGCCCATCTAGCAGCCTACATGCAGTTTTTTGTTTTGTTTTGTTTTGTTTTGTTTTTGCACTCTTTCTTTTAGTAATTGTAGGGCAGATAAAATGGCCCTTCACCCCACAGATGAAGCTCTGGAGAGATGATCCATAAACCACAAAGACAGACGGGGGACGGGGAGGCAGGGGAGGACATGACCCAAATGATGTGAACACACTCCTAAAGAAAATTCCATGTTATGAATAAAAGCCTGCTTAGGGGTCAGTGGCATTCTAATAGGAGAAGGAGTTAGCATGTTTTTGTAAAACAGTTATGTTAAGTGTAAAGCTTAAAGAATACAACTAACCAGACTGTTACTGTCTTACTTCCAAAATGCTGGATTCCCTCCTCCTTTCTTCATTCCACCCCAAAATAACCGAAAACAATCCTATAACAATTGCCAAACTCAGGGAAAGGTAAACCATTCTGGGAAAGAAAAAATAGCAGCTGCTCTAGAAATCTTTTTCAGAGGCTGGCCAGGATTGTCTAAGTTATTTTTCATTTTTTATTCTTCTTGGCTGGCTTGACAGCCCTTCAGGATTTCAGCTGGTTCCAACATAGCTCAAAAAAGATCATTCCAGAGCAATTTCATATTCCTAAGATTCCTTCAATTTCTCTTTCTTTAATTTAGGAAATGAGTTTGAAGGAGGATGAAAAACAGCCCAGATTGCACCATTTCCTATGCAAGCTTCTTGCAAAGCAAGCTGTGCCTTCCTTTTCCAAGAACAGACAGAGGCAGTTCTGGTTGGGAGGTGGGCGGTGGTCTTTTGGAGCAGCAGAAGGACTATTTGTCTTTTGAAAGCAGGTCCAAACACTTCTGAAAACTTTTTGTAAAGGGGGAAAAAGGAGACTCTCATGTGCTCAGCTATAAAAAAAAAAAAAAAAAAAAAAAAGCCAGTGACTGCACTGTAGAGTTCATTCATTCACTAAAAGTCTATTCCACACCTATGCCATGCCAGGCTGTGTTCTAGATGATCAGGATTCCACAGAGAAGAAAAGCAAGCTTCTAATCCCTTCAGGGGTTTCTATGCCAGAGGGCTGAATTGAGAAGAGAGTTCAAGGAAGCCCTTTCCCCTGGCATTTTTTCTCAGCTGGGTTCCTGCTGTTCCTTGCCTTCTTTAGATTTTCTAGTCTCTTCCTTCAGTCTCTACTTCTCCCATTCCCTGCTTTATTGTACCCTGCACCTTTCCCCTTTATAATCATATGTCCCTTTGTAAACATCAAAGGAAGCTAAGCAGGACCTGAGAGCTGATGAGAAGGAGGCCTATGACTCATAGGAGGATGTTTTTCTATTTTTCATTTATATAACTCTCTTCTCAGAAGAGCCTAAGTGCCTCTTCATTATGAGACTAGTTTGTCTCTTCTTTTTTAGTGAGTCCTTACTGTGGCTCTGATTGTCAAATCTACTCTCAACTGTGCACTGGTGTTGGCCTATGAACTCCCCAGGACCCTCAGAGCAGCCTGAAAAGCATTTCTTGTTTGCCTAAGGAGCTTTCCCCTCCTCTTCCCATCCTTCATTTAAGCTATTTCAAAATATCTCCATACTTCTCAAAATTCTCTAGCCACGTCCCACCCCAATCCCAATGCTCACCCACTAAACCTCAACAGATGACCATGCTCATACTTCACAGAGCCAGTAGAAGCCTTCAAAAGAGAACTCCCTCCATTTCCAATCTCCCCTCTATGAAGTTATCCGCATCTACATATGTTTCCCTTCCCCTTATAAAGGAAGGGCATATACCTTTCCTCCACCAGAATTTAGAATCTACCCTTTACAGACTTTCAGGAGCACCCCACCACCACCAGTCATCCCTTTCTTCCTCAGCCTCTCCAACTCCTCCCCTCTGCTGGATCCTTTCCTTCAGCCTAACACAAAATCTCTGGCCTCTCCCATATGAACTTCCTGCTAAAAGCTGGTACAGAAACTCATTTAAAGATGAATCATGAAAATTATAAAAAAGGAACTAGGACAGGATTTACATAAAGATACGATTAGTTGACAGTTGAATCTTTGGAAATTATCTGCTATGTCTCTCATCTTTCGTAGTCTATTTTTATCAACTCTATCTTCTAATCCTTCCAGTGAAATTTTTATTTTGGCAATCATACTTTTAATTCCCAAGACCTCCTTGTATTTCTAATCATTCTTTTTTATAGCATACTTGCTCTTGTTTTAGGTATGTAATAGCTTCTTGAATCTTTTAAATTACTTATTGGAGCAACGGTTCTTAACCTGGGGTCCACAGACCCACAAGGGGTACATGGAAAGATTTCAGGGGGTCTGTGAGCTTGGGTTTTAAAAAAATCAACTTTTTATCTTTATTTCCTCTAATTGAAATCCAGCATTTCCTTCGTTTATGAATGTATGCAATAAATTACAATAGTATTCATTTTATATCACATTACAGTTGTTGCTTATCTTAAAAAATCGCTTACGGTCATTCATACTTTGAAATCACAGTAGTTGTTAGACCTGATGCTCATTGAGTGTCATAAAACTATCTGCCACTACATTCTGAGAAGCGGTCCATGGTTTTCACCTCACTGGCAAACAGATCTGTGGAACAAAAAAAGGTTAAGAACCCCTGTATTAGAGATTGTTGTTTTTTAAAATAAGTTGACTTCTGTTCCATGAATTATTTCTCTGTCAGCTTTGTGGGATCCTTGTCATTGCCAGTTGAGAGCTGATGAGTACACACATTTATATCATTACCCCAGGTCACTCTCCTGAACTCCAGAATTGTATCTTCAATTGCCTAACAACTCTACTTGGACATTCTAAAGAAACCACAAACTGAACTCACATTTTCCATAAAACTTGTTTTGTCTTTTATCTCAGTAAATGGCACTACCAACCACTCAGTTGTCTAAGTCAAAAACCTAGAAGTAATTCTTGTCTGGCCCTATTTTTCCTCACCCGTATTTGATACATTAATTCCTAATGATTCTGTCTCCTTAATATCACTCAACATTTTCCCACTATTTTCTACTTTGTTAAAGAAACATAGTTGGCGTAATTCCTGGCATCTCTCCATGTTTTAACCACTCTATCTCAGGGAAGGTGGAATGACCCATGATTTGTAAATTTGGGAAGGAAAAGTTGGGGATGCCCCATTCAGAGCCACCCTTCATCGTCTTGGCTGCTACCTGCCTTCAGTGGGTCATACATTCTAATCCTCCAGGTATAGTCTTCCCCAAAGAGTATTATGGGTTGGATTCCCTGGGAAGCAGACTCTGAGGTGGAGATTGGCATGCAGGAGGTTTATTAGAGATTGCTTTTAGAATCAACACTTGTGGAAGGAAGGGGAAGGGAAGAAGAAGAATGAAATGGGGAGGAAAGGGAAGGGAAGAGATGGGTTGAGAAGAGAAGGAATGGTGGTGGGGCTAAGGGAAAGGGTGGAAAGGGAATGGAAAAGCTGGGATGGCATGTAATGGGATAGGATGGGATGGGGTAGGAAGAGAAGAGAAGGAGCAGGAAGGGAAGGGAAGGAGAAGGATGGGAAGGGAGAAACATTGAGTTGTGATTCAATCTCACTAAAGGCCTCAACTGGCCTTTGGGGAGCTCCAGGCCTGGGATGACCTTCAGAGTTATCTCAAATTGGGGCTAGGGGCCAAGCCTTTATGTTATCCATTATGATCAGTCATTGAATGTGGGCTGCTTCAGGGAGCTTGATTTGGGGCATATGGGCTCACTTAGCCTAGTCCATCCCTCAAGAGGGCTGCTGGCTGAGGGGGTCTGCCAGCAGCATTCCCAGCAACCAGGGGAATTAATTATTTCGGAAGGGATCTGAGTGGAACACCACAATGTTTACCTCAGAGAGGCCAGCCCCTGCCTAGGGGTTTAGGTGACATCTCATTGGGCTCTCACAGTAAGCTAAGACCTCCAACTTAGCTTTTATCAGCAATAAAGGGCATGTTTTAGATTCCATCTGTCAATCCTTTGTTTTATTGCTTAATTTTCTCAGCACCTAGGCTGGGATGAGGGATGCCACTTATACATAAGGCCTCCTCAGTATCCTTATGGCCACTCTCCTAGATCAGGTCATCTTCGTCTCTCTCCTGGGCTACAGCTGCAGCCTCCCATCTGGCCATCTTACCTCCCCAGTCTTTCCCATCTCCAGTTTCTCTCCATACATTGGTCAAAGAGAGATTTAAAAAACACAAATCTGGCTATCTTGCTCCCATGCTTAAAAATCTTCTCTGCCTTCCTATTTTCCTCAGGGGTGTGGTCTAACCTCTTTAACTGGGCTGAGAAGGCCTGATAGTTTGGTTGAGGTTACTTATCTAGCCTGATTCTCTAAACACTCCCTTATTTCCCTACCTCTCTGTACTTGATGCTTTAGCAAGAGAAAAGTATACACAGTCTCCATCAGCAACCAAATGGTTTCTTGATTCTGTGCTTTTAAAATATTCCCCCAGGAATATTGAACTGTATTGAACTATTTTCTTGTCTGTCTTCCTCACTCGACTGTGAGCTTCTTGGGAGCAGGGACACTTCCCTGTTCTTATAAGAGACACTCAATATATATTAAATGAATAAATAAGTATATCTAGAAAGGATCTGTGGCCTGCTACATGTGTATGTATTAGCAATGGTCACCGAACATATAGAAAAATTTTCAGCCTTCTATTAAAAAAGACACTCTGAAACAAGAAGGTATAATTTTTCATCCAGAAATGGCAAAGTAACTGATGATAATACTTGAGGCTAGTAAGGGTATAGTAAAATTGGTACTCTGATACTCTGCAAGTATCAGAAAGCATTTTGGCAAAATATAACAAGAGTCTTCTTATGCTTAAACCATGTGCCCTAATAATTGTGCATTTAGAAATCTATCTAATCAGTGATAGAGATAAAATAAATATACAAAGTATTCATCATGTCATATTTTTCTATTATACTTTACTCTTGAATTGTCCATATCTATACTGAGCATGTTTTAATTTAAAAATCAGCAAAAAGTTAGTAAAATGCTGACAGGGTTAGAGTTAGAATTATAGTTTGTAGGAGCCAGCCTCAAGGATGGCCTAATAATCTACTTCCTGGAATTCACACCTTGTTTAGTTCCTTCCCACATTGTACTAGTTTTGATCTGTGTGACCAATAGAATATGACAGAAGTGATGGCATGTCACTTCAAAGATTAGGTCATAAAAGATACTATAGCATCTATCTTGGTCTCTCTGTCTATGTCTCAGATCATTCCCTCTTGGGGTAGGCCAGCCACATGGCAAGAAACTGAGGCCTCTCGCCAAAACCACATGAGTGAGCTTGGAAGCATATCCTCCAGCCCCAGCCAAGCCTTCAGATGACTGCAGCCCCAGCTGGCATCTTGACTGCAACCTCCTGAGCCCTTGAGCCAGAAATACCCAGTTAAGCAGCTCCTGGATTCTTGATCCATTGAAATGACAAATGTTGTTTTAAGCCACTAAGTTTTGAGTAGAGGGACCAATTGTCCTGGCTTGCTTGGGACTAAGGGATTCTTGGGATGTGGGACTTTCAGTGCTAAAACCAGGGAAGTTTTGGGCAAACTAGGTCTTTCAGTCACTCTAGATGTTTTTAACAGCTATTTATTGAGATATAATTCTCACACCATAATATTCACTCATTAGAAGTGCACAATTCAATGGTTTTAGAGTTGTGTAATTACCAACACTATGCAATTTTAGAACATTTTAATGACTCCAAAAGATAAACACTATACTCGTTAGTTATTATCCTCCAATATCCCCGATTCCTCCCAATCCTCCACCAGCCCTGGACAACCACTAATCTCTCTTTCTCTGGTCATCCTAGTTCAGAGGTAATTTGCTATGCAGCAAAAAGCGGAGCATGGAAGATTGTGGGAAGGTGGCAAAAGACTAACAGGCAGAGCTGAATGATCTCACAAAAACCATGGAAAAAGAGCCAAAAGCTGCCTGAGAGATCTGCTTTAGGGGTCAGGAGATCAGGACAGTGCCACAACTCCCAGGAGAGTGAGGGACAGAGAAAGGAAGAAGTCGAAATGACAAACATGAGTTACCAAGCCCCCATGGCAGCTAGGTAGGGCTCCTCTCCCAAACCCCCAAGATATTAAGCTGGGTAAAACACCAGGCTCACTGCAGCCAACTGACAGGGAACAGACATCTTCCTCCCTGTCAGCTGTTTCAAGGGAAAAGGGAAAGGAGGTCAGGGTGCTTTTCTTCAGTGAATTCGGCCAGCAGAGCCTGCTCTGAATCTTAGATCTATAGAGTCAACACATGAACACAAGAAAGGCAAGACTAAAACACCTCTGTGGAAAGGTGTATTGACTAGCGCCAACTACTGTCCAGTCTGGAAATTGCATGGACAAAAACTACTCTGTATCCAACCCATGGGAGAAAAACTGTGCCCCACTAGTGAGTCCCTGGCCTGATTTTGAAAACTTAAGCTAAGCAATTTTAAAGACTGAGAATAAGTTGAACCAAATATCAAAGCAGAACTGTGGGGGAAAAAATAGGCAATAGAGAGAAATTGGCTATCAGAGTAAATTAACCAACATATTCAGATGCCTAGACATCAGCAAAAAATTACAGGCCATACTAGGAAACAGGGAGAGATGGCCCAGCCAAAAGAACAAACAAAATACCCTGAAGAGATACAGGATTTAATACAAATAATCAGTGATAATCACACAACTCTCCTAAATCACTTAAAAGAATTTAAAGAAAATATGACTAAAGAAATAAAGGATATTAAGAAGACACTGGGAGAGCATAAAGAACAATTTTAAAGCTTGCAAAGAAGAGTAACTGACCTTATGGGAACGAAAGACATGATGGATGAGATTCAAAATACATTAGAGGCACATAAGAGCAGATTTGAATTGCTCAAAGACAGAATTAGAGATTTTGAAGACAGAACATCTGAACTGGACAAGACTGGAGAACAGAAAGAGAAGAGAATGGAAAAAATGGAACAGAGTCTCAGGGAATTGAATGACAATGAAAAACGCACAAACATTTGCATTATTTGTGTCCCAGAAGAAAAGAATGGAAAAGGGGCAGAAAGAATATTTGAGGAAATAATGACCAAAAACTTCCCAACCCTTATGAAGGACATAAATATCAATGTCCAAGAAGGACAATGCACCCCAAACAGAATAAATCCAAATAGACTTACACGGAGACAGCTACTATTCAGAATGACAAATATCAGAGATATAGAGAGGATTCTGAAAGCAGCAAGAGAAAAGCAAAGCATCACATATAAGGGAAACTCAATAAGATTAAGCACCAGCTTCTCATCAGAAACCATGGAGGCGAGAAGAAAGTGTTATGATGTATTTAAGGTAGTGAAAGAGAAAAACTGCCAGCCAAGAATTCTGTGTCTGGCAAAGCTGTCCTTCAAAAATGAGGGTGAGTTCATATTCTTGACAGAGAAACAAAAACTGATAGAAAATGTTACCAAAAGACCAGATTTAAAAGAGATACTAAAGAAAATGCTGCAGTCTGAAAGGAAAAAACAAGGGTAAGTGATTTGGAGAAGACTTTAGAAATGAAGATTATTAAGAAGGGTAAACTAAAGGATAAGAAGACAGACAATAGAATGATATGGCAACAAAGAGCCAAAGGACAAAATGGGTGAAGTAAGTAATGCCTTTACAGTAATAACATTGAATGTTAATGGATTGAACTCCCCAATCAAAAGACATATACTGATAGAATGGATAAAAAAATATGAGCCATTCATATGTTGTCTACAAAAGACCCATCTCAAACTTCAGGACACAATTAGGTTAAAAGTGAAAGGTGGGAAAAAGGTATTCCATGCAAATAGTAACCAAAATGAGCTGGAATAGACCAGATAAATGTGAAATAACAACACTGTAATATATGCACAACAATGAGTTCAAGTGGCAAATTGTTCCTGTGATCAGTATTCTGTAATTTTTTTCACACATAATAAACACTTGCTTTTAATTGAGGAGGACTGGAGAAGAGATATATTTTTAGATACTTCATTTCTCTTTAACCCTTTCTTATTCATACTCTTTTAAAAATATCTGTCTGGATCAATAATGATTTAGCATGACTACTGTTGAACAAGATTTTGAGTTTTTCTGCCTCATAAAATTATTAGTTAGCAAATTGTTATCTGCTGTAATTCCAATAAGATGTGAAGAATTCCCAAATAGGAATTTGATTATATGGAAAGAATTATGGCCTAAATGGAAATTAAATAACTAAGCCAATAATTCATTTCATTCTTAGAGATTATTATGTCCAATAGTTAGAGCTGTAATATAAAAATTAGAATTATGTTATAATTAATTTCTATTATACTTGAATTATTATTTACATTTATAAATGTCTGTCACTATGCTATCTATTTTTTATAAATTATTATATTAAATCTAACCTGGCCTTGCACTCTCTTTTAATATTCGTAATTTCTTTCAATCTATTTTTCTATTTATTTTACAATTTTACAGTAAAGGATTTTTTTTTTAAGATTTATTTTATTTATTTATTTTTCCCCACCCCTTTGTTGTTTTGCACTTGCTGTGTCTGTTTGTCTTCCTTGTTTCTTTAGGAGACACCAGGAAGTGAACCCAGGACCTCCGAAATGGGAGGGAGGTGCCTAATTGCTTAGAGCCACCTCCATTCCCTGCTTTGTTGTGTCTCTCATTGTGTTTTTCTTCTTGTGTCTCTTTTTGCATCAGCTTGTTGCATCAGCTTGCCGCACCTGCCCGTTGTCAGCTCACTGTCTCGCTTGTCCTCTTTATGAGGCACCCGGAACCTCTGCTCCCTGCTTTGTTGTGTCACTCATTATGTTTTTGTTCTCGTGTCTCTTGTTGCATCAGCTTGCCTCACCTGCCTGTCGTGCCAGTTTGCTGTCTTCTTTAGGAGACACCAGGAACCGAACCAGGGACCTCCCATGTGGTAGGCAGGAGCTCAATTGCTTGAGCCATACCAGCTTCCCAATAAAGGACTTTTTAACAGCTAAAAGAAAAATTGCTATGCAGCAATAGATAATATAGGGTTTTTGGTAATAAGATTAAGGGTGATTTCTTTTTCATTATTCTTTTTCTTTACACTTTTCTGAATTTTGCAAATTTTCTACAATAAGTATATTTTTGCTTAACATCAGGGAAAAAGTAGTAAAACCCTGATTTATGGAAAAGATGATGTAAGATTTCATGGCAATCAGTTGTGTCGGCCTGCCTGGCATCCTTCTACCCTCTGTTTTTCTGGTAACACCGCTACACCTCTGCTCCAGGGAAGGGCCTGTCCCAACTCCAGGTAGTTCTGATGTAATTGCCAATCAAAGGACAAGGCAGATTACATGAATCCGGTTTGAAATGATCAGATTTTTTTTCTCCCAGTAAATTTATGCTTGAGAGGGGGCCCATAGGGACAGAAGGTATTTAAATCTAGTCATTAGGAGGCAGAATCCTAGAGAAATGGCTAAGGAAATGTTTCTAAGATGTCTGTAACCTTCCTCATTCCAGTTCTTTCCTCTTCATCAGTCAGCAACTCCTTTACCTCTGTAAGCTCTTCCTAGCTGGCTCCATGAATCTCTTGTTTATTTAAGTTAGTTTCTGTTACTTTCAACAAAAGAACTAACTGATCCAAACAATAATAATGAGCATTGGGTGGAGAAGTTACACCTCAAAAAAAAAAAAAAAAATCTATAACTCTACCCCTCCAACATCACAGCACGGTTGGTCCACTTTTACATAGTTAGAATCATGGTGTGCATATCAATTTTACATTTAGATTTTTCAACCTAACATTAAACCTGCAAACAATTTTAGTGTTTCCATGAGGTCTTGTATTCATTTTCAACATATGTTATTATCTAGTGTTGATATAATCACACTTTATTAAATCTAGGTCCACTGTTTGGATATTTGGGTTGAACTTAGTTTTTTTTGCTAGCAGGTATAATGTTTAAAATGAACACATTCACAGCAAGTTTTGTGCTTCAGTTGAGTTATTTTGTTGCTTAGGATAATTTTCAAAATTGAAAAATGGATCTGCTAATGGTGTTATCCTTGTTTCTTTCATGCATTTGATGAGTTGCTCTATCAAGTGAAAGGTGTTTTTGTGCTACAAGTAATTTTTTGTTTTGTAAGTTTGGATATCCATTTTTAAGATATTCTTAGGTCAGACAAATTCAGATGAATAGAATTTACTCGGTTATAAATTGCGCTCTGTATTATTACTATTATGCAGGCATTCGTGTGATTACAACTTTTTAAATTAACTTTTTATTGAATATAACATACAAAAAGAAAATGACACAAATCATAAAGGTAGAATCTTAATGAACTTTGATAAAGTGAACACACCCATGTAACCACTATGAAAGCAAGGTATAGAACATTACTGGCATTTGAGAAGTTCCCTTATGCCTTCACCCAATTAGTACCTTCTGTTAGGTAACCATAACACTGGCATTCAGGGATGACATGAATGACATCCATGTTATTGTATGTAGCAGTAGTTCATTCATTCTCATTGCTATGTAGTACTGCATATTACAGACATACTATAATTTATCCATTCTACTATTGGGTTGTTTTCAAATTTTGGCTACTACAAATAGGGCTGGAATTTCTGGGTCACAGATTATGCACATGCTGAGCTTTCTTAGTTACTGCTGAACAGTTTTCCAAAGTGATATATCAATTTATATTCTCAGTGGTGTAGGAAAGTTCCAGTACAAGGCTTTGTATATATGTATGTTTTTATTTCTCTTTGTAGATGTTTAGAAGTAGGATTGCTGGGTCTTATGGTAAGGTTTATGTTTAACTTTATAAGCAACTGTCAAAGTGTTTTCCAAAATGGCTGAACCATTTACATTCCCACCAGCATATGAAAGCTACTGTGGCTCCTTATCCTCTCCAACACTTGGTATTGTCAGTCTTGTTAAGGATAGTCATTCTGGTGGGTGGTTTTAATTTGCATTTTCCTGATGACTAATGATGTTGAGAATCTTTTCATGTGCTTACTGCCATTCATAAAGTGTCTATTCAGATCTTTTGTCTATTTTTAAAATTGAGCTATTTTGTTTTGAGATCTTAGCGAGTTGTAAGAATTCTTTATGTATTCTTGAAACAAGTCTTTTTCTGATATATGTTTCACAAATATTTTCTTTCAGTATGTAGTTTTTGTTTTCATTTTCTTACTGTCTTATGAAGAGTAAATTTTTTTATTTTCATGAAGTCCAATTTATCAATGTTTTTCTTTTATATTTTATGCTTTTTGTGTTCTGTTTGGCCAAATACAAGGTCACAAATATTTTCCTCAATGTCTTATTTAACAATTTGTTCATAGATGCATGTTGTAATTATTCTTTTAACATCCTTACAATTTTTTGGTCTTATTTTACTGGCTAGGATCTCTAGGACAATATTGAATAGCAATAATAATAATAGGCATTCTTATCTCATGCCAATTCTTTGGGGAAAATCTATCAATATTTCACCATGAGGAATGATACTTACTAGAGGCTTTTTTGTAGACACTCTATAGCTAGGAGCCAGGTCTCTCACTGTCAGGAAAGGAATTACAAAACATGGAAATGGGAACAACTAGAATGAACAATCATGTTGCATTATGGTGATAGATGGATAGATAGATTTGGATATAAAAACATATATGTGTGCATACAAATGTTTATGTATTTATAGATGTATGTATTTCCTCGCTCTGTCCACTGAGAGGACCTGTAGTCAATGACAGCTCAGGAGCAGTCCTGGCCCCTAGATCTTGATTTCCAAATATCATTCAATATCATTCTCCAATAAAAGCAAACAGAGCCTCCTCCGGGAAATGGCTGATTTCGGACTTGGGGCAGGGAAAGCACAAGATAAGTCTGGAGCATCTTTTTCTCCCAGGGTGAAGAAGTGCTCAAAAGAATACATGTCTGACATGAAACAGCTTGAAGTGACTCCAGCTCATCTAATCTGGGACCACTTCAGCATCAAAATAAATACCAATAGTAACAAATTATAACCCATTGAATAAAATGAGAATCCATGAATTCATATTAATACAAATTTTAAAAATATTAAATAAATAGATAAGATGGAGTAAACATGGGAAGAGGATGTGGCTCAAGTGTTTGGGCTCCCGTTTACCATATGGGAGGCCATGGGTTCTATTCCCAGGGCCTCTTGGTAAAGGGAAGCCTGCCTGCGCGGCGGCGCAGCAAGATGACACAACAAAGGGAGACAAGCAGACACAGAAAAACGTACAGCAAATGGACACAGCGAGCACAAGCAGCAAAGGGGGGATAAATAAATAAAAAAAATAAATCTTTTAAAAGAAAAAGATGGAGTAGACAGAAAATTTCCTTATACATAACTAAAAATATATTTATAAAAGGAATGATGGGGCTAGAAAACCACCTTTTGCAATCATCAGAGTAGTAATTAAGAAAAGCAGCATCAAATGATGTTAAAAACTAGTGGGAGAACAGGATTTTTACATAGCTTCAAAATATCTCTTCACAAAGTACTTTAATTTCGTAGAGATAACTGTAACTTTGCAATGGAGAAACCTGGGAGACGTCACTTTAACTAAGTGATCAAAGTTAACGTTACCAATAATGGAACAAACCAACATCCCGTGCATCAAGGTATAATGTACTGAGACGGACATAACATCCCTTGTGTGGGTTTCCTGCCAAAAGTGCATTACCTGAATCTAATCATGAGGAAACATTAGTTAAACCAAAATTGTGGTACAGTATACAAAAATAACAGGCCTGTTCTCTTCAAACTATCAATGTCAAAAAAAAAGAAAAGAAAAGCTGAGGAACTATTCCAGATTAAAGAAGATTAAAATGACATGACTACTAAATGCAATGTATGATCCTGGATTGGATCCTGGTCCAGATAAAACATATGTTTTATTATAAAGTACAAAAATAGGAACTTGGTGAGATTTGAATGTCTGTGGATTAGATTATAAAGTGACATCCTGATTTTAATAATTTTACTGTTATGTAAGTGAATTTCTTTGTTCTTAAGAAATACATGCTGAACTATTTAGGGATAAAGAGACATTACATCTGCAATATACTTTTTTTCACTTTAAAAGCAATTTATTGAAGTATATCATTCATATATGAACATACACAAACAATAGAAGTATAGTAAAAGTTGTGAACTTACAAAATAAACATGCATAACATCAGACAAGGCTCCCATATGTCACCCCACCACAAATACCTTGCATTGTTGTGAAACATTTGTAACAAATTATGAAAGAGATCATCAAAGTACAATGCACTCTTAATGGTTGAGACAGATAATATAGTAAGATAAAATGAATATGATAAAATGGAAACAGATATGGAATGTTGGTGAAGGTTATACAGGAGTTCTTTCTATTATTTTTGCAACTTTTCTATAAAAGTCTGAATTTCAAAATTAAAGGTCACCAAAAAGAAATTTCTATTTTGCTAAGAGTTTTTAAACATGAATGGGTGCTGAATTTTATCAGATTTCTTTTCTGTATCCATAGGGATGATCATATAATTTTTCTCCCTTATTCTATTAATTGAATATCTAATAAGACTGTTAATGTCAAACCAGCTTGCAGTCTTGAAATAAACACACATTTTAGATATTACATATCACCTGGATTTGTTTTGCTGATGTTTAGTTTAGGATTTCTTTCATCTCTTTTTTTTTTTTTTTTTTTTAATTTTTTTTTTTTTACCATGCCGTGCGGGCGGGCCTGCCTCCACCAGGAGGCCCCGGGAACCGAACCCAGGGCCCCCCATATGGCAAACGGGAGCCCCACTGATTGAGCCACAGCCGCTTCCCTCTTTCATCTCTGATAAGAGCAAGACTGGCCTGTAGTTTTCCTTTCTTCTCAGGTTTTTGGATCCATCTTATATTGGCCTCATAAAATGAATTAGTAAGTCTTCATTTTCTATTCTCTGTAAGAGTTTGTACAAGAATGGTGTTATTTCTTTCTTAAATTTTTTTTTTTTAAGATTTTATTTACTTCATTTTTCTTTATTTATCCTCCCCCTCCCCCAAACAGTTTTCTCATCTTTGTGCTCATTGTTTGCTCACCTTCTCCAGGAGGCACCGGGAACCAAACCTGGGACCTCCCACATGAGAAATGAGTGCCAAATGGCCTAAGCTACATCCCCTCCCCACAGGCTGTGGCGCCTGCTGGTTTGTGGCAGCTGCTTGTTGTGGTGGGGGCAGAATCTAGCTCGTTGTGGCAGGGATGGCATCTGCTCATCTTCTTTTAGGAGGCACTGGGTGTGGTAGGCAGGTGCCCATGTGGTAGGCAGGTGCCCAACTAGTTAAGAAACATCTGCTTCCCTCTTAAATATTTTGAAGAGTTCAGAGCCTAGAGATTTTTTGTGTGAAGATTTTAAATTATATATTCAACTTCTTTAATAGCTGTAAGACTATTTGAGTTTTCTATTTATTCTGTTGTAAGTTGGGTTGTTCTAGAAATTTGTCCATTTTATCTCAATTTTCAAATTTGGTATAAAGTTCAAAATATTTTTTCCTCAACTCTGTAATGTTTGTAGGATCCATAGTGATATACCTTCTTCCAACTCTGATGTAGATAATATGTGCTTTTTTGTATGTGTGATCAGTCTTGTTAGGGATTTATCACTTTTATTATTTGTAGTGATTTTTTTCAACTGTACTTTTTTTTACTTCATTAATTTTTTTTCTCTTTACCATTACCTTTGTAATACTTCCTTCAGGTTTAACTATCTATTTTTTCTAACTTCTTGAGATGGACACTTAGGTAATTATTGATTCAAACTATAGATTTCAGACTTTATAATTATAAACTTCTTTCTAAACATAGTTTTAGCCACATCTTAACAGTTTTGATGCATGATATTTTCATTATTTAGTTAAAAATATTTTCTAATTTCTATTGTGATTTCTTCTTTGACATATAGATTATTTAGAAGTTTAATGTTTAATTTCTGTGTTTGGGAACATTCCAGTTACTTTTATTGTTGATTATTATTTTAATTCCCTTGGGCTCAAAGAATAGTCTCTATATAATTTCAAACTTTTGAAAGATGATGAAGCTTGCTTTATGGACCAAGTTATGGTCACTTTTAGTAAATGTTCCATGTTCAATGTGAAATAAATGTGAGTTCTGTAGTTATTGGGTGAAATAGTCCATATATATCAATTGTGTCAATTTTGTTAATCATGTTGTTAAAATGTGTATAATATTTTCCCCCCTATTTATTCTATCAGTTACTGAGAGATGTGTGCTGAAAGTGCCTACTGTGACTGTGAATATGTCTATTTCTCCTTTTTTTCCTTCATGTATTTTCAAATATATTGGTAGTTGCATAAAAATTTAGAATTGTTGTATATTCCTGGTGGATTGATATTTTAAAATTTTTTTTATATATTTTTAAAAAGATTTATTTATTTATTTACTTTTATCCATTTTTACTCTCCCCCTGTTTTTGCTATTTTTGTGTCCATTTGCTGGGCAATTCTCTCTGTCTGCTTCCTGCCCTCTCTTCTCATCCTTCTCCTGTCTTCACCAGGATTCAATCCTTGGAACCTCCAATGTGGGAGAGAGGCATTCTACCACCTGCGCCACCTTAGTTCCTGGTTTTTCAGCGTGTCTCATCTTGGCTCTCCCTTGTGTCACTCTCCCTTCATGTCATCATCTTGCTGTGTGGCTCAGTGGGACCTGATGGCACACCCGTGCACAGGGCCTGGCAGGCTGCGCGCCTTCTATATTTTTCTTTTTTAAATTTTTACCAGGAGGTCCCGGGGATCGAACCCAGGTCTCTCCATATGGGAGACAAATGCCCAACCACTTGAACCATATCCGTCCCCCTTCTATCTCTTAAGGTTGACCAAAGATACCTAGAGTTGCAGTCATTTCCCATTCAGGATGGTCATATAATAAATTAGGCTTGGTTTATCACCAGCATTCCAGAAACCAGAACTAGGGAGAAAAACTAGCTGGGGACACATGCATGGTTTCTAATATAGCAAATGTTTAGCCTACCCTGATTATCACAAAATCAGGATAGCAAGAATATTCACAGTGATATTTTTATTATTGTGAAATTGCCCTCTTTATTTCTAATAATACTTTAATAGTTTTCTTTTGGTTAGTGTTTGCATGAAATGTCTTTTACTATTCTTTCAGCTTTAAGCTTTAGGGGTTATTATGTTTAAAATATGACTTGTATCTTTTGTAATAAGCACATACAAGTGTTTTTTAAACATTCTGACAAAGTTTGTCTTTTAATGGACTATTATGCCATTTATTTTAATGGTATTTAATGATATATTTGGGTTTGTAGCTAGCATCTTACCATTTTTTTCTGTTTGTCCCACTTGTTATTTGTTCCTTTTTATTTTCTTTCTTATTTTATTTTTGGCTTCATTAAGTATTTTTGTATTTTTCTGTTTCTCCCTTTTATTATTCATATATTATTTTCTTTATACATTCGCTCACTATTCTCTTACTTGTTACTCTAGGGCTTGCAACATGCAATATTGACTCATTACAGCCTAATATAAATGAATAGTTTTACCACTTCTGAAATGAGGTTGGTGTATTAGTCAGCCAAAGGGGTGCTGATGCAAAATACCAGAAATCAGTTGGTTTTTATAAAGGGTATTTATTTGGGGTAGAAGTCCACAGTTACCAGGCCATAAGCATAAGTTTCTTCCCTTACCAAAGTCCATTGCCACATGTGGGAGCAAGACTGCTGCCCACGTTTGCCAGAGTTCAGGCTTCTTGGGTTCCTCTCTTCCTGGGGCTGCGTTTCTCTCCGGACTTAGCTCCTTTGTTTCCTCCACAAGGTCAGTTGTAGACTATGAGGCTCTTTAGGCTTTGCTTCTCTCCACAAGGCCAGCTGTAAACTCTCAGGTAAATGGCTCGTCTCTATCCCGGGGCCTTCTCTCCTTCTCATGACCAAGCTCTCTTACTTCCTGGGGCTCCAGCTCAAGACTCCAACATCAAAACTTCTCCAACTCGGTCCTTTGCCATGCCTTTTATATTTGATTCCCCACCCACTAAGGGTGGGGCTCAATGCCCTACTGATGTGGCCCGGTCAACACCCTAATCATAATTTAATCATGCCCAGATTAACAGACCAGTTTACAAGCATAATCCATATCTATTTTTGGAATTCATAACTATATCAAACTGCCAAACTGCTACAGATTGGGAACTTAAGAAATTCTAACTCCATTACATAAATGTAATGCCTTTATATTATAGATGTTATATATTTGAATACTACCCATATTTGAAACTTCACAAGACATCATTATTGTCGATACAGTCAACATTCACTTAGGTTTAACAGACCAGCCTTCTTATGGTTCTTCTTTCCACCATTTTCTTGTTTTTGTCTAGGATCATGTTTCCCCCTATGGCATGAAGAATTCTCTTTATTATTTCTTATACGGTAAATACGATGGTGACAACTTCTCTCAATTTTTATTTGACTGCAAATATATATTTTTTTATCTTCATTTTATGAAGGACATGTTAGCTAGCTAGAAAATCCTAAGTTGGCAGTTATTTTCCTTTCAGCACCCCAAGGATGTCATTCCAATGTCTATTGGGTTCCATGATTCTTGTTGAACAGTCAGTTGTAAATATGATTGCTATTCATTTGCAGGGAATGGGGGTCTCCCCACCCACCCCTCCTCAGATCCTATTAAGATTTTCTATTTGTGTTTGGTTTACAGCAATTTTAACATGACATGCTTGGATATGATTTTTTTATGTGTGTATTTGTCCTGCTTCTTGACTCTGAGCTTTATGTCCTTTATCAGTTTTTAAAAATGGTTAGCAACTTTATCCAAACTCTCAGATGTCCCTAATGATGCTCATCTCCTGGCATTCATGCCCTTGTGTAGTCTCCCCCCACAATGAATTAAGATTGGTTGGGGTGATCAATAGAGTATGGCAGAAGAGATGTTGTGTGACTTCTGAGGCTAAGCCATAAAGAGCTTTGTGGCTTCTGCCTTGTTCTTTTAGTTTGCTCACTCTAGGGAAAGCAAGTTGCCAAGCAATGTAGATGCTCAAATAACTTTTTGAAGAGGTCCACATGGAGAGAAACTGAGGTCTCCCAACAACAGCCATCAGTAACTTACCAGGTTTCAGATAACTGTTTCCTTGGCTGACATCTGACTCTAAGCTCATGTGAGACCATTCAGCTAGAAACATCTGGTCACTGTTTCCAAATTCCTGACCCATAGAAAAAGTGAAATAACAAATGTTTATTGTTATTTTAAGCCACTAAGTTTACGGTACTGTTATGTAGTCATAGGATACAGCCATTATCTCTTTAAATATTGCTACTGCCTCATATTAGACCTTTTTCCATATCCTTTTTGCTTTCCATGTTCCAGTCAGAATATTTTCTACTTCTCTATCTCCAGTACACTAGCTCTTCTACAATGAGCCCATTGACACAGTTTCTCAATCGACTTATCTTGCCACAACTACTAGTATATTCCTAATATTCTATTGGGTTTTGTGGTCTTGCCTTGGGATCTAACCATAATTAATCACATTATTTCTATTGAAAATTTTAATTCCAAGTTACAAACACTTAACTTCTAGGAACTTTGAGAACCTAATATATTAACAATATGTATTCTCTATATACCTCATGTATTAGTCAGCCAAAGGAGTGCTGATGCAAAGTACCAGAATCAGTTGGCTTTTATAAACGGTATTTATTTGGGGTATAAGCTTACAGTTACAAGGCTCTAAAGAGTCCAACTCAAGGTTACTTTTCTCACCAAACTATGTCGCCACGTGTTGAAGCAAGATGGCGGGTGATGTCTGCCAGGGTTCAGCCTTCCTCTCTCTCTTAAGGCTCCGTGGGCCCAGCTTCTTTCAATTTCATCTGTAGGCTGGAGGGCTCGTTTTTTTTCTGGGCTTTCTTAGCTGCTCAGAACTCTGGTCTCTTCAGCTGCAAACTATCAGGCAAATGGCTCATCTCTCTCCGGGGCCCCAGGATCAAGTTCCTCTTCATTGTCTACGGAGCTCTCTCTCTTTTCTCGCGTATCTGCTTCTGTGTTCTCCTTGAGTGAGTGTCTGTTTATATAGCCCACTAAGGGGGTGGGGACTCAACCCTGCACGCCCTAATGACATGTCAAATCAAAGCCCTAATCTTAACATAATCAAGTAAACATAAAGCCTTTGAACGTAATACAATCAAAGGGTATCATACCCAGAGGAACTGACCAGTTTACAAACATAATCAATATCTCTTTTCGGAATTCATATATAATATCAAACTGCCACTGCACACTTTTCTTGCTTCTCTTTATTTGGAGAAAAGCAAAAACTTTAGAGATCAATGATAAGGCCCATCAAAAGTGACAAGAGGAATACTCTGGTCACTTTGCTTTAGGGTTTTGCTTCAATATTTGCACTTACACAATGAGGGAATATAAGATCTCTTATCAAATTGGCAAAAATAGTTGTGTGCCTCTGGTTTTCTTTGCCAGGACACAAATGACATAGAAATGAAGGGAGAATAATAATTTTCAGAAACATACCCTCCCTGAGGTGCACTGTGGAGTTTAAAATGCTGCCATAAGTACAGATGTTGTTAAGGTTTAATTTAGGGAACTATATTGTGGATGTTGTAGCACTTAAGCCAAAGAACCACGAGATGGTGACCTGGTTTAACAAAACATTACAAAGGTCCATTAGGAAAATCCTCAGGGACTAAACGGTGGTGGCTTTGACCCAGACCGTGGCAGTTTTAGCTTTTGCTAAAAGTACAAATACTGACTTGTAAATGTATTTTGTTTTTCCATACTCCACTTTCAATTCCCAGGAGAGACAATAGAGCCCAGACCTTTCATTGTGAGGTTTTAGGCAAACCCTAATTTTAGGTGGTTGCCTCAAGCACCAAGTGCTTTTTATAAGATATACTAGGAGGGAATTGAACTCACAGTATTTTTTTTTTCTTCCCAAACCCCTTCCTGATACCAAAGGTGCAACAATTATTATTTTTTTAAATTTCCCTCAGCCATCTAGTCAGATAAATTCCGTGAAGGAAAAATGGCAAAAAGGTTTATTAGTGGTTGGTTATGTGCCATATCATAAAAGCAAATGTTTTTCCAAATAATTTGTAAATTTGGCCTAGGATCAGCTGAAAACTAGAAATGATCTGTAAAACAATTCTGTAGTCATAAAATGGGTTTTTAAAATCTGCTTTTCCCCATAAGAGATCTTCCACACATAATCATTCAAGAGCTGATTATCCAAAATGTGTAATACACAGACCGTTATTTCTTCTTTTCCCTTCTGCTGCCTGATTTTTGGTCATTTCACAGCTCATTAGTAGTCTCTCTTTAGGAAAATAAAAGCAAATACAATTCAAACTAGTATGTTCAACTTTTTATGTAAAGGTTTTGTAGGGAAGTTTATAATTATTGGTTACTATATCACTTCCTTTAATAAGCATCTGGTTAGGCTCTGCTGGGCACTGGGGAAGAATTTTAAAAGTTTAAAACATTGTCCCTGCTCTTAAGGTTCCTTATAATACAATTGGAGAAACAAGGTTTGTGTACAAAAAAGGCAATATATACTTACACAACTACATGAGAGACGTCTGGTCATATAAGCATTACTATACAAGAAATAGGGAGTTTAGAAAAGGGAGTGCACCACATGGACTTTCAAGGTCATCATGGAAATTCTGAATAAGGTAGCGAGATTTGAGCTAAATATCAAAGAATGGATGAAATTTCAACATGAGAAAGAAAATTCTGCACAAAAGACACAAGAAAAGCCCAGAATTTCAGAGACCAGGGCCCACCTATACTTTTAAATTCTAGAGACTAATATGACAAACGCTCTTCCTACCCACTAGCTTTGTCAAATCTTTACTTTTTGACATATTTGTCTCATATCTATTTTTCTTTCTATTTTTACTCCTTCCCTCCCTCCCTCCCTCCCTCCCTCCCTCCCTCCTTTCCTTCTTCCCTTCCTCCCTCCCTCCTTTCTTTTTAGTAAAGAAACTATATAGATTCAGCTAAAGCCTTCGTATACTCTATCATTCTCCTTCCTCAGCAGAAGTAACAACTATCCTGAATTTAAAGTTTACCATTATCATGCATATTTAAAAATATTTATCATATATAGAAATATCTAGTATTTTTTCATGTGTTTAAACTTAAGGTAAATGGCAGCATACTTCATGTATCATCTGCCACTTGCTGCATTCACTTAATATCATAATTTGAAACATTCATATTCTACTTCTAGTTCTAGTTAATAATACTATAACTACTGTATAGTATTCCACTGTGTGATTATACAGCAATTTGCTTAACCATTCTCAGTTTGATGAACATGTAGGTTGCTGCCAGTTTTTTCCTGCATAAATAATGCTTCAGTGAACATTCCTTTACATGTCTCTGTGCGTTTAAGGGAGAACAGCTTGGGTATATATGGAGAAGTAGAACTGTTAAATTATAAGATAAAAGCATCTTTAGCTTTAATAAATATTGCCAAATTACTTTCCAATTTATACTTTGTACCAATTTATATTCCTCCTGGTATTGTGTAAGAGCTCCAATGTTATCCTTATCGTTGAATTTCTGATGACTACATCACAGGCATGGAACTACCAGAGTATCTGGAGTCAATTCTTCCTGTAAACTGGTTGTCTGTGAAGGTGATGCTCAAGTGTTGAACCTCTCACTATGACCCAGGCCAGCCCCAAATGGGAGAGAAACCTCTGGGAGAGAGTTGGGGATGAGCAAAGGAAAGAGTGGTGTGGTGGTTGAGGATTGGGGGCACATTTTATTTTATTTTTTTAAACTTTTTATTATGGTAATATATATATACTACTGAAAATTTCTCATTTTAACCACTTTCAAGCATATAATTCAGTGGCATTAATTACATTCATAATGTTGTGATACCATCACCACTATACATTACCATGTTTTCATCATTGCAAACAGAAACTTTTACTCATTTTTGCATCCCTAATACTCAGTAAACAGGGCTCAGTAAATGTTACATTGAATGGAACTAATCTAAACCCCGAAGAGCTTCTGAATTTTGCTTCTCTAAGCTTCAATTTTCCTATCTGTAAATTATGGATGATAATAATTCAAGGAGCCCTTCCAAAGATAAAATGAGATATAAGTGTGAAACATTTATAAATTCTAAAGAGCAATGCAAATTAAGTTATACAAGATTTGAAAGCTGCCTCTGTGTCGTGACTTCTCAGATATGACCAGATAACATTTTAGTAACTCAAAAGCATGGCCAAATTTCTCACTGGCATTCTTCATGTAATCCTAATACATCCTAGGGCCTCGCATGCCTCAGACTCTGCTCAGGGTACATGTCAGGGCACACAGGTATTGAAAACTGGTATTTCAATCTTTATTCGCTACTCTCAAAGAACATCAAAGGGGAGCTCATTCATGGTATTGAGCCACACTTCTTGAATCCCATTCCATTCTGTAGTTTTCAAAAACAAACCCCAAACTCTTTCTCTAGTCCCCAGCTTATTGGGCTTTTGTTTATTTTCTCCTCTCTCCCTTTCTGCTAGTTCTTTAAAGATTAATTTAGTCCCTCTCTGGCTAAATCCTCCCTTCTCTTTTCACTTCTCCACTCAGTTCTCCACTATCCATTCCCTACATTCCGATCACAAATATACTGAGGACAGGCTGGAAAACACATTCCTGGGAGAAGAATGAATGTTCATACCTTAATAAACCATTCCACAGCATAAATTTTTGTTGTGTAATTAAGTAACATTATCTTCATTTTGAATGTTTAAAGATGGAGGTCCATAAATATTTTCTGTTCCTTTTCAGTGGTCCTTGTTAAAAAAAAAAATGTTGCTCATCATGGCTTTACACCCTCAGACTCCCACTTAGAGAGCTCATGACTCTATCATCTTTATTTCTATGACTCCAACTTACATGTCATGATCTAATCCCATTTTGAACTTTGTATTTACATCTGACACTACCCTCCCTGAATACCCTCTCATCTCCTCAAACTCAACATGGCTAAATGTGAACTCACATTTATTACAAATTTAGCTTCCCCTCAGGACTACCATATTTCCATTGTAGGCATTTTAAAAGCATGTTTATTGGCCAGGTGTGATATGTACCAGAAGAAAAGAGAATGAGACCAGAGAGACTAATTACAGGACTTGTACCACATAGCAAAAAAACAGATTGCAAAAAACAAAAAACAAAACAAAACAAAACAAAACAAAAAAACCAGATTGCACCCAGGTTTGCATACATGGTGTTTTGGGTTTACTTTGAGGGACCAGGGAATGCTCTCATTCAGTGAAAGAATAAATAAACCCTTTGTGCTAAATATTAGCATCAGAAATGCAAGAGTGTTATATTTTGAGCCTTTGGAAGTTCATAAAACATTCCTAGATATTGGTACCTGATTTACAGTGTTGATGTTGAGACAGAGATGGACTGCCTGTACACATCTCCAAACTTATCCTTAAAAAGTGCTATTTAACTTCATGCAGGCTCTAAACCATGTGTAGGTAAAAAACAGTCAGCAGGGACATTTTCTTGAGTTTCCTTACTATTGTTCCTTTTATGATGAGAACAATTATTCTATTGACACATGTTAAGCATCCCCTCAGATGCTTAGCGGAAAGTAAGTTATATGAAACCAAGATGGAGTTGATGATTATATAACCATGGGTTGTAACTTGATTATAATCATAGATTATAATCTGAATGGCACCCCCTGGAATTGGGAGTACAGTGGCCCTAAGCTTGTTGTGACTACTGTAATTAAAAAGTGAATCCAGGTTTAAACGACAATATAGTTGTTATAATAGGAAGCTATGAATCCCCCCCATAGTCAATGACCAGACTACATTTGGAATACAAGCTTGATTCTTAGTGCCAGAGTTTAGAAAGACCTTAATAAATTGTGTCCATATGAGGAGATCCAGAATAGATATCTGGAGATCATGATGTAAGATAAAGGTTGCAGGGAATCTGGGGGGAAGCTATAACTAAGAGGAGGCAATGATAGCAGAAGAGGGAATAAGGACTCCAGTAGTTAAGGTCAGCACTAACCTCCCTAAGGACAAATTCAATGGGTACTTTTCTGTTTCTTCTTCCTCAGTCTTTCTTTGGCATTTAACACTGTTGATCATTCTCTTCTTAAAATTCTCTCCTTTACGGAAGCGGCTGTGGCTCAATCAGTAGGGCTCCCGTTTGCCATATGGGAGGCCCTGGGTTCGGTTCCTGGGGCCTCCTGGTGGGGGCGAGCCCGCCCGCAGGGCGTGGTTGGCTGACCCGGCGAGCACGAGCAGCAAGGGGGGTTATAAATGAATAAATAAATAAAATCTTAAAAAAAAAAAAAAAAAAAAAATTCTCTCCTTTGCTTCATTAATACCATTTGTGCCAGTTCAGGTCCTTTGATGAGCAGATGGGAAGACAGAAGTAGAATTAAGTACTTCTTTGTGCAAACACCCTGAAGGAGAAGGGGGAAAGGGAGCAGGAGTAGAAGGAAAGAGTCTCAAACTGCAATGTTAGTCTTGTTACCTGTGAACAGAGAGAGCGAAGGAGAATGGATTGGGTAGGAGAGCCACAGTCTGCAGGACAGCTTGGAGAAAATCTCAGGCTAACGGGAAGCTCTAGCAGGGCAAAGATTGCTGGGTCAGCTGTGCATCATCATTGGCTGGGAGCATCTGAGGAAAGCGAGATCTCTGCGTGAATGCTGGGTTGGATCCCAAAGACGAGGTGACTGGAGGGCTCACAGCAGGTTCTTTGTTGAAAGGAGACCTGAGCGGCACACTCCTCTGGCTGCCACACCATTCTAATCCCATATATCATACTGTGGACCACCTTCTTGGCCTTATTTGCTGGAATCTCTTCCTTTGCTTACACCCTAAATGTTGGGGCTCTCTAGGAACCCATTTTCTGCTTATTTCATCCATTTTTCCTGAATTCATCTCAATGAACAATTTCAAATACTACCATCACCGTAGATCGATGCTCACTCCGCATGTTCATTCAGGCCACCATTTTCTCTCACCTAGACTACTGTCTCCTAACTGCAAGGGTCTCCAAACTGTTCTATTTCATCTCCATTCTTTTCTACCTGCCTCCAAATCATTTTCCACACAGCAGCTAGTATGATAATTCTAAAGACCAATCCGTTCCTGTGCTGAAAAGCCATCAATAGCTCCCTTTAGTTTTCAGTGAAAAAAAAATCAGATTATTTAACACATACCCCCTTCATTGGACTGTTCTCTGCTTACTACTCCAGCCTCATCTGTTATCACATTCCCCTCAAACAGAACTACTTCCGGTGTTGTGAATGTACATTTCTTCCCTCTGTATGAAGTATATCTTCTTGCCTGGCTAATTCTCTATTTGTCTGTTAAGTCTCAGCTTAGATGTTCCTTGCCCTGGGAAGATTTCCATGACCTGCAAAGACTAGATTAGGTGTCTGTCTCTATGATCCCAGGACTATGTGAAAAAGGGGCATGCTAGTTAGGTGAAATCTTGTTTGCAATCTATAAATGGTAGTGAAGAGTAATAAAATGTCACTTGGGTGCTAAACATTGGAAATGTAATAAGAGGGACAATATTTTACATATCAGAATCTCTCTCAGGGAATATACAATGTGAGATAGAAAGGGAAACTTTGATAAACAGATTAATGCAGTTGATGGTTCTCCCAAGGGATATGCTAAGCAAAACATTCTCAAACCAGCCACCCCCACCTCCAGCCCAATCCCAGGCATTTGCAATTGTGCGAGGCCATTTCTGCTGTTGTTGTTGTCACTATGACTGGGAGCAGTATTGACATGGGAGGGGCAGAGATGCTGTAATGCATGGGGACAGCCTCATGCAAGGAAGAACTGTCCACCCCAAAATACTAATAGACCCTCTATTGAGAAACACTGTGCCAGGAGGGATGCAAACCCAGGAGCACAGCTGAAATGCTCGGAATAAGAGTGGAGGCTGAGAGCTGACACCTGACAGCTTCCAGCACTACCCACTCCCCTTTCTGAGCGCAGCCTCGCCTGTAAATAAATGTTGAGTACATGTTTTTAAAAAAATTAGTTTAAGAAAATAAATGTTTTGCTTTGAAAAAGACCCAAATTATTAGTCCAAGGGGCACCCAATATCTCCTTCTGGCTCTGTTCCCCATTAATTATCTTGTAATTACCTGAGAGTTTGCCTGTATCCCCAACTTGAGTTCAGGGATCATGCCCTATTGCATCACTAGAACCTAGTTTAGTGTTGGGTGCATAATAGATGCTCAATACATACTTCTGAAATATGACTTCCCAAATCTAAATATTGGCCCTGAAATATTTTCTCAAGTTTCAGATCCACATTTATTACTAATTTTACATTTCCATTTGAGCACCTCAAACTCAACAGGTACAAAACAGAATCATCTACCTTGATCCGGTACTAAAATCCTCCCCAAATTAACTCCAGTTCCCCTGATAATGGCAAATGCTGTCATGAGCCTCCCAATGGTCTAAGCCAGAAGCTTGAGTGTCATCACCCTTGTCTCTCCCTGTTTTCTCACATCTCTAAGCCTGTCAATTCCATCTTCCCATGATCTCCTGACTCCATTCCCTTTTCTCTGTCCTCAGCACCCTTGCCTTGGTTCAGGGTCTCTTGTATATGTTGTTGCAATTGCTTCCAAAAATTTCATCTCTGTGAGACCATAAACTCCTTGAGGGCAGGGACTGTGCTGTCTCTTTTCTGTATTCTAAACCAGCAGTCTCTAATAATTGTTGGTTCAGAATACATTACAGTCAAGCAGATTTTGGCTTAGAAGAGAAAACTTTAAAAGTATATTGCATAAGCCAGACACAAAAGGACAAATACTGTATGACTGCATTACTATGAACCAAATATATTGTGTAACATACTGTATGATTAAAAAAAAATTATATGTATCCAGTACATTTAATTGAGAAATGTATGTTTTTATTCAACCGTGTTTTTTAGTTTTCAATTGTTTATATTTTCAATCATTAAATGTACAAAATAAAGTGAAAAAAAAAAACAAAACAAAAACAACAACAACAAAACAAGTATATTGCATATACACAGAATGTAAACAAGTGACTAAGAGTCTTTGGTACTGTACTGCCTCAGTTTAAATACCAGCTTTCTATGTGAATTTGAGCAGCTTAACATATTTCTGCCTCAAATTCTTCATTCATAAAATAGAAAGAATAGTACTTATGATGTCAGGTTTTTGAGAGAATTAAATGAGTTAATTCTCGTGAAGTCCTTGGCTTGGTTCCTGGCACCTTATAAGCTCATGGTAATGTTAGATATTAATATTTTTTCTATTATTATGATCATTCAGTAGCACAGTCTCACGGTGAGGTGGATGACTTTGGCAGGCAGTAGGCTCCTGGTGAAGGCAAGCCCACCTGCATGGCGTGGTTAGCTGACCCAGCGAGCACAAGCAGCAAGGGGGGGGATAAATGAATAAATAAATAAAAATCTTAAACAAAACAAAACAAACAAACAAAAAAAAAAACAGCAGTAAATCCAGGAGAGAGATACTATAGAAGCACTTCCTGAGTTGGAAAGATTACATGACTTCGAAGGATCCTTCTAATCATAGAAGAGGGAAACTCTCTGATTCAAAGAAAGTGTGATCATTAGTGTTACTTCTAGCAAAACTGAGGAGTTTTAACACTGAGAAAAAAATGACATCAAATTTGGCTCTATGTATATATTAAAAAGAGCAAAATATCTGACTCTTGATGAGTGGTGGATTGCAAAAGCCTTTAATTTATGTTGTAACCCAGTTGGTGAATCAGGCGGTTACAGGAAAATCAATCTCTTTTCAAAAGGACTAGCTTCGCCCTGCCAGAATAGAACAAACAAAACGTTAAACACGGTTCCAACCCTACTGAAATGTCTCTTGCCTTTTAAAGAAGTCTATTGGTGATGCAAAAGCACAGTTATCTGCACAGATGATAATCCCAGCAAATAAAACAGTGAAACCATTAGAACTTTCTTGTGCAGCATTCAGTCCTAAGAATTTCGCTTTCCAGCATTAGAAAGGCAGAGAAGGAGGGAAGTGGCTCCATCTCCAAAGGTGGACAAGCTGAAGGATGGCCTGCACTATGGGCTCAGGCAAGTGCCTTCAACAGGCAAAAGCAGAACCCTTAGCCATGAGGAACATTTGTAGTCGGGACATTAATTCTCAAGAAACCACAGCCTTAAGGGAGATACATCTAGAAAAAAATCCATTAAGTACTCAGGACAGTAATTTAAGTGATACTCTTATATTACTAATGCTTTAAAATAATTACAAATTAGACCATTTAAAGGCTACTTCTAATAGATGAAGAGGGAGCTTTTTCCAAACATCTTTTAGTCAATAGATATTCAGAGTAAACAACTTTGAGAATTTAATAAATACACAAGCCTTTTGTAAGCAAAAAGGATTGAAAAAGGTAAAAATGCGGCAATTAACTGGAAGTAGTTTGCTGGCTATTATTTTGGTCATACTTATTTTATCCTTAACAGGTTTGATGGGACAGGCTTGATGGGTCCTGTCTCAGGAGCCACCAGGCATTAGGCAATAGAAGTGGTCAGAAGGTGTGGTGCCTCTGCATTTCTGAAGCAAATACCCGACGTGGTAAGGTCCAAGTGACCACCACCTAGTTGATTAAAACTTTTGGAAATGCCTAATGGGCAGTATACTGAGAACCGAAAATGAACCCTCCATTATCCACATGCTTTCTTGGACAGAAAACATGTTGGAGCTCCTGTCCGCATACTCTGGACTTAACAGCTCTTAATTTGGGTCCAAAGCAGGGCGGGGCTTTGGATAGGTAAGGTCACAGCTAAAGAGCTTCCGGATCAGCGTGTGTTTACAGTTCAATTGCGGAGATGGATCCAGTCCACGTTCCACCCTCCATTCTTTGCCCCTTCTCCTTCGTGGGGCTGCTTGACAGTCTGCACAGCCCTTGCCGGGAATTTTGATAACCCAGACTTCAGTGGTCAGCGTTCGTTCTGTGTTCCGCTCGGCGTGTTAACCCGAAAGCTTCCCCAGGTCCTACCCACTCCACACACGTCCTTGGCTGCCCTCTTTGCTCCTGGTAGACCAATTCGAAGGGCCAGAGTATCAGGTATCCCAGCAAGCGCAACTCACTTTTTTTTTTTTTTTTTTTTTTTTTTTTTGCGGGAGCCGAGCTCAGTGCCAACAGCTTCCCCACAGGGTGTGGTGGACGACTCCTTCCCTGCAATCCCTGAATGTCTGTGGCCCACGGCTGCATGCTATGTATAAATGCTTCTTTAAAAAGACGCGTTTGTACTGCTCATTGAAATGACAACACTACCTGCCTAGGACCGGGACCAGATACAGCCACGCCAGTCAAACTTGGGCATTAGGGGAGTACTTTCTCCCTGTCTTCCCTGCGGTCCCTCGGGCAGGCAAACCCTTGCTGGTAACTGCACCGCGACGTCCGCCTCGACTCCGCGCCTCCCGGACAGCAGAGGCGGCTCGGGGTCCCGCGTGACCGAGACGCGCCCGCTGGGGCAAAGCCCGCAGCTCAGGCGAGCGGAGCCGGAGCGCGCACGGGGCCCGGCAGCGCGCGGAGCCGAGGAGCAGTCCCTCCGGGATCGCGGCTGCGCAGTCGGGCCCGAGCTGGGAAAAGGGGGAGGAGGGTGAAGGAGTCGGAGTAAGGGGGAGGGGGAGGAGCGGCGACAGCGGAAGCCATGTTGGAGTTTCACCCAGAGCGAGGGGCTGCGAGCCTTCTCCTCTCCCTGTGGGTGTGACCCGGGCTCGGCGCGGCAGCGGGCTGCGGGGGGCGGGGACGGTTAAGGCCGGGCGGCTGCGGCGTGAGGGGAGCGGCGGCGGCCGCAGCGTGGAGCCGGGCGATTGTGACCGCCGGGGGAGGAGGGGGCCGCCAGCGGCTCCCACTCTCCGTGTGGCCCCCTGAACGCCCCCCCTCCCCGGCCCGGGAGGGAGGCGGGGGGCACCCGGGGCCCGCCATGAATCCCGGCTTCGATCTGTCCCGCCGGAACCCGCAGGAGGACTTCGAGCTGATCCAGCGCATCGGCAGCGGCACCTACGGCGACGTCTACAAGGTAAGGGCGAGGGGCCGCGCGCCGCCGAGGCCGCGGCGTCCCGACCCGCGGCGGGGAGGTTGGAGGGCACCGCCGAGGCTCGGCGTCCGAGTCGGCGCTGACTCTCGGCGGGAGACGCTGGCGCGGGGAGACGTGGGGGAGGAGGACGACTAGGCGCCGAGGGCTCCGCTGCCTCGTATTGAACAAAGAGCCAAATGTTTACCTCGAGACCTCCTAGTCCTTCCCTGAGTCCTCCTCTGGACGCGAGTTTTGACACCTCGCCTCTAACGCGCATTACCTGGGAAAGGCTGAACGGGTGCGGGCCACTCGGCGCATCCGGTGGAGAGAGGGTCTGGGCGTTTGGTGCCTTGGCAGGGTCCGCAGGGCTTGGCGCTTGTCAAGCCTGCGTGCTTCAGACCGACCCGGGCTTGCCCGCTGTAGGCTGGGAACTGCTGCCCACCCGGCCTATCTCCATGCCAGCCGCTCGGCAGACTAGCCTCTTGGCATCGCAGAGCAAGTCTTCCTGTGTTGTTTTTTTTTTTTTTTTTAATTTCCATTTAATGTCTTTCTTTTGTAAAAGAGATCTAGTTAGAATGTTTTTTTTTTCTTTTTTCTTTTTTTTCCTTTTTTGAGGGAAGAGCAACTTTGTTTTCTCCAAGTCGAATTGGGCTATGATGCCATATTAAACTTGTTTTTGTCAGTGACGCAGAGGTTTCAGCTTTTTTTTTTTTTTTTTAAACTTTTTAAGTGAGTTGAATACTTAGAAAAGGTACTGATTTGACATGGTTAGAATTCAAAGTCCATTAGCAGTACAGCATTCCTTTGTAGATGGACCACTTCTAAATGTGGGAGGATAAATTACTCTTCCTTGGCCAGCTCAACTCTTGGCCTCTCAGAGACTGCCAAGAAGAGAGGAAGATAGTGCCAAATGTGGCAGCAGTCTTGATTTAGTTGTGTATCTTCTTACTGGAAACTGAAGTTGAACTGCTCCTGTTTCACTTAACACCTGAGGATGCACAAAGAACCTTAATTTTACTTTTGAAAGTTCAGTCTTTATTTTGTTCACATTTAAGTGGTAGGTTTTTACTTTTACCTTCAATGTAATGCATACGACAAGTTAGGTAGTTAATACAATGCAACCAGTATTCTGCATCAGTCTTGTTTTGTGAATGTTTTGTTTTCCACCATCCTGTATCTCATCCCTCTTTCCCCTAGACAGAATAACAGGTGTATAGATAGTCTTCCAAAAACTGCTTTACTGAGCCCTACTACTATGGATAAGGTACTGTGAGGCTAAGCACTGGGGTTTGAGCAGTGAAAGATAGACATGGTCCCAGGTCTTGGAGCTTATTTATTTTTTGGCAAGAATTAGATAACCATTTAAATAATTATTGTATTGCAGTTTTATTTTGTGTTGCAAAGGAGAAGAGAGGATTAGGATTAGGGTTTATGACCACATGTAACTGGAGGACCTGATCTTGTTTGGGGAGCCAGAGACTGATTACCTTTAAACTGAGATCTGAAAGATGATTAGGCATTGCTTTGGGCAGTGGGGCAAGGAAAAGAGGGAAAAGGCTCTGAGGCCGGAAGGAACTGGGACCATTAAAGGATTTGAGAGAAGGCCTATACTGCCCCAGAAGCCTGAGAGGGAGAGTGACCCTAGATCTTTGAGGTCTCTTAGGAGGTTGGATTTCTCAGGACAGTGGGGAGTCATTGCAAGGTTTTAATCAGGTAGTGAGATTAGATTCAGATTTTTCAAAGATCGTCCTTCTGTAGTAATGAGAGTGGATTAGAGGGGAGAGAGCAGTTAGGAGGCTATTGCAGTAGTCCAGGCAAGAATAATGGTGTTTTATAATATGGTAGTGATCATGAAAGTAGAAGTGGCTGAGTCTAAGTAGGTTAGGACTATTCGATGAATCTAGTTATATTCATATATGAGAAGTTAACTAAAACTATACTAATGTATAAGGCTTAGGTAGCAGTTTGTACAGTAAGTTTTTTCAGAGTCCTTTCCAATAATAATTGGCCACATATTTGCTGTATTTAGAAGAACAACTGGTGGTTAAGCCATATGATGAAAAAGGAAAAAAAAACAGGGCCTGTAATTTCCTAAGGACAACTAACTGCAATGAAGATATAAGTTGATTAATCTTGTCATCTGTTTAAAATAATGATAATAATAGCTAACATTTATGGAGTGCTTATTGCATGCCAGGCACTGTTCTAAGTTATTTTACTTACTTCATTCTCACAACAACTCAAGATAGATGCTGTTATTAACTCTATTTTGCAATTGAAGAAACTAAGACATAGAGAGATTAAAAGTAATTTGCCAAAGTTGGTAGGTAGGAAAGCTAAAATTTGAACCAGTTTATCTTTGGAGACTGTATTTTTAACCAGTAGGCAACACACTCTCTCTAAAGTCTGGACTAGTGCAGATAATGTATTACTGACGTAACAGCAGAGAAACTGAGGCACACATTTAGTTCAGCTTTAGAGTTGTAGCCACACTCTAGTTAATGCGGATCTTTAAGTAGTTGTTGGAATACCTAACTCCTGCTTTGCAGCCAGGCCCTCACTGTTTTTGTAGTCTGCCTAGTGGACATCAGACAATAGATGTTTGATCCTTGCCTTCCATCTTCTAATACCAGGGACTCAAAACATAGATACCCCATGTGGCTTTAGGCAGATACCCCCTGCCTGCTAAATAGTCCAAAGCTTAAACTACTTGTATATTTGTCTATAGCATGTTGATGCTCTAAAGATGTATATTTTTCCTTGTTTTGCTGATTTAGGCTTTTCTGAGTTATACAAATTGTGTTGATTAGAGAAGAGTGCATTAAAGGGTTTGTTTTCAAAAGCCAGTATATGTAATTTGTTCCTTAATTCATTGGTATTTAGGTGCTAAAAATGGAATGATCGAATCAAGTAAATAAGTTAGAAACCCAATTATTCATAGTCATTCTTAGAAAGCTGGTGTTTTAAGGAATTTTTATTTCAAAATTAACCTACACAATGATATAATACATGTATTATATTTAACGTGGCATGATTTAGTTAGAAAGCACTGAACGAGGATGTGGAAGATCTGGGATTTATTAGCTATGTGACCTTGTAAAATCACTTAGCCTCTCGAGCTGTTTTGCTGGGAAGATATTATTACCATCACATGCCCTTCTGCTTTTGGTATTAGATAATAAGTTTTACCCAATGCATAAGTTACCTTTTTGTAAAATAGTCTTTAGAATAATCTTTGCTTTTTCTAGGTCAATGCAAATATAATTTCATCTGCATTGTTTTAAGATGAAGTAAAAAAAAAAATCATACCTTACTTTTAATCCTATGGGCTTTATTTGTCAGGTGAAGTATTTGTAGCAGAGATTACCTAGGGATGGACCTGGGGTTGTAGCAGAGATTACCTAGGAATAGACCTAGGGGTTGACACTTAGAGCTCTATGACTTGGGCCTCAGGAGGCCCATGAAGCTCTGTGGAATTAACAGGCTTAATGTTGTATTTATGAGTGTTTTTCTGGAGAGATGCCTTACTCATTCAAAGAAGTCCATGAGAAAAATGAAGTATTGATCTAAAGGTTTGTTATTTGAAATAATTTTCCTGGAGAAATTAGGTGGTTCTATACCAGGATATATTAACAGCCTTTTTTAAAAAAAAGATTTTATTTATTTATTCATTTATCCCCCCCTTGCTGCTTGTGCTCGCTGGGTCAGCTAACCACACCGTGCGGGCGGGCTTGCCTTCACCAGGAGGCCCCGGGAACCGAACCCGGGGCCTCCCATATGGTAAATGGGAGCCCTACTGATTGAGCCACAGCCGCTTCCCTATTAACAGCCTTTTATATAACTTTCACATTCATTGTACTCTTTTCTTAGGCAATTTTCAAGTTTAATTTATATTATTTCTACCTTTAAATTCTTCATATCCTGAGTTATGCTGGAAAAAAGCAAGAGATACTAGAGCTGGAGATAGGATAAGGCAAAGGATATTTTGAAGGATATAGTCTTAATGTGCTTCTAAGAAAATATCTGATGTCACAACTTCAGCCTCATCCCTGTGAACAATTCCTAGATCTGTCTCTAGCCTTGGGAACAGATTGTGGAGTAATTTCTCTAGATAACTTAAGAGAAGAATCAAAACAAGTTACCTGACTCTGATAAGGATCTGATTCCCTAAAGAAATGAGGCACTTGCCTCCAAGATTTGACCTGCATATGTATTTATTTGTGGGAGCACATGTAATGCATTATTTTGTATTGAGAATGAGTAGTTAGTAAATTCTCTCATGAGAGTACATTGAACAACCATCGTGCATGAAAGGAAATGTTAGGAACTGTGAGTGGAGTGGTAAAAATGACAAGGCTTAGTATTTGGCCGTAAGGTATTTATTTATAGGGGAATAAAATGTGTACCTTCTTGTTGCTATCATAGTTTGAGACCAAAATCTTACTGGTTTCCTCATTTCTATCATATAAAACCTCTTACTGGCAGAAAGATTCTCTAAATACTCCCATAATCTGGACAACCAACTTCTCTAGTTTAGCAGGTGATTAACACCTGGGTTTTAGAGTCAGCCTGCCTAGTTTCACCACCCATGAGCAGTTTGACCTTGAGCCAGTTACTTAATCCCTCTCTCTCTGCCTCAGTTTCCTCCGTTGTAAATTGGAGATTCTTAGAAAAGTGTTTAGGACAGTGCCTGACATAATAAGCACTCAGTAATTATTAATTGCTGTTAATATCTAATAGTATTTATGTTGTGTATACAGTATATTTCTCCTGCTGCTCAGCTCCTGCATGCTTCTGCTTCAGGGTTTTTGCATTTTTTGTTTCTGCCTAGAATATCCCCTACTTCTACCTCTCCCTCCTATCCTCAAATCTGTATGGTTTGCTTCCTCACACAGCCCAAATGTCACCTTTTAATGAATCTGTTCCTTACTACCTTATAAAAAACAACACCCCCCCTCTCTTTCTTTATTAGGAGTAGATCCGGCTTCTGTGGGGCCCTCGTTAAGAAAAAAGTAAATTAGAATTAAAAATTAGGTACTAAAGTGAATATTTATTTGGAATGAAGAAAAGATGTCCCAATAAAATACTGTAATCTTAGCGGCCCCTTTCTTCTGGGATCTCTTGAGACATTTAATCAGAAATGCTCCCATATTGGGTTGATGTATGGGACCCTGTAGGATGTCATGCATGTTTGCTTTGTAAGTTCACAACTTTTATTATACACTTATTTATGTATGTTCATGTATAAATGATATAATAGTAATAATAGTAATAATAATAATAATAGAGTGGGTTGGGGGGAAGATAGCCAAATGTAAGATACTTTGGTTAGTAGTAATATTTTGAGGATGCTTTCTTCATCATTAATTAAAAATGTTTCACAACAAAGCAAGGTGTTGGTGGTAGGGTGAGGGATGAGAGCCCTGTGTGATGTTATGTATGTTTGTTTGGTAAGTTCACAACTATTACTATACACTTATTGTTTATGTATGTTTATATGTGAGTGATATACTTCAGTAAATTTAAAAATGAAAAAATAAAACCAGAAAGGCAGATTTTTGGGTCCTTGACCTCTTTGCTAGACTACAAATAAACTTTCTCACTTGGGGAAGGGAAAAAAAAAAGAAATCTCCCATAGAATGCTTCCTAATAGCATAACTGGCTTCTCCCCACCTAGAACTCCACATCTCCCAGCAACTCTTAACACTCACAGGTGCCTGTGCAAAAGAGGGGGCCTGAACTTTTGAACTTTCTGAGGTTTTGTTAGTTTGATAGAAAATCTACCTCTCCTCCATACTCTACCCAATTTTTATCATGGCATATATTACCAAATATTTTTTTGCTTATAGCCTATCTTTCCCCCCGGAGTATAAATCCAGGAAGCTGAGAATTTTGCTTTGTTCACTGCTATCTCCCCAGAGCCTCAACGAGTACCTGACACATATTAGATTCAATAAATATTTGTGAATGAATGAATGAACTGACATGAGAGGAACAAACCAGGTGCTATTCGAGTTTTCAGGAGGGAGATCGTTACAGCAGACTTTACAGAGAAGGTGACATTGTGCTTGACCTAAAGCTCTGACAGGCGTTGGTAAACACAGAACGAATTAAACGTTGTGAATTATTATTAGGCCTAAACTAAATCATTAGGCTTAATGTGAGTGTCTTCTGCTTATTAAGATATGTTCATTCCTATTATGTGTATATGAAGATGTTCTGTCATTTTAAACTCAAGACCCTTAGTGTTTAGTGAATATATTAGTAGCTGTTACATACTGTTTATTTTGTTTTTTGAAAATGCAATTAAATTGGGCTTTTAAGAAAGGGACTTTTATCACCAGTACAAAAAGACATTAGATTTGAGAGCTAAAAAATCAATCATACTTATTTTCTGCCTTAGTTTTGTTTTTGCGGTCTTTTCTTATTCTGTAAGCTGCCACGTCTCAGAATGCCAACTGCCTTGACCTGAGATTATAGGTTTGGATTCCTAATATAACAGTGCATGCTGCCTACCTTAGTCCTTAAACTCTGGAAGAATTTTAGATTTGACCAGAAATTTGTGTAGGCTTAAATAGACATCATTTATTTTGTTTGTTTACAATCTTCTTAGAAATTTGAGCTTGTAAGAAAGTTTCCTCTGTATAAATCTTCCACTTTCCCCTGCTCAAGAGCCTTTCTTCATTGCCAGTAGACTAAAGTACAGATTTCTAAGTCTAATATTCAAGGCACTGTCTGCTTTGCCCTCTGGTCCCTGAAGGATAAGTAAGGATTAGATAGATTGAAGGAGGGGAGGTGAGCTAGGAAGAGAGAAAAAAGGCAAAGGAGGGAGTGGGTGGGCCATAAATTCCAGGTTAAATACATAGGTATAGTAATGGAGACCAAAGGAGAGGATTGACTAAAGTAGAAGGTTTGTGTTGGGGAGCATGGAAAATAAGACTTGCTAGATAAGTAGGGCCAATTTTATAATCCTTGAAAGCTAGGCAGAGTAGTTGAGATATCAAGTGGTAAGCTGTTCGGAGCACTGAAGGCTTTTGTACAAGGAGTAATGCTGGTAAAAGTTCTTCAGGATTGTTCTGGCAATCATAATGAGAATGGGTCAGAGAGGATGAAGGACAGAAATATCTGCTAGGACTGTGAATCTTAAACTTTATAGCTTCAGAACCCCTTTACACTCATAAAAATTGAGAACCCCATCGTTGTTTATGTGAGTTATATTTTTGCTATGCCATATTAGCTGAGGAATTAACTAAGAAATTTAAAAATTACCATACCAAACCCATTACATGTTAACATAAATAGCATTTTTTATGAAAAATACCTATATTTCCAAGCAAAAAATTGAGATAAGTGGCATTTTTGCAAATCTCTTTAATATTTATTTATTTATTTATTTATTTTTTAACCGGGAGGTCCCGGGGATCGAACCCGGGTCCCTCCATATGGGAGACGGACGCCCAACCAGTTGAGCCACATCCGACCCCCAAATCTCTTTAATATTTGGGTTACTAGAAGACAGCTGAATTTTCAATTCTGTCTGCATTCAGTTTGTTGCGATATTTTGTTTTGATAGACATATATGAAGAAAATCTGTCTTCTAACATGTTTCTAGTTGAAAAAGGAGGGTATTTTAATGCTTTTTCATGTAATTGTGCATAATCTCTTTTGATAACTTCTCCACAACCTGACAAAGTTAATGATGTGGTATTTATCATATCAATGAACTTTTCCTATTCTATGTTAAAATCTATTGTTTGCTCTTGGACTTGGAAACTATAGTTTTTACTTGTACTTGGTTTTGTAACATCATGTATTGGTCATTTGGAAAATATGGGTTCCCTGAATTATCCAGATTTTCCCAAAGTTGCTACATTCCATTATACATTATACAAAAGACACATTCATTAATATCACTAATCTCATCTGGAAGTGTTGATGGTAAATTTTTCAAATTTTTAAGAAAATGTCTGCTGGATACCGAAACCTGAATAACTGTAGTTTGCCTGTCAGTCGTTATATCAAATAAAAATGGTGTTCTGTGAAAAAAGTGGCTAGTTCAGCTTGCAGCTCACAATCACACTAGTACTGTTCTTTGAGAAAACCCTTGTACTTTGGTATGCAGCAGATAGTTTTATTCATATTTCCCATTTCATCACATAGAATAGTAAAATGGTATATTCAAGGGCCAAGATTTAAGAAAATTCATAATGTTTATTTATGTGTCAGTAAGGGTGTTCTTTTTTCTTCTTCTTCTCTACAAATGCTTGACAGTGAAGAATATAGTGACTGCTTGTACATTTGGGGGCCACTACATTGGTTTGTGTTAAGGAATCAACAGTTTTACTAACATTGTTTTTGCATCATTAGTATAATTGTCCACGTAGTAAAGGGGGGCAAATATCTTAGTTTTATTATGAAAATAGTTTTGACCTCCCATACCCTCAAAAAGGATGCCAGCAGTCCCTAGGGATCCATGGAACTATGCTAGAAAATTATGTGGAGTAAGCTGAGGGTGAGATAAGTGCTGATGGGCCAAACAAGGGTCATAGTAATAAGAATGGAAAGGAAGGGCCAGATGAGACCATCTTGGAAAAAAATTTGACAGGGCTTTATGGAGAAATATAAGAGAGGAGAAAGGATTCAAAGAGGAGCCTGATTGATTAGCGCACAGTAGTTACTTGATAAATGTTTGTTCAAATAAATTAATAATCAGTGACTGATATTAGTTACACAGACAATGAAGTTGAGAAGTGGAAGCTATGATAAATTTGGATATTTAATTAGAAACTAAAGAGGTCTGTGGGATTTCTTTTCCTTATTTCTTGCTGTGGTTGCTCTAAAGAAACACTAATAATGAGCTTCATTATTCTGTGGAAAATAATTCTTTAGCATTGTCTTTAGGGGTAATGGAAACTATTAAATGTCTGTATCTTTCTCTCAGCTCTTAATTGCAAAGATATGTCCTCCTGTTGTAGAAAAATGCTTCATATTTGGAGGTAATTGATATAAGACTAGTGAGTGGAACAGTAGATGGACTATATATTTTTATTCTGGTATGATTAAAAATAATGCTTTTGTTTAACACTTATTAAAAACTACATATTTTTAAAAAGAAAAGTAGGCAGTAAGGGAACTATAAGAACACAGCTAAAATGATCAGTAATCTTACTCCTAAGAGATAAAACTAGTTAAAATTTGATGTATTTTCTTCCAGTTTTTTATACACAAATATTTTACAAAAATTGGGTATGCTGTGTGTGTGTATTTAAAATTTTTATTGCAGTGACATATATACAACAAAACTTTGCATTTCAACCACTTTTAAATATACCATTTATTGGTATTGGTATTAATTACATTCACAATGTTGTGCTACCATCACCACCATTCATTACCAGAACATATCTATCACCCCAAACAGAAACTCTGTACCCATTAAGCATTAACTCCCCATTTCCACCCCCTCCCCAACTTGTACTCTATTTTCTGTCTCTGTGAATTTGCATATAAGTGAAGGCATAAAATATTTGTTCTTCTGTGTCTGGCTTCTTTCACTCAACATGATGTCTTCACTGTTAAACCATATTGTAGCATGTAGTAGAACTTCATTCTTTTTATGGCTGAATAATTTATTGTATGTATATACCACATTTTGTTTATCTATTCATCCATTGTGAACGCTTGGGTTGCCTTTGCCTTTTGGCTATTGTAAATAATGCTGCTGTTAAAGTTGGTGTACGAATAAATACCTGTTCAAGTCCTGCTTTCAGTTCTTGAGGGTATACACCTAAATGTGGAACTGCTGGGTCTTATGATAATTCCATGTTTAATTTCCTGAGGAACCACCAAACTCTTTTCCACACTGGCTGTGTTATTTAACATTTCCATCAACAGTGTTCTATTTCTTCTCATCCTTGCCAACACTTTTTATTTCCTGTTTTGTTTTTTTTTTAATAGCCATCCTAGTGGGTGTGAAGTGGAATCTCATTGTGGTTTTGATTTCTATTTCTCTAGTAACTAATAATGTTGAACATCTTCTCATGTGCTTATTGTCTATTATGCTACATATTTTAAACATTATAGTTTTCTTGCAGTGAAATGCACAGATCTTGTGTTTCAATTAGATGATTTTTGACAAATATATACTTCTATGTGTTCCATACCCTTATTAAGGTATAGAGCATTTCCATAAATTTAGAAAGTTCTTTAGTTCCCCTTCTTGGTTGATCCCAATTCTCTACATCCCTTGCCACATCCCCACCCATTGGCATTCACTATTGTGATTTCTTTCACTATAAGCTCTAGAAGCTCATATAAATGAGTCATGAACGAATTGCCTTCTTAAATTTGTCAAAAATCACTTAACAATGTATCTGTGTGTATGTTCTGGACTGTTTTGTTCTATTGAGCTGTATATACTATCACCAACACCTCACTGTCTTGCTTACTGCAGTTTTATGGAAAGTGTTGAAATCGGTAGTGTGAACCCTCCAACTTTCCTTTACTTTTCCATATAAATTTTAGAATCAGCTTTTCAATTTATACCAAAAAATCTGGTTGATTTTTTATTTTATTTTATTTTGAAATAGTTATAAATTCATAGGATGTTGCAAAATAGTACAGTGTGGTCCCATGTGCCCAACACCCAGCTTTCCCCATGGTGACATCTTTACATAACTATAGAGGATTATCAAAACCAGAAAATTGATTGGCATAGTACAATTAAACTAGACCTTTGTCAAATTTCACCTGTTTTTCATGAACTCATTAAAAAAAGAAGTCTTTGTGTATAGTTCTGTGATGGTTTGAAGCTGTTTGCACCCCAGAAAAGTATGTTCTTAAAGTTAATCCAGTCCTGTGCATTAAACCTATTGTAAGTAGGATCTTTTGATTAGGTGTGGCCTGGGGTGGGTCTTAATCCTCTTACTGGAGTGGTTAATAAGAAAATGAAATTCAGAGGAAGAAAGATAAAGTGTTTGACTTCCTTTGACTTAACTTTGTTCATTTTTTAGCCCTCAGCATATGGACTACTTTTTAAATTGGCAAAAATGGAAAGAAGAAATAACTATTTAAAAAGCTATCCAATTTTTTAATGTATCTAAAGATTAAAAATAAAGTCCTTAGAGATCTGGTTTATTTTTATATGTGCCATACATGTGCATATTTTGCAAAATTCATATTTTTTGAGCTTATTAAAGGCTTAAAATACACTTACACAAAAAGTTTGCTTCATCCTTAAATGAAAAATAAAGAACACTGTACTGGGTTGTTTAAGGACATCCAATGATTTGTGTTGGGCAATAATGGGAAATAGTGGATCTTTATAACAACAGTAATTATCACTGCGCATAGCATTGATGGAATGCTTACTATGTAACAGCAAGCACCTTACAGGTATTCTTATTTTAATTTTCCTCACAGCCTTCTGTGGTAGGCATTCTTGTTATTTCCATATTACAGATATAGAAACTGAGGCATAAAGAGAGAGGTTAAGAATAGCCCAAAGTCAAACGTTTAGTAAATGGTGAAACCAGGATTTGAACTCAGGCAGTTTCAACTCCAGAGGCCTTGCTTTACAGTCACTGTGTTTTGCTATAGAGAAGTAAGTGGGACCAGAATATAAGATACCTTGAGAAACCGTCTTCAGTGCCTAAATTTAATATATTAGAAATAAGGGAACCATTGAAAGTTTTTGAACAGAAGAGTAGACAGTGAACTACTTGATGGCAGAGATCATGTCTTAGTCCTATGAGAGATAAATGGGTATGGTGTAGGTTGTACGGTTATTCCTGAATCTGATGTTATAGATTATCTGCAAGATGTTGCGCCAGCCCAAGAGTGAAGTGGTGATATTAATTAGATTAATGACAGGGTACTTTCTGAGCATAGATGACCTGGACAATGGTGGTAGTATTCACAGAGATAGGAAAGTTGAGTTAGATTTTGGACAGATTGGTTGAAGTACTACATTCAAGTAGAAAGGTTTGATTTCTTCCCCCAGGAAGTGGTCGATGAGTAGATTAGATGGGACCAATGGTGAAGGAAAGAGCACACATGGGAATAGGTATTCTGTTTAGAAAAGGAACATCTTTTGCCCTGAGTTTTCAAAGGAAGCTCTTATATAACGTCCTGCTCACTTTAATATCCAAAGAATTCATGATTCATAGTTTCACTCTTTCCTTTGAAGTCTAATGAATGAATGAATAAAATATAGAAGACCAATGCTGGGGGACCGATGTGGCTCAAATGGTTGGGCGTCCGTCTCCCATATGGAGGGACCCGGGTTCGATCCCTAGGACCTCCTGATTAAAAAAAAAAAAAAAAAAAGACCAATGCTGTCAGTATGCATGTATGTGGAAGATAAAGTCCTTAGGAAAAGGTTTCGTATTACAAGTTACTGAATATTTTCTAGCTGAAATGACTAAGAATAATGGAGTGAAAAGAGATAGTGGGAGATTACCCACACTTGTTATCAAGAGTTTTCTTTCAAAGCCTGTACGTACTAAAATCCTTTTTTTTTTTTTTTTTTTGGATTTCTGTATGCCATAGTATGTGCCTACTTTCAGTGCCTCAGAATAGTTGATTTATGATCTCCCTCTGTTCCTATGCAGGAGGGTTTACACTCTTGTCTCCCTCTCTGTAATTCTTAGGAGGTGACAGGTGGATGGAAGAAAGAAGCATTTGAAGGTACAGAGTGGAAAGAAATCCATATGGGCAATGTCATTACTGAAACTTACTCATTTTTCCATTTCCTATTCCTTGCTGTCTCTCTCCCTGCCCTGTGCTCTGCCATCCTTTTTCTCTTCAGTAAAAACTCAAACTCCATACCGTCTGAGCATTAACCAGAGAATTATAAAGCTTTTTGTAGAAACAGGCCACACACACAGTTAAGTTTACTTTTTGAATGTCATTCAGCTTGAACAATAATAAGCCAGTCATTGTCATTTTTATTTCATAGTCATTACGTTGACATTTTCCTTTTGGGGTCTAATGTTTCTGCTTAGTGCTATGTTGATTTGCTAGCACTACTGGAGTCTGCTAATCATATAAGCTGTTTTTATATGAATGTTGAGTTTTGTTTTTTTTCCAGTAAACTGTGGTTATATGAGGTTTGACAAACTTATTTTCTCTCAAAAAAACAAAATTGGAGGTTTCTGTTAATTACTGGGCAGAGCTGCTATTTTTACAGTAGGTTTATGTTGTTTGTGTTGAGATTTCTTTAGCTGTTTCTAACATGTTATGATGCAGTACTTGAATTAAAATTTAGGATCTATTTTTATAATGTAACCTATATTGCTTTTACAAGAAATGTGTGGAATTTAAATCAGATGATGTTTTATAAGATTTTAGACAAAATATTAAAAAAAAAAAGTAATCTAGCTTGTTTTGGTAGATGTATTAGTCAGCCAAAGGGGTGCTGATGCAAGATACCAGAAATCGGTTGGCTTTTATAAAAGGTATTTATTTGGGGTAGAAGCCCACAGTTACCAGGCCATAAAGCATAAGTTACTTCTTTCACCAAAATCTGTTGCCACGTGTTGGAGCAAAACAGTTGCTGATGTTTGCTAGAGTTCAGACTTCTTGGGTTCCTCTCTTCCTGGGGCTGCATTTCTCTCAGGGCTCAGCTCCTCTCATTCCTCCACAAGGTCAGCTGTAGACTATGAGGCTCTCTAGGCTTTGCCTCTCACTCAAGGCCAGCTGTGAACCATCAGGCGAGTGGCTCGTGTCTTTTCCTGGAGCCATACTCCTTCCTCATGACCAAGGTCCTCTGTGTGCTTACTCCCCTGGGCTCCAGCATTAACACTCAGCATCAGAACTCCAACATCAAAACTACTCTAGTGCTGTCCTTTGCCATGTCTTTTATCTTTGTTTCCCCACCCACTAAGGGGTGGGGCTTAACACCCTACTGATGTGGCCCATTCAAATCGCTAATCATAACTTAATCATGTCCAGATGAACAGATCAGTTTACAAGCATAATCCAATATCTATTTTTGGAATTCATAACTATATCAAACTGCCAAACTGCTATAGTAGACTTCAGAAGAAAAGTCTTGAAACTAATTTTATATGGCAGTAAAGGGGTTTTAGTAACATTGTTTGCAGAAATTATTTATTTATATGATATGATAAGCTGTTTTGAAGAGAAATACCTTTTTGTTTATCTGGCCAAGATATCAACTCATCTTTTAAAATGCATGACATTAAAATTATTTAAAATTTAGCTTATTATTAAATTCTTTAAGATTTTTAAAAATAAACTTTATTTTAGAATAGGTTTAGATATATAGAAAGTTGCAAAGATAGTATAGTTACTGTATACGCCTTACCTAGAGTTTTCCTTTTGTTAACATCTTCCATTATCATGGTACATTTGTCACAACTAAGGAACCAACACTGGTACAGTACTATTAACTAAATTTCATGTTTATTTAGATTTCACTAGTTTTCCCCTAATGTCTGTCTTCTTTCTCAAGGTTCAGGATATCTCATTACATTTAGTCATCTTGTTTCCTTAGGCTTTTCTGGTCTGTGAGTTTCACAGACTTTTTGTGTTTTTGATGACCTTAACAATTTTTAGGAGTGTTGGTCAGGTATTTTTGTAGAGTGTTCCTCAAGTTGGGTTTGACTGATGTTTTCCTCATCAGTTAATTGGAGTTATGGGTTTTGGGGAGTATGACCAATAGATGAAGTGTCCTTAACTGCATGACTTATCACTAGTGATGTTTATCCTGATCACCTGATTGAGGTAGTGTTTACCAAGGTTCTCCATTGTAAAGTTACTTTTCCGCACCTTTACATATTGTACTCTTTGGAAGTAAGAACTAAACACAGCCCATCCTCAAGTTGTGGGAATCTAGGTTGAATCTAAGGTTCACCTCTTTGAAGGGCAGGGGAGTATCTACATAAATTGCTTGAGATTCTTTTATATGGGAAATTTTTGTCTTACCCACCATCTATTTATTCTGTTATTTTATATCATTATGGACTGTTTATTTTATACTTTGGTTTATAATTCAATATCATATTATTTAATTTGTTGCTCAAAATTTTCCAGCTTTGGCCATTGGGAGTTCTTTCAGTTTGTTTCCTTTGTCCCGTTGATAGTTTCCCATCTATTTGTTTCCGACCACTTACTTTCTTGCATTACAAGATGCTCTAGGCTCATCTTGTATATTTCCTGCCCCAGCCCATAATCAGCTATTACTCCAATGAGTTCTGGTTCCTTTTATTGGAGATTGGTATTAGAATCCACTCAACAGATAAAGCTAGGAAATATGTGTGTATATTACCTGTATACATACATATCTATAATTATTTCTGTATCTATCCATCTATATCTATATTAAGCTAAACATGAGCTCATATTGATAGCTCTGGATCTAATCTAGTACCACATGATTCATTGTAGCCTCGCCCCACCCCATTGCTTATCTGTAATTTCCTTCCAATAGTGAGAAACCTGACTTCCTCCATCTACCATCCATTTACATACTTGCTCAATCTTAGTATACCTCTATGGCTTTTTAGGAATTGTCATTACTCTGTTTTAATTTACAAGCCAAACTTTTCTCATATTTTAAAAAGTTGCTCATTTATTCTTTCAAATAATAATTATATATCACTTAAATATATGCTAGGTATTGTTTTGTGAGCTTTAAGACTAAAATAACCAATTTTAGTCTCACATCAATTCCATGATGTAGGAACCTTATCTCTATTTTACAGATGAGAATATAGGGACACAGAGAGCTAAAGTGATTTGCCCAAGGTTCCACAGCTAGTTCAACAGAAGTTGAACCCAAATGGTATGTATGGCTCTAGAGTCCTTACTGTGAACTATTAAACAATACTGCCAAAAGTAGGTGACTGAGTGGAAGTGACTCAGTGGTATCAGAAAAATCCCTAAAATATTCTCCGGGATGTGAAAGTGAGCAGTGGTTGGGTAAGAAAAAACTAAATTTCCTTGGAAAGGCAAACTTGCAGAAATGGCATTGCATACTCATTACAGGAGATTTGTTTTCTTCTAGTTAGTTGAGGAGATTGTGCTTGTAGGGTATAACACATAGACAGCTTTTTATTTTTTCCTAAACCATCCCATGACAATTGCCAAAAGATTTTTTTTCTCTTCTGGTGGGAGCATGTGGTTCTCACCCTCTTCACATATGTCTCGCACAGAGGGGAAAGGAGTGGGTCAGAGTTGCAGTTAGCAAAGGTGTTTAGCTGGCTGCTGGTCAAGTCTAGAATCAAATCAGTTGAATGGTTTTCTTTTATTAACATGCCATTCTGTTTAACCAGTCTGTTTTACATTTCGTTTCACAAGTCAGCTCATATAGAAAAATTTAGTTATTCTTGGGCTTTGTTTTCAAACACTTGAAGCAAGCACCCTGTTCCCAGCATCTGGTTTAATTTTTTTCTCCAATTAGAGTAATTGTAAGTTTACAGAAAGATCTTGCAGAAAATACAGTTTCCACACACCCCCTCCCTCACAGTTTTCCCTATTATTAACAGTTTGCATTAATGTGGCTCCTTTGTTACAACTGATGAAATAATATAATAATTATACTATTAACTGTAGTTCATGGTTTACACTAGAGTTCACTATTTGTATTGGACAGCCCTGTGGCTTTTAAAATTTTTTTAAATTCTGGTAGCATATATACAACCTAAAAATTTCCCCTTAACCACATTCAAATATGCAATTCTTTGTTGTTAATTGCATTCACAATGTTGTGCTTCCATCATCATCATCATCCATTATCAAAACTTGACCATCATCCCAAACAAAAACTCTGTACCAATTAAGCATTAACTCCCCATTCCCTACACCCATCCTGGTCCTTGGTAACTTGTATTCTAGTTTCTGACTCTGATTTAAATTTTTTTAACAGCTATATGGAGAGGTGATTAATATTCCATACAATTCATCTCATTGAAGTATATATTTCATTGGTTTTAGTATTTTCACAGAGTTGAATGCCAGTCTAATTTAAATTTGAGTCTTAATATTAGAGACAAGATAGTGATAGAGGGAATTTTCTCTTCTGAATGTGGTTGATTTATAACACTGCTTGTATATTAACTGCTATCAGTGGACACCAAAGTGACTATTATCGCCTACTATTATTTAACTTATAAGGATTAGAGGGACATAAAGACCAAAAACATTAATAGAATGGGTTTAGTTTGTTTGGTCTTTTATTGAAATAATACACACAGTTGTCTTGTTTTCATCATAATTCCATTTTCTTTTCTCCTTTTTACTGGCTATCTCTTTTTCTCCCACTCAGTTTTAAGGACATTTAATCCCCTAAATCTGTTTCAACTAAGTCATACATAAGTTGAAGTTAAATCATACTTATTACTTGTCTACCAATTATGCAGATCAGAGAGATCTTTCATGCATTGGGAATTCTCCTTTCTTTAGTATAGAGTATGGTAAATTTCTCCTGTTGTTTGAGCAAAGTCAAATCAGTTGGCATGGAAAATCTGAAGGAAACTTTAATCATTAATTCATATGCTACATTAATTTAAAATGTTGCCCATTCATTTGGAACTGTTTGAGAACTATAACTTTTAAGTACCACCTCATTTCCTAAGAGTTTGAATTTTTCAAGTATAGTCAATCAACAGAAATGAGATTAACTAGTAAAATGTGGTTATGAGCCATACCCAGTTCTGGGCCGTTGTGCCTGATTTGTGGAATTGTTTAAATAGTCTCTCTCTCTTTTTTTTTTTAAGATTTGTTATTTATTTATCTATTTGTTTATCCCCCTTGCTGCTTGTGCTCACTGTGTCCACTTGCTTTGCATTTTTTCTGTGTCTGCTTGTCTCCTTCTGTTGCATCATCTTGCTGCGTCAGCTCACTGTGCAGCGTGGGCTGGCTTGTCTTCACCAGGAGGCCCCGGAAATCGAACCCGGGGCCTCCCATATGGTAAACAGGAGCCCAACCAATTGAACCACAGCCGCTTCCCTAAATAGTCTCTTGACCTTCTTGGCTCTCCAAAAAAATTGGTGATAGTATTTATGATTCTTTATGAAATGGTTTCATGGTTTAATTTTGGATAAATGAATTACCATTTATATAATATTTGGTTTTCATTCAATGTTTAAAGTGTTTTATACTCAGGAAAATTGAGGCACAGTAGGCAGGATAGGAAATAGAAACCTGTGGCAGTTGGGGTGGGGATGGAGGCAATTTCTCAAAAACGTTGCTGAAATAGTCTTAAAATTTATTCTGGAAAATTTGCCCAATGTTATTGTAAGCTAAGGTGTTTTAGAATTGCTACTCACCTTTTGTACCCCTCAAAATTGTTTCTGAAAACTATTAAATAGACTGTTTTACTGTAAAACTCTAAAATTCCTAAAGACTGGGACTTGGCAGGAAGATGTAACTTTAAGATAAGAGCATGATGTTTTTTTCCCTGTTTCTGGGGAGCACTAATTTTTAAGAGAAGATTTTGTTTTCATTTTTGGCTTTTGATGGGGAGGTTGGTAAATGGGAATCTACGAATAACTCTGTGCCATTACTTAAAGATATAGAGGCTGATAGAAGGTGGAAAGGAATAATGTGCTTTGAGAATATATCAGAATCTTGTACATTCCTTGTGAGAAGCAGGAGATTCAAAGTCCCCCACGAAAGGCAAAAAGTGATCCAAAGCTGGGCTTATTCAAGAGCTGCTTTATTAGAAAGCGGATGTGGCTCAAGCGATTGGGCTCCCGTCTACCATATAGGAGGTTCAGGGTTCAATTCCCAGGGCCTCTTAGTGAAGGCAAGCTGGCCCAAGCAGAGAGCTGGCCCATGCGGAATGCTGGCCCATGCAGGAGTGCTTGCCCCAGCGGAGAGGTGGTGCAGCAATATGACGCAACAAAAAGAGACACAGAGGAGAGACAATAAGAGACGCAGCAGACCAGGGAGCTGAGGTGGTACACGAGATTGAGTGCCTCTCTCCCACTCTGGAAGGTCCCAGGATCAGTTCCCGATGCTGCCTAAAGAGAAGACAAGCAGACACAGAAGAATGCACAGCAAATGGACACAGAAAGCAGATAGTGAGCCAAAAACAATGGGTGTGTGTATGTGTAAATAAATAAATAAATCTTTAAAAAAAAAAAGATGCTTATTTACATATGAGGTGGAGCCTGGGTGTCTTGTACTCTGAGAACTCTCCACTTAGCTCTGAGGACAGTTTTGTGAGCACACTTCTTTGTCTGGTAGCACAGTAGCCCACCTGCACCCCAAGTTTGCTTTTCTTATGAGAAGTCTTCTGACTCTGTTTCCTTTCTGATTTGTCCCTGTTTCTGGACTCACACCTCTGCCATGTTGCTGTTCCACATACAGCCAGTGGATTCTCACAATTAATCCCTGTCTTTGTAGTGACTGCCTGTGACCTGTTTTGGGCTGCCAATTTTTGTTTTCAGATATTTTGTGATTGTGCTTGCTTTTCTTACCAATACCAGTATCTTGACTACTGACTCTGTTACCCATTCCATCCTCCAGGCTGCACTGGAGTTTCCAGACTTCTGCCTTGATCTGGTCCCCAACATCAGAACCTGAGGAAAATGGTACAGAGATGTTGATGGGAAGCTGGGTTCTATTCCTGGCTGCCTCATTAGTTAAATATGACCGTAGTTCAGTTACTTAACCACCCAGAGCTGTAGTTTTCTCACCTCTTGCATAAGTCCTCTTTAGTTTCTATGTTGGAACTTTAGCTTTCTTCCTTTGGTTCAAGGAGGTTAGCCTTGCTATTTCACTGCTACTCTACTCTCTGATGAATTTCGTTATACCCTCCGTAAAACTGAAAGTTAGGATCCAGTCTCTACTCTAGCTAAGAAAAAAGCATGTAAACGTTTGTTGGGTGTCTCTCTGCTTGTAATAACTTCAGGGAGGCAGACAGATGTTCATTACATGTAATAGATAATGAGAAGATGCAAGAAATCTTAAAAAAGTACTGCATTGTCAGTTTAGAATCTGCCAAGTAGATACTACTTGATCAGATGGCCAACTAGTTAGGAACTTGACCTCTTGTGCTGGATTGCTGGATTTGAATTTTAGCCCTAGCAGTTTTTAGTTTTGTGACCTTGGACAAGTAATTTAATTTCTCTTTGCTGCAGTTCATCATTTGTCAGATGAAGTTGATTAATAGTATTTACCTCAAAAATTTATTGACGTTTAAACAATAAAGCATTAAAATTTTAGTACAGTACCCTGCACATGTAAATACTCTACGTTAACTATCGTTGTAACTCTTTTTTCCTCGGCTTCACTGGTATGTAAATTTCTGTATCCATGATTCTGTTTAGGCAAGCCCATCCAGATAGTTCCCTGAGGGTTTCTAGGGTTTTATTTATTTTTATTTTCCTGTCATCATGTCTCAATAGCGTTCTGTCACATCATTCAGGTTTTTTGTTTTCTCCTACATAGAGAAAAATCTGATATTTTCTTGTTTTTTTGTTTCCCCCTATTAGAATATAAACTTTGTGGGATCAGGAACTTTCTCTGTCCTATTCATTGTTTTCTCCAGCTTCTAGAATAGTGCCTGGGGCACAGTTACTCAGTCAGTATTTTAGATGGAAGGGAGGAAGAAATTAATTGCTACGGAGTATAGCAATTAATTCACTGAGGGGAATGGCAGTGATTCTGCAGCTATATGTGGTGGACATTTTGGTCTCTAAGGCCGTTTCATGGTGTATTTTACAGTTTCAGATCCCCAGGTTGTTCCTCTGCCTATACTCCTACATCCTGCTCCTGTTTTCTGCATCCTCTTTCCCTCATTGAGAAAGGTAGTTTGCGTAGATTTCTTCCTTGAACTGTCAGTTGATTTTGCCTCTGCAAGTATGTTCTTCTCTGACTTGACTGTTTTGTCTTGTTTGGTATATTAGTGCAGTGTGTTCTCTGGAACATTAGATCTTTAAAGTGATCCTTAATTAAAGGATTCTGTGGTCAAATGAGCTTAGGAATTGCTGCTATTCCCTTCTCCCACTTGAAGAGTCACATTATTTATTAGCACATTAAGTCCTGCAGTAGATACACTCTTTAACTCTGATCAGTTATTTTCCTAAATTAATCATGAACCCAAACAAGTTTTTTTTTATTTTGCTTTTTTTCACCTGACTGTAACATCCCAATTCCATGGATACACTTTGGGAAATGCAGGCTAGCTTCCTGCTAAAATCCTCATTTTACCCTTAACACAGTTCCTTCCCTTATTTTAAAATTATGAAGTCAGGAACATTAAAATGAAATAATGTATGTGAAAAGTATCTTGTGAACTTTAGAGTGCTATAAGGCATTCATTGTTGCCACAGATTTAAGCCTCCTCTTATTTGCCACCATGTAAATGTAGCCAGCATCCTTGGAATCTGAAATTATATTTAGTCATTCTCCCCATCTGCATACCTTCAGGTTTTTTTTTTTTACTGCTAATAATTTCAGTTGTTCCTTCCCTTCGAATTGTTTTTTCAACTTGATAGGCTTCTGTGCTTCTCAGCTCACTTGTAGAACAGACATGCTTGATATACTCAGAACACATTTAATGATGAAGGCCTTGCTTGCTAGATAAGCGTACTAGTTTCATCTACTTTCTCACCAGTCTGAGGGAATGGACTTTCAGAATCCTAACATATTAGTTATACCATATAACAAAAACATTAAGCATAAGCTAACAGTAACTTTGGGTCCAGGCATGTAGTAGTATTCAAAGGCATGTAGTTGGCTCCAAATAAATATTGAATAATTAAACGTGACACAGAAACCATATATTATTCCCTTTCCTCGCCCTTGCATAGAGAAATGGAGTGACTGTTTAGAGAGGGAATGTAGGTTGGTATAATCAATCTGGAGTATACACCACAAGTTTATAGTATAATTCAAGTGGGAAAAAATGTAAGCAAAAATCTGCATTTATGTCAGAAGTGAGGGGGTCAAACTGATTTGCTGTCTCTCTGTACTCTGTTTTCAGATTATCGATTTCCAAATCACAGATTTAACTAAAAATAGAGGCCAAGAAGCCAGTCTTCTGATGTAGATGTCCATTTCCTAGTCCTCTCAGGAAATCCATTTTCAGTCTAAGCCATCAAATTATATGAAATTATCTTACTTTAAAAGATTAGTGTTTAATTACAGTCCTAAATTTCAGAGGACATTGGATTCTATTTATCGCCAACTTTAAGTATTTTTAACAATTATTATGACATCAAAATCTTTTGTTCTTTCAAACACATTTTATTATTTCTGAAAGGTGTACTTAATGCCTTTCTACATTGTATGGTGTGGGCATATTTCATTTGAATGAGAAAATTATATAGAAAAGTAATCTGTAGCAATAACTTTTGTACCTTTCATATCATTATTCTACATAGCCCTTTTGGAGTTATATGTATTTAAAATGGCTGTTCTATTAATTTGGTTTAATTGCTGGAGTGAGAATGTTTCATTTTTGAAAAGCTTTTGAAAAGTTATAAAAATGTTTCTGTACTTCATTGTATTAAAAGTACTAGTTATGATCTTCAACCATTCAGACCTTTAAAAAAATAAATCCTTTAAGTATCATTTTCATTATAACTAAATTAACATTGTCTCTTGAAGACAAATTCTGTTTTTCTTCTCAAACTTGTATATCTGTTCCAAAATCATGTAGTAAGATTTTTGGCTGTTAGAATGAAGTGACTATAATGACTTTCAATAGAATTTATTGTAATAATATGTGGACATGGAACCAAAATTTATATAGATGGTAAACTTTACAAAAAATTCTAAGATCTTTTCACTATTATCAGTTGCTTTGTTATGATTATATTACTCTAATTTTCTAGACCCGTGAAATTCTGTCTAAATTATTGAAATGGGTCCAGGTTGTTGCATAAAACAAATGACTCAGAATTCTTGGGTCCAGCTGTTTGTGGTCTATCCTACCAATCCATCAAGGTTTCAGCAGCCTGTTATATAATGTAGTAGCCTCTTCCTGAACTGGGACTCTGCCTTCTTGTTAAAAGACAGATTAGCAGCCCCCTTTTCCCCATTCCAAACTTCTGTCCTCCCACCCAAACCTAGGTGTAAATAATCAGATATTAAAAAGCACTAAAGGAGATTGGCCAAAGTCATTTTCTTGTTATAATCAGAAGAACTGAATATTGAAAAAGTGAATATCGGACATACACAAATGCAGCGTTTTGTGTTTCAGGCTTTGTGGTAAGAGGTTTTTCAAAATATCTTTAACAGTAGAAATATCTTTTTGCTATTTTCAGTCTGTTATTGGAACCAGCACTTAAAAACTATCCACTTAACTACCATCTACCCCTTTCAGTTATTTCTTCCCTTCACCGTACTTTTTAACTTAATGACTGTGAATTAGAGGTCTGTCTTTACATTTATTATACTATTAGGTAAATCGACATTTATACAGAATGTAACATAAACAGTGATTGAGCATAAAATTTGGATAATTTCTGTTCACAGCGTTAAAAATACCTTGTCTTCTCACTTCAGTTTTCAATTCTTAAGCATATCTCAGTGTCTATTATGTTTTATTTTTCTTCTTTGAAATATTTCTTTGCCCTACAACTAACTTTTTCTGTAAGATAGTCTAGGAACTAGATCACCTTAGCAATGAAGACAAAATATACAATACAATGTGATTTTTTTTAGAAGCATTTTTTTAACTTCTGTGATATGGTATGAATATAGATTCTGTTTGAGGATGCCAAGAAAAGTTACAGTGGGGAAATGAACTTTGAGGTGTTTTGTATCTTTTTTAAAAAAGCTTTTAAAAAGTGCTTTATTTAGATGTGATTGACATACAATTATACTGCACATATTTAAATTGTACAATTTGATAATTTTTGACATATGTACATATGTGAAACCATCAACACAATCAAAATAACATACATAATCATCAAAAGTTTCTTGTAAGCTATGGACCACAGTTAGAAGTAATACTATTTATTTATTTATCCCCTCCTTGCTGCTTGTGCTCGCTGTGTCCACTTTGCTGTGCGTTTTTCTGTGTCTATTTGTCTCCCTTTGTTGCATCATCTTGCTGTATCAGCTTACTGCACCCTGCGCCCTGCCGGCCACCTTGCCTTCACCAGGAGGCCCCGGGAATCGAACCTGGGGCCTCCCATATGGTAAACGGGAGCCCAACCACTTGAGCCACATCTGCTTCCCAGAAGTAATATTTTGCTTGTGTTCTTTCATAATCTGTAAAGCTTTATTTTCCCTTAAATGCTTGGTATGCTTTACTAGGAAGACATCTGGTCCTGGAAATTTCTTTGTGGGATTTTTTTTAAACTACAGATTAAATTTCTTTCATAGATAAAAGGCTATTTAAGTTATCCATTTCTTCTTTAATGAACTTTAGTAGTTCGTATCTATAAAGGAGTTTTTCCATTTATCCAAGTTGAAATTTAATGGCATAAAATTGTCATAATGTTTCCTCATCCTTTTAATATCTCTAGAAAACTGTAGTGCTGTCACCTCTCCTTCCCTTTGGTAATTTGTGTCCTCTCTTTTTTTTTTCTCCTGTTCAGCCATGCTATAGGTTTATCTTCTCAGAAATGACAGAGCTTCAGTTTTATTGATCTTCTTAAAGAACCCACTTGTGGTTTCATGGATTTTTCTTTATTGTTTTACTATTCTATTTCATTGATTTCCACCCTGATCTTTTGTGTTTTCTTTCTGCTTACTTGGGCATCATTTGTTCTTTTTTTTTTTTTTTCAGTTTAAGATGGAAACTGAAGTCATTGTTTCAAGACCTTTCTTATGTTCTAATATATTCATTTGATGCTCTAAACTTCCTTCTATGTACTATTTTAGCTTCATCTCACAAGTTAGATGTTTTGCTTTCATTTGCATTTATTTAAAAATACTTTCTAATTTCCCTTTTGATTTTTTTCTTTGCTCCATGGGTTTTCTGAAGTGTGCTATTTAGTTTCCAAATGCTTGGTGATTTTCCAGAGATCTATTATTGATTCCTAACATAATTCCAGTGTTGTAGGGGAATTTTATTGTTTGAATTATTTCAAATTTATTAAGACTTGTTTTAGGTCAAGAGTAAGTTCCATGTGTGTTGGGAAAGAATGTATTGTGCTGTTGAATGGAGTGCTTTATAAATATCAGGTCAAGTTGATAGTGTTGTTCAAGTCTTCTATATCTTTAAAGATTTTCTTTTTACTTGTATTCATTATTGAGAGAAGATTGGAGAATCTAATTAGACCTGTGGATTTGCTTGTTTCTTCTTGCAATACTGTCAGGTTTTGTTTCATGTATTTTGAAGCTCAGTTTTTTGGAGCATAAACTTTTAGGATATTATATCCTCTTGGTGAATTGACCTCTATCATTATGAAATGACTCCTATTATCCCTGGTAATATTCTTTGTTCTGAAATTTGCTTTTTGTGATAGTAATATAGCCATGCTTTCTTTTGGTTAGTGTGAAAATGGTATATATCTTTTTCTATCCTTTCACTTTAAGCTATTTGTGTATTAATTTTTAATATCATGTTTGGATTTTTTTGGTAGGCAGCATATATTTGGGACTTCTTTTTTGTTTTAATCTAATCTGACAATATCTGCCTTTTAATCAGAGTGTTTAGACCATTTACACTATACCATGTAGACCATTACTGATATGGTGGAGTTTAAATCTACCACCTTGCTCTTTTTCTATTTACCCCATCTGTTCTTTGTTACCTTTATCTTCTTTTGAACCGAGTGCTCTTTATCATTTCGTTTTATCTCCTTTATTGGCTTATTAACTATTTGTGGGGTTTTTTTGTGTGTGGTTGCTTTAATTTGCCACTGACAACCTTCAAGTAATTTTATACTATTTTGCATAAAGCGTAAGAACCCAATAACACCATACTTCTTCGAACAATTACTCCCTCCTGTCCTTTGTGTTGTTGTTGTTGTCATGTGTTTACTCTTTTATCTTTTAAAACCCCCAAAATACTGTTATTTGCCTTAATCAGTCATTTATCTTGTAAAGAGGTTTGAAAAATAAGAAAATAAATCTTTTATTTATTTACCACATATTTACCATTTCAGGTACTTTTTAGTCCTTTTCGTTGATATGTATTTCTGTCAGGTATAATTTCCCTCTTTTTAAAGGATTTCCTTTAGTATTTCTTGTATTGCAGGTCTGAGGGTAATGAATTTTCCCAGCTTTTTTATGTCTGAAAAGTCTTTATTTTGCCTACATTTAAAAAAATGTTATTGTGGTAAATATATATATAGAACTATTTTTAAGTATACAGTTCAAGTGACATTAATTATCTTTACAGTGTTGTGCAGCCATCACCACTATTTCCGGAGCTTTTTATCATCTCAGTCAAAAATTCTGTACCCATTAAGCAATAACTCCCCATTCCCTTTTCCTCAGCCTCTGGTATCATCTAATTTAAGTTCTGTTTCTATGAATTTGCCTGTTCTAGATACTTCTTATAGGTGGAACCATACAATATTTGTCCTTTTGTATCTGTCTTATTTCACTTAGCATAATATTTTTAGTCTTCCTTCATAAGGTAGCATGTATCATTCCTTTTTATAGCTAACGTTCCATTGTATGTATACCACATTTTAACCATTCATCTGTTAATGGACATTTGGGTTGCTTCCACATTTTGGTTATTGTGAATAATGCTGCTAGGAAAATTGATTGTACAGGTATCTGTCTGCATTCCTTTTTCAATTCTTTTGGGTATATATACAAATGGTAATTTTATGTCTTAACTTTTGAGGGACTGCCAAACTCTTTTCCAAAGTACCTGTCACATTTTCATTCCCACTAGCAATGCACAGGAATTACAATTACTCTACATCCTTGTCTTCATTTTTAAGGATGCTATTTTTTGGGTATATAATTCAGGGTTGACTTTTTTTTTCCCCTTCAGTACTTTAAAATGTTGCTTTATATTCCAGCTTGCATTGCTTCCAAACAGAAGTTTTTCATTCTTATCTTTATTTCTGTGTAGTTATGTGTCTTCTTTTCTTTGGCTGCTTTTAGTATTTTTCTCTCTATCACTGTTTAAAGCAATTTGATTATGATGAACCTTGATGTAGTTTTCTGTGTATTTCTTGTGCCAGACATTTGTTGAGGTTGTTGTATCTGTGAGTTTATAGTTTTCATTAAATTTGGAAAATATTTGGCCATTCAGATTTTTTTTTTCTGTTTACCACTGTATTAAGCTGCTTGCAGTTGTCTACCAGCTAACTGATGCTCAGTTCATTTTATTCATCTTTTTTCTCTCTATTTCATTTTGCATAGTTTCTATTGCTACTTTTTCGAGTTCATGAGTTTTTAATTCTGTGGTGTCTAATCTGATGCTATCCTATCCAGTATTTTTATCTCTGTTATTTTAGTTTTCATCTATAGGTATGGTTTGGGTCTTTTTCATATTCTATTTTTATATATGCTCAATGTTTACTGAACATGAAGAATATAACTATAATTATTTTAATGTCCTTTTCTACTAATTATATCATTTATGGTATTTTTGGACCTGTTCTTATTGATTTTTCTTGTCATTATCAGTTGTATTTTCCTACTTCTTTATATGTCCGGTAATTTTGATTGGATTCCAGACATGGTGTATTTTAGCTTGTTGCATATTGGGTATTTTTGTATTCCTGTTAGTATTCTTGAGCTTTGTTATGGGAAGATTTAAATTACTTTGGAAACAGATCCTTTTGAAAATTGTTTAAGCTTAGTTTAAAGAACTAAGCATAGCATAGCAGCCTCTAGTTTAGGACTAATTTTTCCCAATAAGGCCATGTAATTCTTGGCACACTTAAACAATGTCTCTTAAATTATGAGGTTTTCCACTCTGATTGATGTGAATGTGAACTATTCCCGGCCCTCAATGAATTCTAGGTAGTCTCTCCTAGGTGCCTTGAGCATTTTCTCACACCCATGCACCAGTTACTACTGAGCTGAAAACTTCAGATGGATCCTTTGCAGGATTCTTAAGCTTTCTCTTTGTGTAGTTCTCTCCTCTCTGGTACTCTGTCCTGTGAATTCTAGCTCCCTTTGGCTTTTCTGGACTCCTAGCTCCATTTCAACTCTGGGAGACCATCAGACTCTGTCTGTGTTTTCCTTCCCTGCACTGTGGCCTGGAAACTATCACTAGGTTGTAGTTTTACAATCATGGGACTACATAGGTGGTTTTGTTTTTTGTTTTTTGTTTTTTGTTTTTTCCTTTTTTTAGAGGAGGTACTGGGGATTGAACCTAGGACCTTGTATATGGGAATCAGGTGCTCAACCACTGAGCTACAGCTCCTCCCCTGCATAGGTTTTGTTTTAAGATTTATTTTATTTATTATTTCTCCCCCCCATTGTTGTTTGTTTGTTTGTTTGTTTTGCATTTGCTGACTGCTTTCTGTGTCCATTCGCTGTGTGCTTGTCCTCTCTTTAGGAGGCACTGGGAACCGAACCTGGGACCTCCCATGTAGGAGAGAGGCGCTCAATCACCTGAGCCACTTCTGCTCCCTGCATAGGGTTTTGTTTTTCCTTTTTCAGGGATCACTGTACTTCATTGCCTGGTGACTGTTGTTTCATATATTTGTTCAAGACCAAGTGCCATACTTTGGGAAGCTAACAAATACTATTACTCATTAGTTAAAGAGGAATTACAATGAAAATCATGCAGTATTTATGTTGAAAAATTATCAAAACTAATGGATATAGAAAAGAGGGACCTGTGGTTATAACTTAGAGTTGTAAATTTATTTATTAAAAAACAAAAATAGAATGGTTAAGCATTCAACCAAAGGAATTAGGAAAAGAGCAGAAAACACTCATGGGTACTGTAAGGAATGTAAATAATAAGGAGGGGCAGACATTAAACAGGAGAAAAAGGAATGTGGAAGGAAAGGGAACGGTTGACTTGCAGGATTCTGGCTTGGGCAGTTGGATGATGGTGGCATTACAACCGAGGATTTTTATTATTTATTTATTTATTTATTTATTTATTTATTTATTTATTTATTTTAGGACAATGAGGGGTTTGACTTGGAGGCACATGGGGAACAAGTGGCATTGACTGGTTATATGGAGCTTGACCTTAGTAAAGAGGTCTGGGTAAATTGTGTCTGCTTATATTGCCACAGGATTTGGGTTCCAGTTTTTAAACTCGCCACCTTGTTTTAATTTTTGTGAGTATGGCTTTAAAAATTTCATAGAAATATGAAATACCTTTTTATCAGATTAAAACCTCCCCCCTATAAATATTATTTACCCAGCTAGTTCTTAGCTATGAGAACAAAGACCTTACTTAGAGTGGTTTATTGTAATAAACACTAGAATGTATGCTTTTAACAGGAGACTTTAGCTTTTTGGCACACTTTCTAAGCAGGTACACAAATTTCTCTGAGTGATGTAGCTGCAACTTAAATTCCCATTTTCTAGAAGTCTTTGCCAGGCTTATTTGGCCCTGGTTCTGGACAACTAGGGCAGCCTTTACTATACAGATAGCCCATTTGTCCTACTGCTTATTTCTAATTAAGTTCCTAAAATACTTAAAATGAGGTGTCTTTACTTATTTAGCGACTTTCACCTATGTTAGTGAAGCGATCAATGTAGATTTTTTTTCCCCTTTCTTTCCTGGTGTAAACAAAACTCCCAGTCACTCCAAAGATCGAAGCAACTACTCTCCCCCTGATTTCCATGTCCCTTTTTGTTTTATTAGAGAAACTAGATTGTGGCATATATTGGAAATAGCCTTTCCTTTTATATTTGCATTCCTTGTCTAGATAGAAGGCTATTGTTTACCATCTCAAGCCTGCCGGTTTGAGCATAATCCCAGCCTGACCCACATTGAAATGGCTATTAGTAAAATCTTTACCTACATTGTCAAAAATATTTATTGCCTGACACAAATGTTTATTCTTCTTGTTGACTTCTTATTGACATAAAGTATGACTATATTTTGAACAAGGTGAACAGTGTGGCATTTTGCTACATAGTACAATGTGAGTTTTCAAAGTGGAGTGCTTTCTCTAGTTTTAACAGATTGCTTTGAAATGTAGTATAAGCATTTTGAAAAGTGTGATTCTATCAGTGATGGTGTTTCACACAATTATTAGTATTCTTTTAATTTTAATTATTCCTTTAAATAATGCTCATAGGGTCTTTCTATTTATCCTAATTATGCAAATAGCTAATTCAAATATATGTTATTTCCTCCTCCTTTTACTTAAAAGTAAACATGTTACTGTTTTGCACCTGGTCTTATTCATTTTTATACCCTGACACCTCTCTCTCTATATTAGTACATATAGAGCTTCCTTATTCTGTTTTACTACATAGCATTTTGTGTCTGGATATGTCCATAGTTTGTTCAGCTACCCTTTTTTTGGACACTTGAATGTGTTCGATCTTTTGCTATTACAAACAATTTCATAGTGAATAATAACCTTGTACATGTATCATTTTATATATATGTAGAAATGAGTTTGCTAGGAAAAAAGGCAAATGCATCTGTAATTTTTATAGGTATTGCTGTATTCTCTTTATAAGGGTTGTACATTTTGCATTTTGTTTTACTTTGCTATAGGCTGCTGGGAGCAGTGTACCACAAATGTGTTGGCTTTTATTATGGGGATTTCTTAGGTAAAAAACTTACAGTTCTGAGGCTGTAAAAGTGTTCAAATCAAGGCATCATCAGAGATGCTGTCTCACCAAAGGTCAGCTGCTGGTGATCCTGGACTCCTTCCACGTGTCAAGGCACATGTAGGCATCCATTTGTCTGGGTCTCTGCCTTATCCTCTGGCTTACTTCCTCCTGGTGCTCAGGTGTAGGTGATCAGACATATGGCTAGTCTTTCCCCTCTCCTCTTGGTATCCTTTCTTTGAGCTTTTTGGGTGGACCTTTTTCTGAGCCTCTGTGTTCTGCAGATTCTAGCCTTTGGCCTCCAGGACTTCTATCTTTCAGCCTCTTGGGGTTTCTCTGTCTCTCCTTTTTTTCTGTATGACTGTGCTTTCAGTTCTGTTTATAAAGGACTCCAGCAAGAGGACCAAGACCCACCCTAGGTCATGTCTCACTGAAGTAATCCAATCAAAGGAATGGATTTGCTCCAAGTACATGATCTCTTTTGGGATCCACAAAAAGCTTCAAACTGTCATACAATTCTCTCACCAATATATGAAGATTCCTGAAGGGTCCCTGTGTCCCCACAGCTTGACAAGACAGTGGTTGGATTTAGAAAGATTTTTGCCGATCTGGTAAAAAATGTCAGTGTATTTGTTTATTTGCATTTCTGTTTTCATGAGTTAGGTTAAAGCATCTTTTGTTTCAGGGCCATTTGTATTTCTTATTTTTGTGTACTTTGTCCATTTTCCTATTGGGTGGTCTCTATTTCTAGAAATTCTTTTTATATTAGAGAGAATGGCATTTCATGCTATGAATTGCAAATATTTTTCCAAGTTTGTCAGTTTTCTTTTGGCTTTGCTTGTTTTTTGTTTGTTTGTTTGTTTTTAGTTTAGTTTTGTTTGCTATGTAGAAATTTATTTTTATGTAGTTTGGTTATCTTTTCTTTTATGGCTTCTGGATTTTTAGTCATAGCTAGAAGGTAGAAAACCCTAACCTACTCTTAAGGGTTATAAAGAAATGAAAGATTTATATGTATATTTTTCTTTTCTTTCTCCTTTTTTAAACATTTAAATCTTTGATCCATTTGCAGATTCTCTGGTATATAGTGTGAAATATGGATGCAACATGATCTTTTCCTAAATGGCCAGCCAATTGCAAAACACTGTGTATTAGAAAGTCCAACCTCACTCCACTGACTTGAAATACTTCCTGTACCAAATTCCCATAGATGTATGGGTCTATTTCTGGACTTTCAATTGTGTGCTATTGGTCTCTTTATTCATTGCCACTTCCATACTGTTTTAATGCTTGAGGCTTTATAAAATATACTTTAATACCTGCTAGTGCTGTTCTCTCCTTGCTTTTCTTTTTCATAGAATTTTCTTGGTAATTATTGCTTGTTTAATTTTCAATAAGAACCCTAGAATCATGCTTTCTTATTTCTGAAATTTTAAAAAAGCAGTTGGTATTTTTATGGGTTTGTGTAAATTATAAACTAACTAAATTAGAATTGCTACAATGATATTTAGTCTTTTAGGAATATGATTATAGCTATCTCTTCATTTAAGTCTACTTAGATTTTTTTTTTAAGATTTTTAATGTTTGCATCATAAAAGCTTGTATATCTCTGGTTAAGTGAATATATATGTGTTTATGTTTTTGTTGCTATTGGAATTGAGGTCTTTTATATATATATATATATATATATATATATATATATATATAGCTTGTTGCTGTTTGTATATATGAAGGCTGTTGATTTCTGTATGTTCATTTTCTAGACTGCCATCTTACTGAATTATCTTGTTTTTAGTGAGTAATTCTTAATATTGTTTTAAAATACATTGAAAGAATAGGTACCATATAGCTTTTTTTTTTTCCCCAATACTGAGGACTTTCTTGAGACATTATTACACTATACATTTTTCTTGGTGTAGATATGTGGCATGATGAACACTAGCAAATTGAAAAGGAATCATTTCTTTTTTACTTGAAATTTTAAGGATTTTAAATTGGTGAACAGTGGTTATTTATTATGTTAAGGGTATGTACACCTGAACATTTACTGGTTTATGTTGCAACTCAGTTATGTCAAATAACTGAGTCAGCCCAGTTTTTTTTTTAAATACTTTGGTATTTAGTTATAATAAATCTCATAGATGCTTCATCAAGTGTAGTACAGTTCTTGGCATTTTTTTTCCTTATACAAGTAACAAGTGTAGGGAATCTACAAGGCTCTGCTAATTTGCTTTAAGGCAGGTTTATATTGTGCTGTGTATGGTATCTACATAATGGCTATTCATTTGGGAAGCTAAAGTAATGGTTCTGGGTATGAATAACGTGGTAATTAAAAGCATAGCTTTTTAGAGTCAAGGCAGCCTGGGTTCAGATTTAACTTCTCTGAATGCCAGTTACTCTACCTATAAAATAGGTATAATAATGCCTACCTCACATGATCACTGTGGAATAAATGAGACACTGCACCTAGGTCTTATGGCACCATGCCTGGTATATCGTGAGTGCTTGGTAAGTGGCATTTCTTTTCTGATTATTGTTGGTGTGGTATCATCATCATATTCTGAACAGTGTAATTTGGAATCAGGAACAAAACATTTCCAGTCAGAAAGTTGTAATATATTACATGAAACTAATATCCTGCTGTATTAAAAATATACTATTGGTTATGAGTTAATATTTTATTAAAGATCCATGAAAATAATAAAACCTTTTAGGAAAAAAAACCTTATTTACAGGCATTATTAGCTTGTTACTAAATAATTAGCACATGTGACACTTTTTGAATGTCATAGAGTTTTTAATCCCCAAAGATTAATCACCAAAGATCGAGCCCCTGAAATAGTAACACACGTAAGAATAGCTAGTTTTCATTTGCTTCACACTAGGAGTTCTTGCTGCAGTGGACGTTGGCAAACATCAGTGAAAGAGCTTGTTATCAGCGTTGTGAAATTGTTTGGGGGTAGGCTATGATCTGAAATGAATGATCCGACAAAGTCACAGTCCTTCTGTCAATCTAATGAATTGTTTCCCTTATAATGTTTTAATCTTTGAATATGCTTAATTTTAAATGCCAACATTGTTAACTAGAAATTCGTGTGGCTTTCTCGTAAAATCTTTATAATTAGAAGGGTGAGGGACATTGCCTTACAGTTTATGGAAAACCATAAAATTGAAATCTTTGTGCCTTTATTTGGTTCTGTGAATGATTTGTGCTTAAAGCCTTCAGAGATTCAGAATCTTCTAATACTATGAATATTAGTTCATTGAATTATTGATGGATTGTAAATGGACCACTTCATTTTTCTTGGGTACATTTCTTTATGTTGTATATATATTGTTCTGCTTTTAAGAGTTATTAACATAACACACTTTGCTTTTCTTTCTTTATTGCTAATAATGCTTACTTAAAAAAAATAAAGCACTTAAAAAGAAATGAAAGTCCCTTCCTGCCATATCCCCCATCTAATCACTGGTTACTGGTATGTATCCTTTTAGAGCTTTTCTTTACATATGTGAGTATGTAGGTGTCTGTGTGTATATGTTATACACTCATACATGCAGGTATTTTAAAATATATATATCATTTATCATTATTCAACTTGCTTTCTAATTCAATGACATGTTAAGGAAATCTTGTGTCAGTACATAGGCTCTACTTCATATGACATTTCATAGTATTAATTTACCATAATTTTATTTGATCATTTTCCAAGTAATGGACATAGAGGTTATTTCCAGTTTTATTGTAAATATTGCTGTAGTCAACGTTCATATACACATATTTTTGTACATTTTTGAGAATATTTCTGGGATAGATTCTTAGAAGTGAAATTTCTGAGTCAATGAGTATTTTAAAATTTTGATACTAAAAATTGGTCTTTTAAAAGTTATTGTCCCTAATACAAACAGTGGAACATTATTCAGCATAATATTGTACTATAGCTAATAGTACAATTATAAATTTTTTCCCATCAAATGTAATAAATGTACCACACTAATTAGGGTGTTAATAATAGGGTAGTATATGGGAACTCTGCCTTTTATGCATAAATTTTCTGTAAATCTACAATATCTCTAATAAAAAATAATTGTTCCTACTAATACACAATGGATTATTTTTCAGCCGTAAAAAGGAATGAAGTTCTGATACTTGCTACAAGAAGAATGAACCTTGAAAACATCATGTTGAGTGAAATAAGCCAGATACAATGGCCAAATAGTGTATGATCTTGCTTATATGAAATACCTAGAATTAGTACATTTTATAGAAACAGATTACAGGATACTAGAGACTGGGGGTTAGGGTGGGGAGAACAGGGAGTTATTGCTTAGTGTGTACAGAGTTTTTGTTTGAGGGATGATAAAGTTGGGGTAATGGATGTTGGTGATGGTAGCACAATATTGTGAATGTAATTAATATCACTGAATTGTACACTTGAAAGTGGTTCAAATGGGAAAATTTGAGTTGTATGTATGTTACAACAAAAAGTTAAAAAAAAATTATTGTCCTAATTTATACCCACATCATGAAAATATGAATGCCCATTTTCCTCAATATTTTTGTCTATTCTAAATAAATATCACTCTTTTTTTTTTTAATTTTGCCAAACTGATATACCCCAAAATGTATTTTATTGTTTTAATACATTTTTAAATTTTCAGTGAGGTTGATAATTTTTAAATATTTATTTATTACTTGTATTTCTTTTATAAGAAAAGGCTACTTTTGTACTTTTGTAGCCTTTTGTTCAGTTTTTCACTTTTTAATTTATTTTGCCACATAATATCCTTAATTCATATGTAGTCTAATTTGTTGCTATTTTTTCTCTCTGGCTTCTGGGTTTGTGTTATGTTTGGAAAACCTTCACCTCATGAATATCAAAAATTTCGAAATTTTGTCTTGTACATTTAAGTCTTAAAATATCTTATTTTCGAGTATAGAATGAGATGGGCATCTAGCTCTTTTCCCCCGAATGCATAGACAGTTCTGAAAATGTCTTTTCCTCACTGAAAATTTCCCTACTAAAATTGATATCATATTCTTTATCATATTCTAAATTTGGGCTCTGTTTTGTCCCATTGATCTGTTTGTCTATTCCTGTGCTAGAAACATGTCTCTAAGTATTGTGTCTTTTTAGTATGTTTTGATATCTGGTATAGCAATTTATCCTCTTCATTAGTCTTTGAAAAGTTTTCTTGGTTAATCTCACACAGTGCATTTCCAGATATATTTTAGAACGCTCTTCATTTTTCTGAGAAAATTTGCAATAGGTGTAATGGATGGCATATCCTTATCTTGGTATGACTGTGAACATATGACTTTGTAGGCTTGGGTATGCTGTGCTTATACAAGAAGGCATCTGTCATATTATTCTCTCAGACTTATTTTCCATAACTGTCATCACTGGCTGTCACTGCCTCTTAACTTTTGGGGTCTGCCTCTTTCTTCTCTCTTAGCTGCCTACCCTCCTGCTTCTCTCCCACCAACATGTCCACTCTATTGGCTTTCTTGTCTCTGCTTTTCGGCTTCTAACCTTTTATAGATTTCACTGGCCAATCAGAATGGAAGCAAACAATACATAGTACATCAGGTTGTAATATTTGGTTTCTTCATTCTCATCACTTTCATTATTGCTATCTGCTTAGAGTGTACTCGCAAATGCCAAACAAAATTTTTTTCTTAAATTATGCTTTTGGGCTATTTGATTTACTTAGATTTGCAGAAAGTCTGATCTCCTAATAACTGAGATATTATTGGATAATCATTATAATATTGTGTTTCTATCATGTACAATTTGAGATGAAATATTTCCTTACTTTGCTACCTTTCCCCCTAACATTTCAGTGAAATCTTTGAATGTTGTAATAGGGTATGTCATGCCAGTATAAAGAGAACATACTCTGAATTACCTGATAAAGTTAACTATCCAATTCTTTACTTTTGGCTAACTTTCCCATAAGTTTGTATTTCCAAAACTGATAAATTAGAGGATTTTATTTTCACTTTTTAAAATGATTATTTGCTTAACATACACATTCTCCTAAAGAGTCATTTAACTACTGTAATTCATTTTAAGCAGATTCAGATAGATTTCTCAGTATTTTTCTAGTTTATTTCAGATTTTGAGATTTGCTTCACTGGAAAATAAAGATACAAAAATCCTTCCTTATGTCTTTTGTCTTAGATAAACATTGATACTTTAAAATTTTTTTTTCTGATTATAAAAATATTTGCTTGCTTCATAATATTTAGGAAACTGAACATTGTAGCAAAGAGAATAAACATTACTTACCTTGCAAATTTAAAATGCAATTTTATGCATATATCTGTAGGTATGATTAATAATAGAATAATAGTTGATAATTATTGAGCACTTAGTATCTGCCTGGTACTGTTCTAAGTTCTTTACAGATATTCACAACAACCCTATGAGGTAGTTTATCTCATTATTATCTCTATTTTACAGATGAGAAAACTGGCACAGAGAGGTTAAGGAATTTGCCCACCCATAGTCTTATAGTTAATAAATGATGGAACTAGGATTCAAACCTGCAGTACATACTCATAATCACTATGCTGTATCCCATTTGTATGTATTTATATTTGCATGCATATGTGCACCATCACCTTGCCTGTCTGCCTTTTTATCCTTCTGGAATAAGGGTTCTAAAGGAATTCTAGTTTGCCTCTTGGATCAAAAGTTAAGCTAACAAAAACAAAAAAGTATAGTTTTTTAATTTGTGTACTTTTGTTTGAGTAATTTTCTGTGTATTTGAGTTATTTTTTGTGAGAGGTCCACTTTTTTTTTTGAGGTGGCAGCCAGGAATTGAACCCAGGACCTCGTATGTAGGAAGCCGGCACTCAATCACGGAGCAATATCAGCTCCCGAGATGTCCCCTTTTAAAATTCAAAAAATAGGCTTTTTAAGAGACTGAAATTGCTGGAAAGGCTTTGCTCCATTATGGCCCTTGCTTTGGGAGCTATTCCGGATACCTCTGGATTCAAAGTATAGGAGAAAAGAGTTATTTATCCCGAAAACAGTTACTCAATCAAATATACTGTGACTCTTGTTAATTTTTTACTCTGGAGAACCATAAACTGGAAAACCTGGAATAAAGTAGGATTTTAACCATTCATCCCCCATTCCCATTATATTACATTAAACTTAAGCCGTCATTGTTTCAGACCTGCTCTTGTGCATGTGTCCTTCTTAGAGGTCTTTCTGCTTTGCACTGGCCGCTCCTCCAGTTTTTCCTCTGAGATTAATATATATAATTGAAGTAAAAGCCCAGCAGTAACAAACAAATGAGATGCTGTCTCAAGGTGTTGGGAACATAGGAGAAACATGAAAAAAGTGTTATTCTTATTGGTCATGCTCTTGTAATAGGCAAATTTTTTTGGTGAAAGGAACAATATTACTAGAAAAGTTATATATAGTAGTAATAGAAAAATGGTTCTAATATCATTGCTAGGAGTGTTCTGTCAGAGTAACATTCATAGACTTGATGAAGCTATGACAGTTTGTCTTACAAATAAATTTAACTTATTTTGGGATTTTGTGTCATGAAAAAAAGAATATTATGTCCTTCTCATTTTGCTGACGTCAATGAAAGGTTTATGTCCAGCTCTCTAATGTAGGTACGTGTTCTGGTACTTTGTTCACTCACCCCAGATCTAAATATAAGTGAATTTTTAACTAAAAAGAAGTTTGTGTTACATAGCTTTTTTTTTTTTTTTCTTTTAATTTGCATGGATAAATTCTGATTACTACTGGCAAAAATGGAGTTCTGAAATGGTAGGGGCTAAATTTAATAACTGATATATTTGAAAGGCATATCCATTTTTAAACTAGAAATTACATTAAATAAAAGTATTTAAAAATAAGAGACTTCTAAAGAGACAAGGATTTTATTGGCTAGAACATATTATGTGGTGTATTTTTATAATATTATCTTTAACCTGGACCTTCAAGTTTCTGAACAAAAGCTCAGTTTACTTGACTGAACTTTTGATTTCCCACCAGTTTTCATGGTTTTCAAAAAGCAGTTTTCAAAACCAGTCAGTTTTGTTTTTATTCACTATATTCATAGATGGAGTCCTCTGTGATTTAATTAAAACACATTTCTGACAAGCTCACTTACCAGTTTCTCCAACCCACAGCAAATTGGGAGGAGGTGGGAGTTGCTTCAAGCAGTACAGTGACAATGAGAAGGAATCAGTGACAACCTGATGAGAGAAGGAGGGAGAAACCAAAATCAAAAGTACAAAATCCATAAAATTAAACAAGAACAGTCTGGATTTATTTGAAGAAGTCATTCTTAACCTTTGAGTTTTGGACCTCTTTGGGATATCTGATGTAAGTTGTGGATTTTCTTCCCAGAAAGATTCTTAAATACATAAAATTTGCACTCGTTGTCAGGGCCCAGGCCAAGAACCCACGGTTTATTCTGGGGACAAATAGCTTTTATACAAATCAGTAGCCTTTAGTAACCTTTAAGAGTATCACTTTGGGATACTTTATAAATAATTGATACTGAGTTAACAGAAAATGTTAAATTTTTACTTCATACTTTAAAAAACACTGTAGTGTAATTGGAGTGAAGTGGTAGTTGAATGGGTTTCAGAGGCTCCCAATATATGAGGCAGCTCAGGAGCCAGAGATGCCCAGGGTTTAGGAGAAATCTAGCAGCAGGAAGTAGGTGGTAGAGAAGTTCAAATGCATAATACCATTAAGTGTCCCCAAATCAGAAACTGAATATTAGAATGGAAAGCACTTTTCTAATATTAATAACAGTATAAATAGAACAGTGCTGTCTCGTTACGTAAAAAGCTTTTTCCTTTAAATACTGAAACTAAAAATATTAATAAGAAACTAGACAAAAGGTGCTCCATGTTGTTTGATGCCATCTATGTATGGCAGGGGAAGCATAGAGAGATTGAGAAGTGATTATTAAGGGGTAGAGCTTTTTTGTTTATTATTATTATTATTGGAATAGTGAAAATGCTCTAATAATGACTAAAGTGATGAATGTACAACTATGTGACGTACTAAATACCATTGATTGTACACTTCAGTTGGATGGTATGCTTTATTAATATGTATCAAAATTGATTTAAAAAAATACAAATAGAATGGTTCAGGACACCATCAATAAAATACTTCAATCCACAGACTACAAATGAATCACCTATAAACAGATGACAGGAAGATCTCTACAGAGGTCTTGCCTGCCCATATGCTGACCTACATTCCTTGAGTAAGTGCTCTGTATTCACCCATTTCTAATATCTGGGATGGGACCACCCTGGAACAGCAGAATGGTATTTCTGAAAGATGTTAAATATATTTTGTAAAAAAAAAAAAAAAAAAGTATTGCAAAGAGTACATGCCATATTATTTTCCTAGAGATTACCAATGCATGATAGCACACTGAAAAATTCTGAAGGTTCTGCAGTAAGGAAATCCATTTACTTTTGTTTGACTCTGCATTTGCCATAATTATTTGAATAAAGAACCCCTAATTCTTTCCCTTTTCTATTAGGAAATTTATGATTTAGAAAAATATATTCTCAAGTGAATGCTATTTATTCTCTGCTGTATCCTTGGACCTAGAACAGTGCCTGGAATATAAGAAAAAATTTTTTTTTAATTCAAAAAGAAATACCAGCTGCTTTATATCCATATAATGGAATGCTACTCAGCAATAAAAAGGAGCAAACTAATGATCCATGCAACAACTTGGAAGAATCGCACAGGCATTATGCTGACTGAAGGAAAACTCAAATACATGATGTGTGAGTTCATTTATATGACATTCTCAAAAAGACAAGGCTGTAGTGACAGAGAACAAATCAGTGGTTGTCAGAAGTTGGGATAGGAGAAGGATATGAATCCCAAGAGAGTTTTAGGAGAAGATGGAACATTCCCTTCCCAATTTAAAATATTTTGTTGCTTATACACAAAGAAATAAAATTCAGTCTTTTACTTTCACTAGCTAGATTTCAAGTGATCAGTAGCCACTTGGACATTTCCATTAATGCAGAAAGTTCTATTGGATAGTACTGTTTACAGGATCAGCAAACTTTTTCTATCAAGGGCCAGATAATTTTAGGCCTTATAGGTCAGATGCTCTACATGCCAACTACTCAACACTGCCATTACACGGTGAAAACACCCATAGACAATACTTATGAATAAGTATGAATGTGTTTCAGTAGAACTTTATTTACAGAAAAGAGGTGGTGTTTACTGTCCCATTTCCTTTTTCATGTCAGCTAGGAGTTATTGATAGAGCAACCTTATAATTTATCATCCAGATTAAATAAACTTTCAGTTTTTGTAGAGTCAAAGCAGGTACTATTAATAATTATGCTGAGACAATAGATATAAACTAGGTGTCCTGAAATAAGCAGAGATGTATGTCACCCTTGCTGTCAGTCCTCTATGAATTGGTTGCTCTTGTGACAGATGCCTAGTCCGTTTAGCTGTGGGAAGGCAGACATAAAGCTATTCCTTTAACAGGGGCTTGTGAGCTAGCCATTTCCTTCTGAAAGGGAGTATTTGTGTAGGAAACACCCTGAGTTTGGTCTGCACCTTCATTCAAAATAACTTGTGTTGTTCTGTCCATATGACTTTGCTCATGCTTGCTTTTTTTTTTCCTATGCCATCTTTTTTCTATTTTTGTTGTAAACCAGCTTATCTTTCAAACATCTGCTTAATTTATCCTTCATAAAGCCATCTATATGATGTCTACAAGACTCATCTAAAATCCAAGGATACAAATATATTGAAAGGGAAAGGCTTGAAAAGATATTCCATGTATGCAGTAACAAAAAAAAAAAAAGCTGGACTAGCTATACTTTTATCGAATGACATGGACTTTAAAAGCAAAGCTATTATTAGAAACAAGGAAGGACATTATGTATTAATAAAAGGGGCAATTCACCAGGAATAAATAACAATCATAAATATATATGCACCTAACTAGGATGCCCCAAATTACATGAGGCAAACACTAGCAAAACTGAAGGGAGAAATAGGCGTCCCTACAATAATAGTTGCAGACTTCAATACACCACTCTCATCCTTGGATAGAACATCTGGGCAGAGGATCAGTAAAACAGAGAATTTGAATAATATGATTAATGAACTAAACCTAACAGGCATAAAGAGAACATTGTGCCCCAAAACAGCAGGATATACATTCTTCTCAAGTGCTTATGGATCTTTCTCCAGGATAGAACATAGTTGGGTAACAAAACATATCTCAATAAATTCAACAAGATCGAAATTATACAAAGCACTTTGAAAATTATGCAAAGCACTTTCTTTGATCATAATGGAATAAAGCTAGAAATCAACAAGAGGCAGAAAAAGGGAAAATTCACAAATATATGGAGATTAAACAACACATTCTTAAATAATCAGTGGGTCAAAGAAGAAATTGCAAGAGAAATCAATAAATATCTCAAGACAAATGAAAATGAGAACACAACCTGTCAGAACCTATGGGATGCAGTGAAAGCGGTGCTGAGAGAGAAATTTATAGCCCTTAATACTTACATTAAAAAAGAAGAAAGAGCTAAAATCAATGACCTAACTACATAGCTGGAGGAACTAGAAAACTATTTCCCAAAGTTTTTCCCAAACTATTCCTAAAGCAAGCAGAAGGAATGAAATAACAAAGATCAAGGGAAACAGATGTGGCTCAAGCAGTTGAGCCCCTGCTTACCACATGGGAGGTCCCGGATTCAGTTCCTGGTGCCTCCTAGAAACAAATAAACAAACAATAAGCACAACAAGAGGAGAAAGCAACTCAGGGGAGCCAGTGTGGTTCGGTGGTTGAGAGCCAGCTTCCCACATATGAAGTCCCAGGACTCAGTCCCCGGCTTTGGTACCATAAAAAAACAAAACAAAACAAAAAAACCCCACAAAGATGAAAGCAGAAATAAATGAAATTGAGAACAACAACAAAACAGAGAGAGAGAGAAAATAAAACCAAAAATGGTTCATTGAGAAGATCAACAAAATTGGCAAACCCTTAGCTAGACTGACAAAAAAAAAAAAAAAGCAAAGATGGAAATAAAATCAGAAATGAAAATGGGTACATTACTACTAACCTCATAGAAATAAAGATAAGAGGATACTATGAATAACTATATGGCAACAAACTAGACTACGTAGATGAAATAGAAAATTTCCTAGGAACATACAAACAGCCTTTACTGACTCTAGAAGAATTAGATGACCTTAACAAACAATCACAAGTAAAGAGATTGAAACAGTCATCAAACAACCCCCCAAAATGAAAAGCCCAGGACCAGACAGCTTCACAGGTGAGTTCTAACAAGCATTCAAAGAAGATTTAATACCAATCTTACCCAAGCTCTTCCAAAAATTTGAACAAGAAGGAACGGTACCAAACTCATTCTCTGAAGCCAATATCACCCTAATAACAAAGCCAGATAAAGATATTACGGAAAAAGAAAATTAAAGACCCATTTCTGTTATGAATGTGGATGCAAAAATCCTCAATAAAGTAGTTGCTAATTGAATACAACAACACGTTAAAAGAATTATTCATCATGATCAAGTGGGTTTTATACCAAGCATGCAAGGGTGGTTCAATCTGAGAAAATCAGTCAGTGTAATACACCACATTAATAAGTCAAAGAAGAAAAATCACGTGATCTTATTGATTGATGCAGAAAAGGCATTTGACAAAATACAGTGTCCTTTTTTGATAAAAATACTACAAAAGATAGGAATTGAAGGAAACTTTCCCAACATGATAAAGCCCATATATGAAAAACCCACAGCTAACATTGTACTCAGTGGTGAAAGACTGAAAGCTTTCCCATTGAGATCAGGGACAAGACAAGAATGCCCACTGTCACCACTGTTGTTTAGTATAGTGCTAGAAGTTCTAGCTAGAGCAGTCGGGCAAGAAAAAGAAATAAAAGGCATCCAAATCGGAAAGGAAGAAGTAAAACTTTCACTATTTGCAGATGATATGATCCTATATCAAGAAAGTCCCAAAAAATCTGCAGCAAGGTTGCTAGAGTAAATAATTGATTTCAGTACAGTGCCAGGATACAAGATCAATATGCAAAAATTAGTGGTGTTTCTATACAATTGTAAAGTGCAATCTGAGGAGGAAGTCAGCAAAAAATGCCATTTACAATAGCAACTGAAAGAATCAAATATTTGGGAATAAACTTAACGAAGAATGTAAAGAACTTATATTCAGAAAACTACAATGCATTGCTAAAAGAAATTTTAAAAAGACCTAAATAATTGGAAGAACATTCCATGCTCATGGATTGGAATACTAAATATCATTAAGATGTCAATTCTACCCAAACTGATATACAGATTCAATGTAATCCCAATATAAATTCTACCAGCATTTTTAAAACAAATAGAAAACACAATTGTTAAATTTATTTGGAAGGGTAAGAGGCCCCAAATAGCCAGAAACATCTTAAAAAGGAAAAATGAAGTTGGGGAACTTGAACTTCCGGACTTTAAATCATATTATCTAGCTAAGTGGTAAAAACAGCATGGTATTGGGATAAAGATAGACACATAGACCAGTGGAACAGAATTGATGGTTCAGAAATAGACCCTCACATCTATGGTCAACTGATTTTTGACAGTCCTGTCAAACCCACCCACCTGGAGCAGAACAGTCTATTGAACAAATGGTGCTGGGAGAAGTGGATATCCATAGCCAAAAGAAAGAAGATCCCTATCTCACAGCTTATACAAAAATTAACTCAAAATGAATTATAGACCTAAATAAAAAAGCAAGAACCATAAAGGTCCTAGAAGAAAATGTAGGGAAACATCTCCAAGACCTGGTAGTAGGTAGTGGATTCTTAAAACATATACCAAAAGCATGAGCAATGAAAGAAAACATGGATAGATGGGAACTTCTCAAACTTAAATACTTATGTGTTTAGGCATATATCCAGAAGATCTGAAAACAGTGACACAAACATATTTGCACACCTGTGTTCATAGTGGCATTATTCACTGTTGCCAAAAGATGGAAACATACTAAGTGTCCATCAACCAATGAACAAAATGTAGTATATACATACGATGGAATACTGTGCTCCTGTAAGATGGAATGAAATTGGGACACATTGTTAACATGGATGAACCTTGAGGACATCATGTGGAGTGAAATAAACTAGACAGAAAAGGACAAATATTGTATGGTCTGACTAATATGAAGTAAACAAGAAGAACAAACACAAGGAGTTAAAACCTAAATATAGGTTACTAGGAGATAGGAGGAGGGCTGAGAATGGGTACTGATGCTTAATATATGTAGAATTTTTAATTAGCTTGACTGTCAAAGTGTAGGAATGGATAGAGTTATGGTAAACATTACAGTGAGTATAACTAACACTAATGGTTTATAAAAGGGATTGTGACTGAAAGGGGAAGTTTAGGGACATGGATGTAAGTTGAAAGGAAGCTAGAGAATAATCTTAGGACTGAATAACATAGTGGACCCGGAGGTGGATGAGGATTGTGATTAATAGTAGAACTACTACAAAGGTGTTAAGAATATGGTGTTGGGAAGTGGATGTCTCTCAAGCAATTGGACTCCCATCTACTATATGGGAGGTCCAGGGTTTGATTCCTGGGGCCTCCTGGTGAAAAGCAAGCTGGCCCGCATGGTGAGCTGGCTCGCGCAGGGAGCTGGCCCGCACAAAGTGCTGGCCCACGTGGAGAGCTGGTGCAGCAAGATGACGCAACAAAAAGAGACAAAGAAGAGAGACAATGAGAGACGCAGCAGACGAAGCTGCTGAGGTGGCGCAAGAGATTGAGCAGCCTATCTCTACTCCTGAAGGTCCCGGGATCAAGTCCCAGGATCAGTTCCCGGTGCTGCCTGGGGAGAAGACAAGCAGACACAGAAGAACTCACAGTGAATGGACACAGAGACCAGACAGCAAGCACAAAACAATGGGGGGGGGGCGATAAATTAGAAAGAAAAAAAGAATATGGTGTTGCATGGGAAAAATACAATTAATGTAATTTATGGAGTATAGTTAACAGCAATATTGTAATAATCTTGCATCGGTGTCATAGAAGGTACTATATCAATGCTCAGGGTCAATAATGGGGGAGTATGGGATGTTTTCTATTGGACTAAGGAAAACGTTCAAAAATTTACTGAGACGACTGCACAACTCTGATGAAAATGAGAGCTACTGAATATATACTCTGGATAGATTGTACAAGGCATGGGACTGTATAATACAGTGAACCATGTGGTGGAAGATGGACTGGTTAACAGTACAAGTATGAGAGTGTACTTTCATGAACTACAACAAATGTACTATACTAATGCACGTTGTTAATAGGGGTGTATGGGAAAAATATACCAAATGTAAGCTTATGGACCACAGTTAGCGGTAATAGTCTGATGTTCTTTTGTAATCTGTTAACAAATATAATTTGTTTGGGAGGGATTATATATGGGAATTAATATACATCATGCATGATTGTTTTGTAAGTTCACAACTTCTTTAATAAAAAATATATTAAAACAATTCTGTAATCAGTGAGTTAAGTATTCTGACAAGGAATTTGTGTTTTTGTCTTGAAGGCAGTGGTGCACTACTGAAGACATTCTTTTTAAATTTTTATTGTGGTAACATATATACATCATAAAAGTTCCCATTTTAGCCATTTTCAAATATATAATTCAGTGGTATTGATTAATATCACCACTATCTGTTTCCAGAATTTTCTGTCACTCAAACAGAAACTCTACCCATTAAGCATTAACTCCCCATTCTCTACCCTCTACCTCCCATTCCCCCAACCTGTAATCTACTTTCCATCTCTGAATTTGTATATTCTAGTTATTTCCTACAAAGGAGGTCATACAGTATCTGTCCAAATTTAATGTCTGGCTTAATTCACTCAACAAATTATGTCTGGCTTATTTCACTCAACTTATTTCAAGGTCCATCCGTATCGTAGCATGTATCAGAACTGCATTCTTTTTATGGTTGAATAATATTCCATTGTATGTATATAGCACATTTTATCTTTCCATTCATCTGTTGATGGATCCTAAAGCCTTCTAAACTCAAGATTGACATGATCAGATACTTTGGGAGCATGTGAAGAATGTGATAAAAGGCTTGGTCAAGTGCTTCAGATATTTATCCTCAGTTTTCTACCCTTAGCAAGTCTGAAATTTTTATGTTATTAATACTGGATTTGAAGTCTTAAAATTTCTGCAGGGTAATGGTTTATAATATTTACCTGGCTGTCATTTTTTCAAAATAAAATTTTCTAGATAATTGAAAAAACAAATAAGTAATAGCAGTTGCAGAGTATGAGAGAGAATACTGATTTTTAAAATTTACCTTAGTGTGTAACCTTCACTATTGTGTATTTATAGACAGCATAATATAATTTATTTTAGCCAGAAGATCAAGATTCTTGATGAATCATAATGTTTTAAAGCCCCTTCAGGGAAGCGGCTGTGGCTCAATCAGTAGGGCTCCCGTTTACCATATGGGAGGCCCCAGGTTCGGTTCCCGGGGCCTCCTGGTGAAGGCAAGCCCGCCCACACGGCGTGGTTAGCTGACCCAGCGAGCACAAGCAGCAATGGGGGGATAAATGAATAAATAAATAAAATCTTTGAAAAAAAATAAAATAAAATAAAGCCCCTTCATTAATAAGTAGATGGATTTTGATGAAGAAAAGCTCAGAAATTGAGGTTTCCTGAGAGTTGTTTTTTTTTTTTTTTACCTTTCTCTCTTCATTGTGTGAATTATCTTAATACTGCCAAATGTGTTACATATTAGAAAATATTTTAGACAGCATAGAGACAAAAAGAGTAGTATCATTTTAGCTGTCTCGTTCTTTATTGACTCTAAAGAACCGTAATTTTAAAACTCTTGTTATCCTTTAGAAGATTCTGGACTGACTTCCTATTAAAAATTGTATTTACAAGTCAGTTGTATAGTAAATGCTGACTTTCGGTGAACTACTCATCAGTAGTTTACTCTCACAGTTTCCCTATTAAATATGTGCTGATGTTAACTATTAGTAAATCTATTTTTAGGAGAGTACATTGTGTACAACATCCATTTTGGATGGAACTGTGTGTAATCTGGGGTGTCAGGAGAGAGCATGCCCTCCTGTGGTCAGTTGAAAACAAATACCAAGTATAAAAATAATCTTAGCTTTCTATGAGTTCACATTTCTCTGCTCTTAGGTAATAGTATCATCCATACTCTAAATTGCTTTCCAATAAACAAAAAAACAAAACCATGGCAGAATTTTAAAATGTTGAGAATTGGAAGAAGTAACATCTTATTTTATTTGGAGGAGATGCTGAAAAAGATTTGGCTTAAAGGACAGAATCTAAAAGAGGAGCCCAGCAGAGAAAAGATAAGGCAGTGTGAGGAGGACACATAGTTTTGATAATGTTTGTGAAGCTCAATGACTAACATTTGTGTGATGTACCTGAATTTTTTTGTAGCTACACTCTGCCCCTTTTTACAAAATGCTTTCAGAATTGATGATATTCTGGCTTTATTTCGCTGTTTCATCATTTAAATGTCTTCTCATCTTAGAGAAAGAAACAGGTATTTATCCAGCACTACCTGTTTAAAACATCTATCTCATTTAATGGAGATTAAGTTCAATTTGAAATAACTGTTCAAATCTGTTTTGTACTGCCTCTCCTATGGGGACCTTGAAATGACAATTTTTAAGTGAATTTTCTTTAGAAATTTTATTTTAATTTTTTAAAATTTGGAGATCTTTTAATACCTCTGTTCTTTCTTTGAGCTGAACTATTAAGTTTTATATTTTCAACAACAGATATGTCCCATATCAACTTTCTTTGATCTTTGGCTGATATTTTTAATGCCCCAGGATACTTAGGATGATTGTTAGTGATGTTATTCCCTTGTCCGATATCTGGCTGATCTTCACCAATCCATTAATAAGGTACTGTTGCAAATAAAAACAATTCTAATCACATGACTAGGTCTTTTTGTGATCAGGAATTTGTTGGAGGATATGAAAATTAAAATAATTATTTTTAGTTAACAGTTTAAAATATTTTGAAAGTTCTGATCCACTTACAAAGCATTTAAATTAGTGTTTCATCTTTGCCATTTCTGTACAAATTGAAAAGACAGTTTCTGCTTATTTATACATAATTACACAGTTGTAAACACCATGAATCTAATATTGTGAATTGGTTCTCAGAGTGATTTTTATTTTTAATATGTGGCTTGCAAAAACATAATTTGGTTTGTATTGAACTACATTTACTTGACAGCACCATCATGTGTGTTTAAAAGATTGCAGGGGAGCTGTTTTCATTGTTATATATAACTGCTTTAGCTTTTCATATTCTAAGGTTTTTTAAATGTTTTAAAATGAAAAAAAAATAAGGCTTGTTAATCAATTAAAAATTTTAGCTAGCCTTTGAATAAATGGCAATATTGTGTAATGCTTAGTTGCTTAGACTCTGGAGCCAGACTGCCAGCGTTTTGAGTCCCAGCACTCTTGCTTGCTAGATATATGGCACTGGCAAGTTCTTTAACTTTTCTGTTCTTCAGCTTACTCATTTTCAAAATAGAAATAATAGTAGTACCTAATTGATAAGATTGTTGTGAGAATTGAATTAATATGAAAATACTAGAATAGTGCATGGCACATACTTAGGTCTGTGTTTATATCACCTACTATCATTATTGCTGTTATTAAATTCACACATGAATTAGTGTTGAAATTTGTAGTGAAGAATATAGTTTGTTTTATAAATATAAACCAGTCCTTCAATTCTTGTTTAAAAAATTATTTCCATATAATTGAAAATAAACAGTAAACTAAAATAACATTTCATAAAGCTTAGCAATTTTCTTTCTTCTTTTTTAGGCACGGAATGTTAACACCGGTGAATTGGCAGCAATTAAAGTAATAAAATTGGAACCAGGTAAAATATTTGTAATTTAATGATTCTTATTTTGCCTGAAGCCATTAGATATCTTAAGGTTTATTTTAGTGGCATTTGGTAAACATTCTCTTGTCCTTTCCAGCATCTTCTGGGAAATAGAACTGGTTATTTATTATTTCTTCTGTCTCTTTGAGACTTTGGACACCTTGCTCTGTTCTTCCCTGAAAAAAGCCAATTGTTGGAGGAGGAGGGGAACTCCTGAGGAGACATTGTTCCTTTTGAACTCTAATTAATTGACCTAACCTGTTAAAAATTGATAGTAGTACATTTCCAGATTAACACTGTTCTGTGATGAGGGGAGCAGTGTGATATAGTGGAAAGGGCTGAACTGAGATTTGAGTAGTTACAGTCAATTCTTTGTCTACCACTCCCTTGTTCTCTGAACTTGGGCAAGTAGCTTCATTTCTCTTGGTTTCAGTTTTCTCAGTAGATCTAGCTCTAACATTTTGTGTTATTAATATCTCAATAGTTACTTTCCAACTTAAGCAGCTTATTGTAAAGCCCCTAGGACTAATCCATGTTCTTTTTATTGCTCCAACTATATTCTATCTCTTGAATCCCCCCGTCTCCTGCAAAACCCACATTTTCCCTAAGCTAACCACACACTCTTTGTTTATTCTCTCTTAGAAAATTCTTCCCGCTCTTTTCTCCCTCCCACTGAGCTGTGTCTCTAGCACTGAGCTGTGTGGACTAAGTTCCCTAGGTATGATAGTGCGTTTTAGATGGCTGCTTCTACCACAAACTGATAATAATGAGTTTATTGATAAACTCCAACATGGGTAGAAATTCATTTGGTGATTTTTCAAGGGTGGGCAAACTTTTTCTATAAAAGTCCAGATTTGCAAACTGTCTATGGGCTCTGTCACACAATTTTCTCTCTTTTCTTTCAAAATGTAAAAATTATCCTTAGCTAAAGGGCATAGAAATCCACATCCTACTGTAGTTTACTCACTTCTGATTCAGAAAACTTTTTAAAGTGCCATTAAGTTGACATTTTAAGGATGTGTTGATTGACTGTGATCACACCACACTGAAATATAATGGACTATTTTTCAGTTACATGTATTTACAGATTTTATGTAGTTTAATTACATTCTAATGTTACAAGGCAATGAATCTTCTACTCTTTAGTTTACTTAAGTAGGATATTTGGAATGGGTGAAATCTGAGGTTAAAAAATATATAATAATAAAGATTTGGCCTAGAAAGTAGGCCTACATTTTTAATCATTAAGAAGTGGCTATGTTACTTGATGTCACTATCACTAATCAGAAGTAGTTTGTACATACATCATTCCTTCAAATCAGTTAAGTTCCTTCTCTTTTCAGCCTTTCCTGACCCCTGGTCTGATAGAGTGACTTTTCTGCAGAAATAGCTCTGTTAATAGCAGTTAATCACAGCTATATTATCATCTAGAAGTGCTTTTCTGTATTTCCAGGTCTTAATGAAATTTGTATCTCTAGCACGGAGCTTAGGGCCTAGCCCAAAGTATACATTTAATATATATTCATTGAAACTTACTTTTCAAAAATATAAAATTTAACAAATAATTTTATTTAGTATCTAATTTTTTCTTTCACAGTTATATTATAGGATTATTAATCGTTAATTTTCTACTTAATGTATAAATATAAAGTTTATATTGAAATAATAATTTTCTGCCCTGTGAGTTATATAGGGGCCTAAATTTGCTTATTTGGCTTTATATACAGTAGCATAAATATTTATTTTGCTTAATTTTACATTCATGGCTATTTCCTTGTTCACATTACATTTGTACATAGTTAAACACAATTTACCTATTAGCAAATTTCCTTGAAACAGGAACTTGAAAAAATCTTATTGTTCATCATTGTCAATTATTTTCTGATTACTGAAATGTTTGTGTTGTTATGCTGTAAATCTTGAACAACCATGGTATATATTGTTCATTTAATGAAAAGAAAATATAATTAAACAAAAAGGACAATAACATTATTTATTCTACCCCCCAGAGATAACAAGGGTTATTACCATATATATGTTATTAGATATACTCTTTTTTATTTTATTTTATTTTTTCTTATTATTTTAGATATACTCTTAAATTTAGTTAACATTGGATTCCCTACTTATATTTTTATAGAAGCCACCAGAATTTTTATTTTTAATTACTTTTCTTTAATTTGCTTATATCCTATGAGAAATATTTACTTGTTGGTGAGCTTGAATGTATGGCCCATGGGGTAAGAATCCAGATAGACTACTTTGATTCTAGAAGATATCATTTAAGTTTTTGGTACTTCTATTTCCTCATCTCCAAAACAGGGAGAATACTGATATCTCATAAGGTTGTTGTAGAGATTAAACAAACTTATATATGCAAAGCACTTGAAATAAGTAGCTATTACTACTATCACCACTATAGTTATCAAGATATGGCTAACTGTTTCATCTACAGCCATTGCCTCCTCCCCATGAAGAATTAGACCCCAATCATATCATTTCAGCCCTAAATAATTTCATGTGTATTGCTAAAGGATAAGAACTCAAAATAAAACCACAAGTAGGAACCTTCATCTACTGCTGCTGGGAATGTAAAATGGTATAGTCACTTTGGAAAACAGTTTGGCGGTTTCTTAAAAAATTAAACATAAACTTGCCATATTACCCAGCAACTCCTCTTGCATATTACCTACATAACTACTTCTTCACAAATTTTAATATCAGCATTATTTATAATAAATTGGAAAAAAAACTTAAAAATTAGAAATAATCTAATGCCCCATAATAATATAGTATAAACAAAATATGGTATATTCATACAATGGAATGCTATTCAGCAATTAAAAGAAACTACTGATACGTGCTATGGCATGGAGAAGCCTAAAAACATTTTGCTAAGTGAGTCAGAAGAGACCATGTATTGTATTATTCCATTTATATGAAATCTCCAGAAAATGCAAATCTAAAGAGTCAGAAAGTAGAATAGTGAGTGGGCTCCTCGGGGGTGTGTGGAGGGAGAACGGGATGGGACATGGGGATTAACAGTTCCCATGGACATGAGGGATCTTATTGGAGTAATGGAAATATTCTAAACTGAATTTATATAGTGATGATAACACAACCTGGTACATTTGCTAAAGATCATTTAATTATATACTTGAAATGGGTGAATTGTGTGATTTTAAAATATTAAATTGCAATATCATTATTCTATCTTAACAATATTTAATAATATAGCACCATAAAACCAAAGTCCACACATTGTGCTTAGTTGATGTGTGGACCTTATTTGTTTTTATGGAGCTATTATTAATATTGTTAATTGCAGTTAGTTGATGTTTCAAATCTCTTTTATATCTGTAGGTTCCTCCATCTTTTTAAATTTTTTTCTTGCAATTTTTGTTGAAGAAACTTCATTGTTTGTCCTGTAGAATTTCCCCCTCAATCTAGATTTTGCTTATTGCATCTCTATAGAATTATTTAACATGGGCTACTTTAGATTGATAGTTAATCAAGAGGCTTGGTTAAATTAAATTTTGATTTTGTAGTGGGGAGGAGGGTTTTTGTGGTGGTTGGTGGTATGTTCACATTTTTTCTAAGTTAGAATTTTGATGGCCCATCTACTTTTTGAAAAACAAAAATTAAATCTGAAATAGTACACAGTGACATGTGATAGATTATTTTAAGAATTTGCACCTCAAGTTTGTGATTTTTTTTTAAACTACTGATATCCAATTTGAATGCTAAATGAAAATTTACTCAGGTGTTTAGACAGAATTGTTTGTTTAAATGTGAAGTCAGTCTAAGTATCTCTCTGTACCGTCCAATCTTATTCATATGTCTTTAACTTATATTTGCTTTCTCATTTGTTCTTTGTTTAACCATCAGTCTATGCCTTTTTTTAACTTAAATTGCAAAAAATTTCACTGTAATGAAAGAAGAAAATACAATTAAAAGGACAAAAATAAAAATAATTGATCAGGGAAGCGGCTGTGGCTCAATCAGTAGGGCTTCCGTTTACCATATGGGAGGCCCCGGGTTCAGTTCCCGTGGCCTCCTGGTGAAGGCAAGCCCGCCCGCACGGCGTGGTTAGCTGACCCAGCGAGCACAAGCAGCATGGGGGGGATAAATGAATAAATAAATAAAATCTTAAAAAAAAAAAAATAATAATAATAATAATAATTGATCATTCTACCCATGTAACTACTGTCAGCATTTTGGTGATTTTTTTCCAAATTTGTTTTGTGTGTGTTTCCACAAACATTTTCATATATACATATAAGTATTCATACACATCATTGTCTTCTAATGACTGGATATCTTTTTTTAATGCCTTTTATTTTTATTTTGTGAAGAACCTGTTCATGTCAGTCATTTAACAAGTATTTATTCATTGTCTGCTGTGTGCCAGGCATTTGCCTGGATGCTGGGCAAATAGTGCTAAATAGACAGAATAAAACTTACTCTCGAGAGACTTATATTCTAGTTGAGAAGACAGAGAGTAAACATGTTAAACTTGTAAACAAATAAGATAATTTCAGAAGCTAAAATTAGGTAATGTGGTTGAAACTGGCTGGGGACTACTTTAGTTAGCTAGTGTGGTCATGGGAGTCCTCTCAGAGAAGGTGATATTTGGGTTCAGTCTCGAATGATAAGAAGACAGTTTAGTCATGTGAGGATTTGGGAAGTCATTCCAGGCAGTTCAAGGGTGAGTGCAATGGCTTTGAGATGAGAATTAATGCAGCAAATTTGAGGATAGAAAGAAGGTTGGTGTTTTAGTTTCCTAGGCTGCTCAAGCAGATACCATGAAATGGGTATTAAACAACAGGATATTATTTGCTCACAGTTTTGAGGCTAAAAGAAAGTCCAAATCAAGGCATTATCAAGGTGATGCTTTCTTCTAGAAGATTAGTGTTCTGGGACTGGCTTTCAGCAGTCCTTGGCTCCTCTGTCACTTGTCAAGGCATATGGCGTCATCTCCTGGTCTTTTCCTTCTCTTCTGGCTTACATTGATATCCAGACTCTTGGTTCCCGTAGCTTTCTCTCTCTCTCTCTGAATTTCACTCTGCTTAGAAAGGACTCCAGTAATAGGATTAAGACCCATCCTGGGGAATGGATGTGGCTCAAATGGTTGGGTGTCCGTCTCCCATATGGAGGGACCCAGGTTCGATCCCCAGGACCTCCCGTTAAAAAAAAAAAAAAAAAAAAGACCCATCCTGACTGATGTGGGCCACACTTTCTTAACTGAAGTAACCACATTAAAAGGCCCTACTTACAATGGGTTCATACCCATAGAAATGGATTAAATTTAAGAATGTGTTTTTCTGGAGCTCTGGAGAAGTTGTCAAAGATGCAAATTTGAGGGTCATCAGCATATAGGTGGTACTTAAAGCTAGGAAACTGGATGAGGTCACCTGGGAAGAAGGTGTAGGTAGAGAAGAAAAAGAAGGCTGAGGTTAGAGCTCTGGGTTATTCCAGTATTAGATGTCTGCTAGAGGAGGAATGTTCAGCAGAGAAAATTTGAAAAGGAATAACCAGTTAGATAGGAGAAATACCTGCTGAGTATTTTGTCATGGAAACCCATGGAAGAAAGTCCTTCAGGAAGGAGGGTGATATAAACTTTCAAAAGATTCTCAGCGGTATGAAGTAAGAATAGGACTGAAAATTAGACATTGACTTTGGTGAGTTTGATAAGAGCTGGCAAGTGGACTGGTGGAACTAGTTAAGAAGAAAATGGAAGGAAAGGAAATGGAGATAGCAAGAAAGATTCTCCTCTCAAGGACTTTTGCTGAAAGGGGGACTGTAGAAATGGGCCATTAGCTGAAGAAGGACCTTGGGGTTTAAGGAGGGTTTTTCTACTATAATTGATACCAGTGGGAATGAACCAGTAGAGAAAGAGAAATTGATATTGCAGAAGATAATAGAGATAACACCAGGAATAAAGTCCTTGAGAAGAAGAGAAGAGATGGGATCCTTAGTATAAGAGTAGGGACAGTTGACTCACTGTAACAAGAGGTAAGGCAGAGTATACAGAATACATATGCAGGTAGTTGGTGGAATTGGTAAAGGGAAGGATTCTTATCTAATTGTGTCCATTTTCCATATGAAATAGAACAAGGTTATTAGCCCAGAGTGAAAGTTGGAAGGTATATTGTGGAGATTTAGCACTTGTTAAGTGGGAAAGTGAGTATATGGATAAATGTAAAAGGGCTGTCTGACATTAAGTATCCAGTTAAAATTTAAAGTCATAAAATATGAAGTGAGTCTAGTATCATTCTATTATCACTCAGGTATAGGTGTGGGCAAATTGGGTAATTGGGGTTTATAAATTTTGTAGCTTAGCCAGGCAAGTATCATGGAGAAAAATGGATCTTGGGAGTTTAGGGTGTTTATGAAGGAGTGGTAATAGTGCTGGTCCATAGAATCTGAGCTGAATAAGAAGGAAAGTAAGGACAGGGAGGTGATATGAATAGTAAAAAGTGACAGTGTCAATAGGATCAATCCTATAAGATAGGAAAATTATTAGAACGGGAGAGAGTCAGTTAGCTGGAAAAATTGAAGGTGGTGATCTGCATGGGATAATTGAAATAGAGATTTTAAAGGTGATACATTTATAAGCATGACAGGTATGCCCTTGTGAGTAGATTAGCTGAATTAGAGATTGTGTTGAGGAGGTCAAGTATCCAAGAGATTGGGAGGTTTTTGTGTGTGTGTGTGTGTGTGTTTTATTTTTTTTAACTATTTTATTTTTTTAGGAGGAGCTGGGCATTGAACCTGGAAAACAGGCACTCAAACCACTGAGCTACACCTGTTCCCCACTCTGGGAGTTTTGATTGGATCATTTCAAAGAATGTTGAAGTCACCAAAAATGAGTGAAGTAGTAGTGATAGAGCAGGGGAGAAATGAGCCAGGTGCTCTAGTGTAGTGGATGTGAGGGAATAACTGAGAATTCCAAAAATGCAGCAACAAGGAAGAGTAAGAGATGACATTGTGATAGTAAGCACTTCAGAAGGCACTGATTTTTTTCGTTGGTTTTTAGGCTCTGAGTTTATTAAGGAGAAAGGAGGGGAAGGCAGTGAGGATGAAGAAAGATTATCTACATCATTGTCAGGTATTGCAGTATATGTGGTATGGAAGAGCAAACTTTCTCTATTTGAGAAGACTGTAAAGGAAGGAAGAGAGTCCTTGGAAGACATTAAGGTTTTAGTTAAAGCTTTAAGGTGAAGTGTACCTCAGACAACAGTACATAGAGTTTCCTGATGACCAGTTGAGTTCCAAAGGAATTCCAGATTCCTATGGAACAATAGATTCCTATTTTTTTGTTGAAATATTTATCTTTTATTTATTGATACATATTAATAAAGCATAATATTCACCCAAAATGTATAACCAGTGGTATTTGGTATAATTACATACTTGTACATTCATCACTTCAATCATTATTAGAACATTTTCGTTATTTCAATAATAATAATAAACACAAGAAAATTCTTCACCTCTCACTCTATGTATCCCCTGCTGTACATAGCTGCTATTTCTGGCTATTCTTGAACAATTACTTATTTATTAAGCAGAATATAGTTTTATATTCACATACCATAGGATCTTTCCAAAGTGTATAATCGTTGGCTATTTGCATAATCACAATGTTGTGCATTCATCACCACAAAAAATTTTAAAAGAGTTTCATTTCTCCAAAAAGAAAAACTCCACACCCCTTAGCAGTCCTTCCTCAGCTGTACATGACCACTACTCTTTTTTATTTTTTATTTTTTTCTTACTTTTGTACAATAAAAAGTTGAAAATATAAACAATTAAGACTAAAAAGTAAACACAGATGAATAAATAATACATTTCTCAAATGTATTGGATACATATAAATTTTATTTTAAGCAAACACTATGTTATACAATATATTTGGTTCATAGTAACACATTCATACGGTATCTGTCCTTTTGTGTCTGGCTTGCCTCGCTCCACATAATGTCCTCCAGGTTCTTCCATGTTTTCATATGCTTTACAACTTCATATCTTCTTACAGCTGCATAATATTCCATCGTGTGAATAGACCACAGTTTGTTTATCCATTCGTCTGTTGATGGACATCTGGGTTGTTTCCACCTTTTGGCAATGGTGAATAATGTTGCTGTGAACATCAGTGTGCAGATGTCTGTTTGTGTCACTGCTCTTAGTTCTTCTGGGTATAGACTCACTAGTGGTATCACCGGGTCATGTGGCAAGTCTATATTTAACTTCTTTAGGAACTGCCAAATAGTCCTCCACAGTGGTGTACCATTCTGCATTTCCACCAACAGTGAATAAGTGTTCCTCTCCAACACTTCTAGTTCTGTCTTTTTAGTAGTGGCCATTCTGAAGGTGTGAAATAATATCTCATTGTAGTTTTGATTTGCATTTCCCTAATCATGAGTGATGTTGAGCATTTCTTCATGAGGTTTTTTTTTTTTTTTTTTTTTTTTTGGCCATTTGTATTTCTTCTTTGAAGAAATGTCTATTCAAGTCTTTTCTCCATTTTTTAATTGGGTCGTTTGTCTTTTTATTGTTGAATTGTAAAATCTCATTTTATATATTGGATATTAAACCCTTATCAGATACGTGATTTCCAAATATTTTTTCCCATTGAGTTGGCTGCCTTTTCACCCTTTTGTCAAAGTCCTGTGAGGTGCAAAAGTGTTTAATTTTGAGGAGGTCCCATTTATTTATTTTTTCTTCTGTTGCACGTGCTTTGGGTGTAAGGTCCAAGAAACCACTGCCTACTACAAGGTCTTGAAGATGTTTTCCTACTTTTTCTTCTAGTAGTTTTATGGTCCTGGCTTTTATATTTAGATCTTTGATCCATTTTGAGTTGATTCTTGTATAGGGGGTGAGATAGGAGTCTCTTTCATTCTTTTGGTTATAGATATCTGATTCTCCCAGTACCATTTGTTGATTGAAGAGACTGTTTTTTCCCGTTAGCATGGCAGTTGACTGTACAGGTGAGGGTTTATTTCTGGATTCTCAATTTTATTCCACTGATCACTGTGTCTATCTTTATGCCAGTACCATGCTGTTTTGACCACTGTAGCTTTGTAATATGTTTCAAGGTCAGGCAGTGAAATTCCTCCCACATCACTCTTCATTTTTAGAATGCTTTTGGCTATTCAGGTGTACTTTCCTTTCCAAATGAGTTTGGTAATTGCCTTTTCAAATTCTGTAAAGTAGGCTGTTGGAATTTTGATTGGTATTGCATTGAATCTGTAAATCAGTTTGGGTAGGGTTGACATCTTAATGATATTTAGTCTTCTGCATGCACATGGATTGTCTTTCCATTTCTTTAGGTCTTCTTTGATTTCTTTTACCATTGTTTTATAGTTTTCTGCATATAGGTCCTGTACTTCTTTGGTAAATTGATTCCTAGGTATTTGAGTCTTTTTGCTGCTATTGCAAATGGAATTTTTATCCTGATTTCCTCCTCAGATTGTGTACGGAAACATTACTGATTTTTGCGTGTTGATCTTATATACTGCCACTTTGCTGAACTCAGTTGTTAGCTCAAGTAGCTTTGTCTGTAGATATTTCAGAATTTTCTAAATATAGGATCATATCATCCGCCAACAGTGAGTTTTACTTCCTCTTTCCCTATTTGGAAGCCTTTAAATTTTTTTTTTTTCCTTATCTAATTGCTCTACCTAGAACTTTTGGCACAAAAGTTCTTGTTCTGGATCTTAGAGAGAAAGCTTTCAACCTTTCCCCATTGAGTATGATGTTGGCTGTGGGTTTTTCATATATGCCTTTTATCATATTGAGGAATTTTCCTTCTATTTCTATATTTTGAAGTGTTTTTATCAAGAAAGGATGCTGGGTTTTGTCGAATGTCTTTTCTGTATCTTTCAAGATCATCATGTGGGTTTTCCTCTTCAATTTGTTAAAGTGGTGTTTTATGTTAATTGATTTTCTTGTGTTGAACCAGGAATAAATCTTACTTCGTTGTGATGTATTAGTCTTTGATATGCTCTTGGATTCTCTTTGCAAGTATTTTGGTATCTATGTTCATTAGAGAGATTGGTCTGTAATTTTCTTTTCTTGTAGTCCCTTTATCTGACTTTGATATTAGGGTGATGTCAGCTTCATGAAATGTGTTGGGTAATTTTTCCTCCTCTTCAATTTTTTAGAAGAGTTTAAACAGGATTGGTGTTAATTCTTCTCGAAATGCTTGGTGAAATTCACCTATAAATTTTTGATGGCTGATTTAATCTCTTTAAATGTGATTAGTTTGTTAAGTTCTTGTATTTCTTGTAGTGTCAGTGCATTTCTAGGAATTTGTTCATTTCATTTAGATAGTTTGTTTGCATACAGTTTCTTATAATATCCTTTTACGATTCTTTTTATTTCTGTGGGGTCAGTTTAACTTTGCCTCTTTCATTTCTGATTTTATTTATTTGCATCTTTTCTCTTTTTTTCTTTGTTAGTCTAGCTAGGGCTTTGATGATTTTATTGATCTTCTCCAAGAACCAGCTTTTGGTTTTGTTGACTTTCTCATTTGTTTTGTAATTCTCAGTTTTGCTTATTTCTGCTATAATATTTATTATTTCTTTCCTTCTGCTTCCTTTGGGAGTGGTTTGCTGTTCTTTCTCTAGTTTCTCTAGTTCAGTTAGATCTTTGATTTTAGCTTCTCTTTTTTAATATAAGAATTTAGGGCTGTAAATTTCCCTCTCAGGACTGCCTTTGCTGTATCCTGTAAATTTTGATAAGTTGGTTCTCATTTTCATTCATCTCTATATATTTAGTAATTTCACTTAAAATTTCGTCTTTGTCCCACTGGTTATTTAGGAGTATGTTGTTCGACCTCCACGCATTTTTAAATTTACCTCTTTCCTGCCTATTATTGATTTCCAGTTTCATTCCGTTATGACCTAGAAAGGTTCTTTGTATAATTTCAATCTTTTTATATTTATTGAGACCTGCATTGGGACCTAACATGTGGTCTATCCTGGAGAAAGATCCAAGGGCACTTGAGATAATGTATAACCTATTGTTTTGGGTTGAAATATTCTGTATATATCTGTTAGGCATAGCTGGTTTATCGTATTGTTCAAGTTCTCTTGTTTCCTGTTGATCTTCTGTCTAGTTGTTCTATGTAATGATGTAAGTGGTGTGCTGAAATCTCCAACCCTTATTGAACCCTTCAGTTTTGCCAGAATTTGCCTCATGTATTTTGGGGCACCCTAGTTAGGTGCAGAGATATTTATGACTATTGTTTCTTCCTTGTGGATTGTCCCTTTTATTAATATATAATGGACTTCTGTGTCTCATAACTTTTTTGCATTTAAAGTCTGTTTTGTCTGTTATTAGTATAGCTACTCCTGCTCTTTTTTGATTCCTATTTGTGTGCAGCTTTTCCAGCTTTTCACTTGCAGTATCCCCAGGTCTAAGGTAAGTCTCTTGTAAGCAGCATATGGATGGCTCATGTTTTTTTTATCTATTCTGTCAGCCAGTTTTTTTTGATTGGGGAGTTTAATCCATTCGCATTCAATGATATTACTCTAAATACATTATTTACTTACACCATTTTATTCTTCGATTTTCATATGTCATGTCATATTTTCATCTGTCTCTTCATCTTTTGGTTCCCCTTTCTGCTATTTCTTCTCTACTCTTCTCCAAGTCTCTCTCTCCTATCATTTTCTTTCAGGCCGTAAAACTTTCTTTAATATTCCCTCAAAGGTGGATTCTTTTTTACCAACTCTTTGTTTCTGTTTGTTTGTGAATGTTTTAAAGTCATCTTCATTCTTAAAGGGCAGTTTTGCTGGATAAAGAATTCTTAGCTGGTAGCTTTTCTTTGTCAGTAACTTAATTTTATCATTGCACTGTCTTAATTGCCTCCATGGTTTCTGATAAGAAATACACACCAAGTCTTACTGGGCGTCCCTTGAGTGTGATGGTTTGCTTCTCCCTTGCTGCTCCCAGAATTTTCTCTTTATCTTTGTCATTTGACATTCTGAGTAGTATCTAGTGGGTCTATTTTTATTTATTCTGATTGGGTATGTTGCGCTTCTTAGACATATAGATTCATTTCTTTCATGAGAGTTGGGGAATTTTCAACTATTATTTCTTCAAATACTCTTTCTGCCCCTTTTCCCTTCTCTTCTTCTTCTGGAACTTCTATGACACTTACGTTGTTGCGTTTTGTGTTATCATTCAACTCCCTGAGCCCCTGCTTAATTTTTTCCATTCTTTTCTCTCTTCTCTTTCAACTGTTCTGTCATCTTTATCACTTGTTCTTTCTTCTGTCCTTTTGAGTCTGCTATTTTATGCCTCTGACGTGTTCACCCTCTCGTTGTTTTTTGTGCTTGCTGTCTGCTCTCTGCTCTCTGTGTGTTCTTCTGTGTCTCATTGTCTTCTCTTTAGGCAGCACCAGGAACTGATCCTGGGACCTTCCGGAGTGGAGAGAGGTGCTGAATCCCTTGCACCACTTCAGCTTCCTGGTCTGCAGCGTCTCTTATTGTTTCTCTTCTGTGTCTCTTTTTGTTGCGTCATCTTGCCATGCCAGCTCTCTGTGTGGGCCAGCACTCCATGCTGGTCAGCACTCCTGCACGGGCCAGCACTCCGCATGGGCCAGCTTGCCTTTCACCAGGAGGTCCCGGGAATCGAGCCCTGGACCTACTATATGATAGACGGAAGCCCAATCTCTTGAGCCACATCTGCTTCCCTCTAATATGGTTTTTTTTTTTTTTTTTTTTAAAGATTTTATTTATTTATTCATTCATCCCCCCCCTGCCGCCGGGTCAGCCAACCACGCTGCGCGGGCGGGCCCGCCCCCACCAGGAGGCCCCGGGAACCGAACCCGGGGGCCCCCACATGGTAAACGGGAGCCCCACTGATTGAGCCACAGCCGCTTCCCTCTAATATGTTTTTTATCTCACTTATCATGTCTTTCATTCCCATGAACTCTGTTACTTTTTATTCAGGTTTTCAAATTCCTCTTTGTGTTCACCTTGTGTCTTGATGTTCTTTATCTGTTTAACCATATTGTCTTCTAACATTAATTTGTTTTTGGAAATTTGTATGCATCTCATTGATTTCTCAAATCCTATGTCTCTTTTGGGCCTTTGATACATTCCTTTTTCTGGTCCATTTTTTCCATTTTCTTATTATGGCTTGTAATTTTTTGCTGATGTATAGGCATCTGATTAGGATTGTGAGATTACTCAGATGTTCAATTTCCTTCTCTTTCGTAGGGGTTTAGTGGCAAGAGGAGGCTGTGTGTTACTGCTGTTCTTTGATTCTTGTTTCAACCTGTTCTGGTTCTTTAGGATTGTCCCTGTTAGTTGCTCAAATCTGGGCCTTGCACCCAGGAATGGATTGCAGACCCGCTTCCTAGGGCCTTGGGGAGGGAGGCTGTAAAGGCGAGAAAAAGACTCTTTTTTTTTTTATTTAAATGTTTGTCTTTTTTTTTTTTAATTTTTATTTTAAATTATTATTTTTATTATTTTTATCTTTTCTCCTTTTATCACTGCATTATCAGATGTCCAGTGTGTACCGTGACACCTTCCCCTTCTCATTCCCCATTGTCTCCCAAATTTTCATTTAGTTTTCAAAGAAGTTTTAGGTCACAGCAAAGTCACACACGGAATACTAGAGATTCCCATATACCCAACCTCCCTCTCCCTTCCCCACCCCATATTACAACATTTTTTTTTATGGGTGTTAGCATTGTTATAACTGTTATACAGATAGTAAAATATAGAAACTAAACATTGTCAGTGGTTTACAGTATAGTTTACAATTTATACGGTACAGTTTAATAAGTTTTGATGATATTTACCATGCCCTGTGTCCATTACTGTAAGGTAATGAAGAACCTTTTAGTTTCTTTTTTTAAAGATTTTTTATTTATTTACTTATTCATTTATCCCCCCCTTGCTGCTTGTGCTCGCTGGGTCAGCTAACCGCGCCGTGTGGGCGGGCTTGCCTTCACCAGGAGGCCCCGGGAACCGAACCCAGGGCCTCCCATATGGTAAACGGGAGCCCTACTGATTGAGCCACAGCCGCTTCCCCTTTTAGTTTCTTCACGTGCACTTCTTTGGTCTTCCTGCAGACATCCTCTTTGGCAGGCCTCTCAGTTCAATGCCTGGTTGGAGTGTATTTGCTGCAATGTGAAAGAGGTTCCTGCTTGGAGGCTAAGAGCCTGATAATTCAAACTTTCTCAGGGGCAGTTCTCCAACCTTCTATGGCAGCTTCCTCCCTTTTCCCGGGTAGGAAATAATTCCACTCCCCACTGCGTCCTCAACAACCAGTCCTGATCAGTAGAGCGGGAGATTGAGAGGGTCACCTCTCTTTAGGCCCTTGCCAGCTCCCAAGGTAAACAATGGTGTGGCCCCCTGGCCTGGAAGGGCTCATGGGACACAGCAGACCAAATTTGTGGGTCAAAAACTGAGTGAGCCTTAGTTTGTGTCTCTCTCTCTCTCTCTCCATTTTCCTGGGGAGGTGGATCCCTGGGGCCCCCTTTGTAGCTGCTAGCCCTGAGGCCTGAGAATTCAAAAGTGTCTATATGGGTAGGGGAGGATGCCGGCAGTTGCAGCTGTGGTTTTTAACTCACAGTTTTGTCGTCGCGATTCTTTTCCTTTGCCCCTCTCTCTTTTGGGCAATGTGAAGCCTTCCCCTGGTGTCCTAAACTCTAGAAGATTGTTTTCCAGACCGTTTCTGCCTGTCCTCTAGCTACTTTTCTGGGAGAGAAGAGAGTCCTCTATCTTTCTAGTCCGCCATCTTTCCGAAAGTCCTATTCATATATTTTTAAGAGCTCTTTTTCTATTAGAGATTTTAGTTTTTATTGTGTGTGTTACAGTTTTATCTCCTGTTTACCTTTAAATTTTGCATATGACTTGTTTATCATAGATAAGTTTTTCAATTATTATGTAGCTAAATTTTATCAATCTTTTTCTTTATGGTTTTTATTAGGCTTTGAAAGGTTTGCCCACTCCCACTGTTTATTTGAGAGAGAGAGAGAGTGTGTGTGTGTATACATACATACATACATACATACATACATACATACATACATACATATATATATAAGGTACTGAGGATTGAACCCAGGACCTTGTCAATGGGAAGCAGGTGCCAACCACTGAGCTACATCCGCTCCCCTGTATATATTTTTTAACATTTAAAGCTTGGGTCCATCTGGCATTAGTTTGGTGTGTGGCATGAAGTAAAAATCTAACTTTTTTTTTTTCTCAAATAGTTAAGGAAGCATCCCGTTTCTTTGGTATAATTGATTCTGTTCTGGGCTTCTCTTCTAATTTAGGGAATTGGTTATTTATTTGGTGGCCAACAGACCACAGTGAAACTAGGTTTTAAAATAATATATGTTCTTAATTTAGGTTGTTGCTACAATATTTTTTATAGGATTTGATGAAGATTAATTTAATGATTGATAATGTTATATAATTTGGATATCAGAAATAGATACAATAATATAGGATACCCAATGACATGGAAAATAAAGCATTCCATGTAGGTGAGTTTTCTAAGAAATTCCTTTAAATTGCAAAAATTATTTCAACTATTATGTATATAAATATTTCTCAAATGCATTTCATCTCAAGTAGAATGCTGAGATTTGTGTATTTATCATGGTATAACTAATATTTATAAGTTAAATCTTCAGTAGCTCATTTCAAGTAAAGAGAAACGTTTATTCTCAGAAAATGCCTCAAACAAACATTTTTTCCTCTCTCGTTATGTCACTACTAAAGAGAAGCAACAAGTTTCTAACATTTACTAACAGTATACTAAGATAAATAAAAAGACACAGCCCTTAGACCTTGAAGTGTACCAGCCACTTATGTCTGCTTCTTTTATCTGCTGCTCCTATTGCATGGTTGGCCAGGAGACTGGAAAACAACTTTGTTAGAACTGCATCTAATGAAAAAGTAAATGTACCATGAGTTTATCAGAAGAACTTTCCCCTAAGCTTTGAGTCAACATTCCTGACTTCTCAAGGTATTTTTTGACAATTCCTTGTTCTCATTTGTGTTCTCAAAAATAACAATTTCTAAATAAGTGGTTAGTTATCAAGTCTATTATTTGGGAAGTTTTCTAGAATAGGTAGTAGGATCAAAGAGAGGAAATATGGCATATGTGATAGTTAGGTTCATATGTCAACATAGCTAGGTTAAGGTGTCCAATTGTTTGGTCAAACAAGCCCTGGCCTGATTATTATTGTGAAGGTATTTAATGTATTTAAATCATTAGTCATTTCATTGCATGTGTGGCTGAGTTCATCTACAGTCAACAAAGGAGATTGCCTTCAGCAATGAGAAAAGTCTCATCCAATCAATTGAAAGCCTTAAAGGGAGAAATGATAATTTCAGCAGTCAGCAAGAAGAGCTTTTGTGGTGGTTTGAAGCTGTATGTACCCCAGAAAAAAAAATATTCTTAAATCCAGTCCATTCCTATTGGAGTAAACCCATTGTAAGGATCTTTTGACCAGGCTACTTCAGTTCAGTGTGACCCACCTCATTGAGGATGCATCTCGGTACTATTACTGGAGTCCTTTATAAATGGATTGAATAAAGAGAGAGGAAGAGAAATCCATGGAAGGAAGGCGCTGAAATAAACAAAACCCGGAGGAGAGGGAAGAGACCAGCAGACTTCGCGATGTGCCTTGCCATGTGGCAGAGCAGCTAAAGATCAATGGTAGCCAGTCTTCGGGAAGAAAACATCACATTGAGGATGCCATGATTCAGACATTTTCTTGACCTCAAAACCGTATGTTGGTTTTTCCTGTGTTTTGGTCTGGCCAGAGCCAAAATTCAAAGAGGACTTTGGTCCAGAAAAATAGCTAGAGGACAGGCTGAAAGAGTCTGGAAAAAGATCTTCTAGGGTTTAGGACACCAGGCAAAGGCTGGACACTGCCCAGAGGAGAGAGGGACAAAGGAGGGGAATCACCACGACAGAACTGTGAGTTGAAACTATTGGCTGCTACTGCTGGCACCCTCCCTCACACTAAAGACCTCACACTAAAGACACTAAAGGCCTCAGGGCCTGCAGCTACAAAGGGGGCTCCATGGATCTACCATCCCAGGAAAGGGGAGCGAGAGGGACACAGTCTAAGGCTGACTCACCTTTTGACCCACAAATTTGGTCTGCTGTATCCCACGGGCCTTTCCAGGCTGAGTGGGACTGTGCCATTGTTTGCCTTGGGAGCCTGCAAGGGGCTAAAGATATACGACCCTCTCAATCCAATCTCCTTCTCTACCAACCAGGGACTGGTTGTTGAGGATACAAAGGGGAGTGGAAATATTTCCTACCCTGGAAAAGGGAGGGGGCTGCCAGAGAAGGCTGGAGAACTGTCTCTGAGAAAAATTGGATTACAAGGCTCTTAGCCTCCAGGCAGGAAGCTCTATCACATTGATCAGGTCTATGTTGCAACAGACACACTCCAAGCAGGCATTGAACTGTGAGGGCTGTCAAAGAGCACCATCTGCTGGCAGATAGAGGAACTGCACTGAGAAAATTAAAAATAAGTAAGAGAGGCTTTTTCCGCCTTTATAGCCTCCCTCCCCAAGGCCCTAAGGGTCTGTAACCAACTACTGGGTCCAGAGCCTGTTTTGAGCAACTAGCAGGGACAATACTAACGATCCAGGTTGAGCCAGGAATCAAAGAGCAGTGGTAACAGCCTCCTGCCACTAAATCCCTATAAAAGAGAAAGAAATTGAGCATCTGAGTAAGCGACATCCTAATCAGATGACTAGATATCACCAAAAAATTATGAGCCATACTAAGAAAATGGAACACATGGCCCAAGAAAAGGAATATATCAAGGCCCCAGAAGAGACACAGGATTTGAGAGAACTAATTAGCGAGATGTGCACAAATTTCTAAAATCAAATTAATGAGTTAGAAGACAATATGGCTAAAGAGATAAACAACATTAAGAAGACATTGAGCAAGCACAAAGAAGAATTTGAAATCCTGAACAGAAAAGTAACAGAGCTCATGGGAATGAAAGACACAATAGGTGAGATCAAAAACACATTAGAAGCATACAACAGCAGACTCGAAATGATAAAAGAAAGAATAAGTGATACCAAAGACAGAACAGCTGAAATTGAAGAGAGAAAAGAACAGAGAGGGAAAAGAATGGAAAAAATTGAGCAGGGGCTCAGGGAGTTGTATGACAACACGAAATGCAACAACATACGTGACATGGGAGTTCCAGAAGGAGAAGAGAAGGGGAAAGGGGCAGAAAGAGTATTTGAGGAAATAATAGCTGAAAATTTCCCAACTCTCACAAAAGAAATGAACTTACATGTCTAAGAAGTACAACATACCCCAATCAGAATAAATGTAAATAGACCTACTCCAAGACACATACTACTCAGAATGCCAAATGCCAAAGATAAAGAGAAAATTCTGAGAGCAGCAAGGGAGAAGCAAACCATCACATACAAGGGATGCCCAGTAAGACTTAGCGCAGATTTCTCATCAGAAAATATGGAGGCAAGAAGACAGTGGTATGATGCAATTAGGATACTGAAAGAGAAAAACTGCCAGCCAAGAATTCTTTATCTAGCAAAATTGACTTTCAAATATAAAGGTGAATATAAAATAGTCAAAAACAAACAGAAACTAAGAGAGTTCATAAATAAGAATCCACCTTTGAATCCACCTAATAAAGGAAGTCTTAGACCTGAAAGAAAAAGGAGAGAACGGCCTGAAGGAAAGTATAGAAGAAAGAATAGCAGAAAGGATAATCAAAAGAGTAAAAAGACAGAAAAAGTATATGATATGATATATGAAAACCAAAGAATAAAATGGTGGAAGTAAATAATGTATTTATAGTAATATCATTGAATGTGAATGGATTAAACTCCCCAATCAAAAGATACAGGCTGATAGAATGGATAAAAAACATGAGCCATCATATGCTGCTTCCAAGAAACTCATCTTAGATCCAGGGATACAAACCGGCTGAATATGAAAGGTTGGAAAAAGATACTCTACGCAAATAGTAACCAAAAAAGAGCAGGGGTAGCTAGACTAATATTGGACAAAACAGATTTTAAATGCAAAAAAGTTATAAGAGATACAGAAGGCCATTATATATTAATGAAAGGGGCACTCCACCAGGAAGAAACAACAGTAATAACTATCTATACACCTAACCGGGGTGCCCCAAAATACATGAGACAAACTCTGGCAAAACTGAAGGGAGAAATAGACATTTCTACAGTAATTGTTTGAGACTTCAACACCCCATTGACATCATTAGATAGAACAACTAGACAGAAGAACAATAAGGAAACAGAACTTGAACAACATGAAAAATGAGTTAGACCTAAAAGACATATACAGAACTCTGCATCCAAACTCAGTGGGTTATACATTCTTCTCAAGTGTCTTGGATCTTTTTCTAAGATAGACCACATGTTAGGTCACAGTGCAGCTCTCAATAAATATAAAAAGATTGAAATTATACAAAGCACCTTCTCAGATCATAATGGAATGAAACTGGAAATAAATAATAGACAGGAAAAAAGTAAATTTGCAAATGTGTGGAGGCTGAGCAACACACTCCTAAATAATCAGTGGGTTAGAGAAGAAATTGCAAGTGAAATCAGTAAATATATTGAGACAAATGAAAACAAGAACACAACTTATGGGATACAGTGAAGGCAGTCTTGAGAGGGAAATTTATAGCCCTGAATGCCTACATTAAAAAAGAAGAAAGAACTAAACTCAAAGATTTAACTAAACAACTAAAGAAACTAGAAAAAGAACAGCATGCCAATCCCAAAGCAAGCAGAAGGAAAGAAGTAATAAAGATGAGAGCAGAAATAAATGAAATTGAGAACTAAAAAACAATAGAGAAAATCAGCAAAACCAAAAGCCGGTTCTTTGAGAAGATCAATAAAATTGACAACCCCCTAGCTAGACTAACAAAGATAGAAAGACAGAAGGTGCAAATAAATACAATCAGAAATGAAAGGGGGAATGTTACAACTGACCCCACAGAAATAAAAAGAATCATAAGAGGATATTATGAGAAACTGTATGCCAGCAAACTAGACAACCTAGATGAAATGGGCACATTCCTAGAAATGCACGACCTATATTGATGCTGCAAGTAATACAAGAACTTAACAAATCAATCTCGTTAAAAGAGATTGAACCATCACCAAAATCTCCCAGCAAAGAAAAGTCCAGGACCAGATGGATTCACAGGTGAATTCTGTCAAGCATTTGAAGAAGAATTAATACTAATCCTGTTTAAACTCTACCAAAAAATTGAAGAGGAGGGAAAATTACCCAACACATTTTATGAAGTCAGTATCACCCTAATACCAAAGCCAGATAAAGATAATACCAGAAAAGAAAATTACAGGCTAATCTCTCTAATGGACATAGATGCAAAAATTCTCAACAAAGTACTTGCAGATAGAATCCAACAGTATATCAAAAGACTTATACATCATGACCAAGTGGGATTTATTCCTGATATGCAAGGCTGCTTCAACATAAGAAAATCAATCAACATAATACACCACATTAACAAATGGAAGGAAAAGGCATTTGACAAAATCCAACATCCTTTTTTGATAAAAACCCTTCAAAAGATAGGAATAAAAGGGAAATTCCTCAATATGATAAAAGACACATATGAAGAACCCACAGCTAACATCATACTGAATGGGTAAAGGTTGAAAGCTTTCCTTCTAAGATCTGGAACAAGACAAGGATGCCCACTGTTTCCATTGTTATTCAATGTTGTGCTAGGAGTTCTAGCTAGGGCAATTAGAGAAGAAGAAAAAAAAAAAACAAAAAACTAAAGGCTTCCAAATAGGGAAAGAGGCAGTAAAACTCTCATTATTTGCAGATGACATGATCTTGCATCTAGAAAATACTGAAGTATCCACGACAAAGCTACTTGAGGTAATAAATGAGATCAGCAAAGTGGCAGGATACAAGATCAACACGCAAAAATCAGTAATGTTTTTGTACACTAGTACTGAACAACCTGAGGAGGAAATCAGGAGGAAAATTCCATTTTCAATAGCAACAAAAAGACTCAAATACCTAGGGGTTAATTTAACCAAAGAAGTACAGGACCTATATGCAGAAAACTACAAAACAAATCAAAGAAGACCTAAAGAAATGGAAGGACATTCCATGTTCATGGATTGGAAGACTAAAATATTGTGAAGATACCAATCCTACCCAAACTGATTTATAGATTCAGTGCAATACCAATCAAAATTCCAACAGCCTACTTTGTAGAATTTGAAAAGGGAATTATCAAGTTCATTTGGAAGGGGAAGTACACTTGAATCCCCAAAAGCATTCTAAAAAAGGAAGAACAACATGGGAGAAATTTCACTGCCTGACCTTGAAAAATATTACAAAACTACAGTGATCAAAACAGCATGGTACTTGCAGAAAGATAGACATATCAATTAGTGGAATAGAATTGAGAATCCAGAAATAAACCCTCACCTCTATGGCCAACTGGTTTTTGACAAACCTACCAAGTCCATATTAACGGGACAAAACAGTCTCTTCAACAAATGGTGCTGGGAGAACTGGTTATCTATAACCAAAAGAAAGAGGACCCCTATCTCACTCCCTATACAAGAATCAACTCAAAATGGATCAAAGGTCTAAATATAAAAGCCAGGACCATAAAACTACTACAAGAAAATGTAGGGAAACATCTTCAAGACCTTGTAGTAGGTGGTGGTTTCTTGGACCTTACACCCAAAGTATGTGCAGCAAAAGAAAAACTAGATAAATGGACCTCCTCAGAATTAAACACTATTGCATCTCACAAGACTTTATCAACAGGGTGAAAAGGCAGCCGATTCAATGAGAGAATATATTTGGAAATCATATATCTGACAAAGGTTTAATATCCATGATATATAAAGATATGCTACAACTCAACAATAAAAAGACAAATGATCCTATTAAAAATGGGCAAAACACTTGAATAGATATTTGTCTAAAGAAAAAATACAAATGGTGAAAAAACATGGAAAAATGTTCATCACTAGCAATTAGGGAAATGCAAATCAAAACTACAATGAGACAGTCATTCAACACCTTTCAGAGTGGCCACTATTAAAAAGACAGAGCACTACAAGTTTTGGAGAGGAAGTGGAGAGATAGGAACACTTATTCACTGTTGATGGGAAGGCAGAATGGTACACCACTGTGGAGGACTATTTGGCAGTTCCTAAAGAAGTTGAATATAGACTTGCCATGTTACCCTGCAATACCACTAATGGGTATATACCCAGAGAAACTGAGATCCATGACACGAATAGACATCTGCACACCTATGTTCATAGCAGCGTTATTCATGATTGCCAAAAGTTGGAAACAACCCAGGTGTCCATCAACTGATGAATGGATAAACAAACTGTGGTTTAGTCACATAATGGAATAATAGTATGCAGGTGTAAGAAGAAATGAAGTCATAAAGCATATGACAACATGGATGAACCTGGGGGACATTATGTTGAGCGAAGCAAGCCAGACACAAAAGTACACATACTATATGATTGCCTTACTATTAACCAAATATATTGTGTAACATATTGTATGGTTCCAAAAAAAATTATATAGTATCCAGTACATTTAATTGAGAAATGTGTGTTTTTATTGAACTGTATTTTCTTTTTCTTTTTTATTATTGTTTATATTTTCTGTTATTAAATGTGCAAAATAAAGTTTTAAAAGAAAACCTATATGCTAATAAATTCCCATTATTTATTACAAACCATTTCATGGTATCTGCTTTATGAAGCCTAGGAAACTTAAACAGTTTCTATCTCTAATTTTGCTAGCCAGTTTCTCCTGGGGAATTCATCAAAACCTCCACCAGCATTCCCAACTTGCACCCTTCCCTACAGAATTCAGATTTGCCAATTCTCATGGTGGTATGAGCTAATTCCTATAAATAAATTTCATAATACCTACATACATATATGTATATATCCTGTGGGTTATGTTTCCCTGGAGAACACTCCCTAATAAGTTATATTTTGGACTGAGAGCAGTTCTTGAGAAAAGAACCTTAAGATTGAGATTTCCGAGTTCTTTCTAGGGTTTTTGAAATTGGTTCTACAATCTGATTAGATTTTTAAAGGTACTAATCACTATATTTCAAATGATCAAGACAGCACTGATGGTCCATGGTGTTTATTAGCCATAGAAATATGCAAAATGTCATCAGAGTTTTGTGCAGTTAAAAAATATAATGATGGGACCAGATGTGGCTCAAGCGGTTGAGCTCCCACCTCCCACATGGGAGGTCCCGGGTTTGGTTCCTGGTTACTCCTGAAAAGAAAAACAATACAAAAATGAACAACAAGCAAAACAAACAAAAAAAAACAACTCAGGAAAGCCCGTGTGGCTCAGTGGTTGAGCGCCAGCTTCCCACATACTATGTCCTGGGTTCAATCCCTGGCCCCCAGTACTTAAAAAAAAAAAAAAAAAAAAAAATGTTGTTGGCTGATTGTTCCTAAATATGCTGGATATGTTGTCAAAGGGATGAACTGAAGGCTAGAAATACCTAGCTCAAACATCACATGAAGGATGTGAAAATTTCTATGTGTGCACTGAAAAACTTTTTTTCTTATAGGCTCAGGTTTGAAATTTCTGAAAAACTAGATTCAGAGTCTCATTGTGAATTACAACATAGATTTTAATTCCGAACTTTGCAGGGTGTCTGCTGTTAAAGTGAGGGCATTTATTGAGAAGGAATGGGATCCTGAAAATTGGAATGGGGACATATGAGCTGATAATGTTGACAGTAGAGACATTGAAATCCTAGAGTCTGATGAATCTTTTTCACCAGATGAACCTTTAATGGAATGCCCTGAGGCTGTTGGCTTGCAAGACACTGCTAATTCCTTTCATGACCCTCCTCACATCCTTCTTTTCTTCCAGACCTATAACTAGAGTGAAGCCCCAACAGGCCCCCAAAAATGAGTTACAACATGTGACCCATAAGGAGGTGTACAACACTTCAAAAGAACTGCATGATTTCTCCAATTTATATAGACAGATCAGGGGAATATATGTGGGAATGGAAATTAAGGATGTGGGATACTGGTAGAAGGAACAAAAGTTGGATCAGATTGAATTTATTAATATGGGCCTTCTAAGCAGAAATTCTGGATTCAGTGTTGTACCTCAAGGGGTTATAAAGGATTCTAACAGTCTGCTCAGGTAGGTTGGTTGAAGCATGGGCCAAAAGTTGGCCTGTATTACCTGAAGTCAAAATGCTAGAATTCCCTGTTATGATGAGGACATCAAAAGGCTTAAAGAGATGGAATGTTAGAGTGAATTTATCAAGTAAGACCTGCTCACCGGCCCCAGGAATGTCCAGAGCACACACTCTTTATCAGGACTGTGAGTAATAAATTTGTGAGCAGCTCCATCATCCCTGAAGAGCTCAGTGGTTGCTCTTCTCTGTACGTCAGATATTACTGTGGAACTGCTGCCATTCAACTTGGATCCTTAAATGCAATGGAGATGATCAGATCCCAGGTTGGCAGGAAGCAAGTGGCTGTATTTAATCATAAAATACAAGGTAGGTGTGGTTACCATAATGGATAGCAGAATCAAAGCAGTAACCAGAATAGTCTGACTAGCAAGCTCTAGGGCATTGGTTAGTTGATCATGGGGTACCTAGAGGTGAAATAGATGGGCAGTCTACTAAATTCTTATTTGATTTGTGTAAGTGGAGGAGTTCCAGGTCGAGTGAACAAATGTCTAACTTGAATCACAAAACCAGAGAGTTACTCCCTCTTAATCAATTCCCAAACATTAGACAAATTTACAGACCCCAGTTCCCTTGAATGAAGGGAAGGCTGGGTTCTCTTGGGAAGGAACCTGTTATACTACCAAAAATGTATACTGTTAATCTTCCTTCTGGCCTTCCTCAAAGGGACCTGTGGCCTTTTACCAAGATGACTATGTATTGGGGAATAGGAAATGATCAGACGTTTCGGGGATTATTAGACAGTGGCTCGGAAGTGACATTACTTCCAGGAGACCCAAAACTAACTGTGGTCCACCAGTTAGAGTAGAGGCTTATGGAGATCAGGTGGTCAATGGAGCTTTAGCTCAGGTCTGTCCCACAATGGGTCCAGTGGGTCCCCAAATCCATTCTGTGCTTATTTCCCTAGTTCCCATATTCAAATAGACATAATCAGCAACTGCACAATCCCCACATTCGAGACCAAGTGGAAGCCACTAGAACTATCTTTGCCTAGCAAAATAGTAAATCAGGCAATACCACATTCCCAGAGGTATTGTAGAGATTAGTGCCATCATCAAGGACTTAAAGGTTGAAGGGATGGTGATTCCTAACACATCTTCTTCAGCTTTCCTCTTTGGCCTATGCAGAAAATAGATGGATTGTGGAGGATGACAGTGGATTTTCATAAACTTAACCAGGTGGTGACTACAATTGCAGCTGTTTTGCCAGATGTGGTATCATTGCTTGAGCAAATTAGCAGATTCCTTGGTACCTGATAGGCAGCTGTTGAGCTGGCAAATGCTTTTTTTCTTGATACCTGTTAGTAAAGACCACCAGAAACTTTTTTTTTTCCCCCTGGCTGGCAAGGCCAGGAATATACCTTCACCGTCCTACCTCAGGGGAAATCAACTCCCCAGCCCTGTGTCATAATCTAATCCACAGAGACTTGATCACCTTTCCTTTACACAGCACATCACACGGGTCCCTTATATTGATGACATTATGCTAATTGGACCTCTTGAGCAAGCAGTAGCAACTACTCTAGATTTATTGGTAAGGAATTTGCATGTCAAAGGGTGGGAGATAAATCCAACAAAAATTCAGAGGCCTTCTACCTCAGTGAAATTTCTAGACATCCACTGGTGCGGGGAATGTCCCTTCTAAGATAAAGGATAAGCTGTTGCATCTGGCCCGTCCTACAACCAAAAAAGAGGCACCATGTCTAGTTGGCCTCTGGATTTGGGAGGCAATATGTTCCTCATTTGGGTGTGCTACACCAGTTCATTTACTGAGTGAAATTCACAGCAACTACTTTTAGGGAGCTTGCTTAAGAAAATGTGTCAGACTTTGTACTAAGCTCTTCATATGCATTGTTTCAATTAATCCTTTCAAGAATCCAGTGTGGTAGATAGGCGTGGTATTGTCCTCATCACACAGAAAAATTAAGTAATTTGCCTAGAATTATATAACAGTGGAAGCAGATTAAAATCCAGTTTTGTCCTATTCTAGAGTCTAATGCCTATGTTATTATGTACACTGTCTTAGAAATGCTTCCTGGAAGTTTTACAAATAATTTCCATTCTCCAGTAATATTTTTTGAAAAGTTTGCCTTTCTTTTGTAGAACTCATTGTTCATTTTTAAATTTAAATTAAATTCTAAGTCTATATATTTTTATTTTAGTATAATTTCAGACTTAGAGAAAAGTTGAAGGAATAGTAGTACAGAAGATTTCAGTATTTCACCAGATTCCTTATATATTAATATTTATTATATTTGCCTTATCCTTTCTTATTGTTAGAGATACCTTTTCCCCTAAATGCTGTGTATTTCCTAAAAACAATGACATTTTATATATAACTAAATAATAATCAAAATCAGGAATTAATGCCAATATTATTTAATCCAAAGACCTTATTTATATTTTATCAATTGCCCCAGTAATATCCTTTTAAGTAAAAAATCCAAAATCATTTGTTCCGTTCATTTGCCAGGTCGCTTTAGTTCTTTTATTCTGAAAGAGGGCCTGATCCTCTGTTTTTTTCATGACATTGACATTTTTGTGGAGTCCAGATCGGTTATTTTGTAAAATGTTCTTCAGTTTGGATTTGTCTAATCGTTCATCATGATTAGATTTAAGTAATATACTTTGGCAGGAATACTACCAAAACAGTGTTGTATCATCCTCAGTGCATCATATCAGGAAACACATGCTGTTGATTTGTCCCATTACTGATGCAGTTAACTTTGACCAGTTGGTTAAGATGGTATCTGCCAGGTTTATCCACTGTCAGTTAATATTTTTCCTGTGGTAATTAATAAATATCTGTGGGGAAATACTTTGAGAACATGTAAGTATCTGTTTACTCCTCATACTTTCACTAAGTGAAATCATTCATTGATGATTCTAGCCTGAATTAATTATCCTTTCGATGGTTTTCAGATGATGATTTTCTAATTCCATTGTAATTTGGCTTCTGTACAGGAAAGCTTTCCCTTCTTCCCCATTTATTTATTTAGTCAATATAGAGTCATGGATTTTAATTTTTTTTCCAAATGGTTATAATCCTTTACTGACTAGAATTATCTTAATATATAGATTGTACCAGATTTTGGCCAGTGGGAGCCATATCAAGCTGATTCTTGTGTCCTTTGACATGTCCCTATCATTCTTTGAGTATCCCCTCACTTTGTGGAACAAAAAGATGTTTCAGGCCCATCTTGCACTTTCGCTGCCCAGCTGCTGAGTCATCTGTTTCTACAATGAGTCCTGGTTCATTTCAGTGGCAAACAGTATTTAGAATCTAAGGTCTGGGTGCTAGGTGTGTTCCTTGCCCCTGAGGAATTATTGCTTCTAGGCCCTCTTAGCAGCTAGAGCTGGGAGATATATATGCACGCATAAATATGTATATACTGACCCACATCTTTTTCTGTCCATCTGTCTGTCTATCTAATCATCCATCCACCCATCTAAATTTCAGTCTTTTCATTCCAATACTAATCTAACACCAGATGGTTTATTTTCCTCTTTCTTTTCCATGTTTCTAACTCTCTTCTCAAACAGGGAGAAACCTGATTTCCATTATCCAAAATATATATATTTATTTACTTGCTCAAACCTTGAATATATTAAAGAAATTTTAGTATTGCTAATCCATACCTCTGAGAAAGTTACTTGGATTGGTTCCCCTTCCTTTCACATCTGGTTATATTATTTATTTGAACTGTGATCAGTACATTTGTTTCTGATTATATTCAGTTTTAGGGTGCCCCACCATCTTCCATTTAAGTTGTTTTTTTGTTTGTTTGTTTGTTTTCAGAGTATTTTTACTGTATGTGAAGCTTTAACATGATTCTTAAAGTCAAAACTATACAGAAGGTGTACACAGGAAAGTGCCTCCTCTCATCCCCTCACTTTTTCTTCTATCCTTTTTCTCCTCATTCCCACTCACTTTGTTGGTAGTTACTTTCTTTGGTCTCAGATTTTTATCTTTTCTGTGTTTTGTTATTCCCAAATAGCAGGTACATGCTTATTTTATTATTTCCTCTTTTTTCTTTCTGTCATAAATGGTAGCACACTATAGATACTCTTTTGAATATTGCTCTCTCCTATAGATGTCCACAAAATATTCCACATTAGTTTCTAGAGATCTTCCTCATTTTACATAGTGTTCCATCCTGCAGATATACCATAGTTAATCCAATCACTCTGTATGGGCATTTAGATTGTTTCCATTATTTTGCAACATAAACAATGCTACAATGTTCACATATTTTTAAATAAATAAAATTACTTAAAGGCAATTGTAAAACTTATGTCATCTATACCGATACATGCTTACAACATGAATAAAATGTGAAAGAAGCCAGAAACAAAAGATCACATAGTGTATGATTCCATTTATATGGAATATCCAGAATAGATAAATCCATAAAAATAGAAAGCAGATTGGATGTTGCCAGAGGTTGGGGAAGGGAGCATTGAGAGTGACTGTTAATAGGTAATGAGATCTCCTTTGGGAGTGATGGAAATGTTTTTGGAGTAGATACATTGTGAATGTATAGATGCTGCTGAATTGTATACTTTAAAGTGGTTAATTTTATGTTGAATTTCATTTATATCATATATAAATATATAATAAATAGTATATATTTATTATATATATTTATATATATAATAAAAATAGGCATTTACTTGGTTTTCCTCATTTATGTTGGTACTATTGACAGTCCACTCGTTAATCAGTGCATCTTCAGAAACTTTCCATGAAGAAGCAGCCCTGAGGTTTGTAATTTTAATGACATTGTGCATAAAGTATATATTGTCTACTTGTACTTCTTTTGTTTGCCTGATCAGATTTTCTTTACCTCTCTTGTATTTCACTTTGCAGAGGGTTTTTAAAAAAATTTGTTTGTTTTGTTTTTCTTTTATACTGGAAAATGTTGAAGCCTAACGATGTAGAGGCTTAAAGTATATATTCTTCTGTTTCTTCACGGTCAGGGATGGGAGTGGTACTAAAGGAAGCTAGAAAGGTACTTTGGGCCAGATTGTGTACCATGATGCTTTGTATTCCATGTCATAAAATCTGGGATAGGGAGGTATAGAAGGTTATTAGAGAGAAAACTAATATTTAGCCTGTGTTTTAGAAGATGTCTGGCAGTAATGTGGAGGATATATCGAAATTTAAGTTAATACTGGAAACAGGGAGTCCAATTAAGATATGTATTAATAAGGATGTTAGCATTCAGGTTAACTGCTATAACAAAGAAATAAAAAAATATAGTGACTTAACCAAGAGAGTTTATTTCACTCTAATGTAATGGTTTAAGGTGAGCCCAGGTTTGCAGGTCACTTCTGTTCCATGAGGTCATTCCTTCTATATATTGTTCCGTCAACCAGTAGAGCACTCATTCATCTCCTTATGTGAGGCTAGGTCCCTGATGTATCCATTTTTACCTTGCAGAAGAGAGGCAGAATCATTCTCAGACTAGCAAATTTTCTTCTAAGAAAGTGAAATGGAAGGTCTGTTGATTCTGTTAATCTTTTCAGAGAGCCAACTTCTGGTTTCATTGATTCTCTGTATTGTTTCATTGATTCTCTGTATTGTTTCTGCTCTAATCTTTATTAGTTCCATCTTTTTGTTTACTTTCGGTTTAGTTTTCTCTTCGTTTTTTACCTCCAGGTATGACATTTAGTTATGGATTTGAGATATTTCTTCTTTTTTAATGTAAGCTTTTAGAGCTATAAATTTCCCTGTCAGCACAGCTTTTGCCACATCCCATAAATTTTCATATATTGTGTTCTTATTTTTATTCATCTCAGGATATTTCCTAGTTTTCCTTGTGACTTCTTGTTTGACCCATTGCTTAAGGGTGTATGGAGTTTGGTATTGTTTATGAATTCCAAAAATAGATACTGGATTGTGTTTGTAAACTGGTCTGTTCCTCTGGGTTTATTAGATTATATTAGACTCAGAGGTTTCTCTTTTACTTCATTAAATCAGGATTAGATTAGAGCTTTTATTTGACCAAGTCATTAGGGTGACTCAGTTTGAGTCTCCACCTACAACTAGCCTACAGCTGTGGACTGTATAAGTGGATGCTCAGTTAAAGACAGAAAAGTAAATATATGGAGAAGGAGGAACACAGAGTTTAGTTTTGGATGCTGGAGCCCTGAGGAGAGAGCCAAGTGTTCGCCTGATAGTTTGCAGCTGATGAGACCAGAGCCCTAAACAGCTGAGAAATCCTGGAAAGAAATGAGCCCCAGAGAGAGATGAGCCTTATGCTCACCTACAGCTGAGATCTGAAGGAGCTGGGACCACGGAACCTTAGGAGGAAGAGGAAGGCTGAACTCTTGCAGAGACCAGCAGCCATCTTGCTCCAATATGTAGCAACAGACTTATGCTTTATGGCCTTGTGACTTTAAGCTTCTGCCCCAAATAAATACCCTTTATAAAAGCCAACAAATTTCTGGTACTTTGCATCAGCATCCCTTTGACTGACTAATATAGGGTGTATTGTTTAATTTCCTCATATTTGAGAATTTTCCAGTTTTTCTGTTATTGATTTCTAGCTTCATTCCATTGTGTTTGGAGAAGACATTTTGTATGATTTCAGTCTTTCTAAATTTATTGAGACTTGTTTTGTGGCCTATAATATGGTCATTCCTAGAGAATGATCCATGTGCACTTGAGAAAAATGCATTTTCTGCTTCTATTAGATGAACTGTTCTATAAATGCCTGTTGGTCTAGTTGGCTTATAGTAATGTTCAGGTCTTCTATATCCTTATTGATCTACTGTCTCTCTGGATGTCCTATCCATTATTGAGAGTGGTATACTAAAATCTCCTACTATTAATGTAGAATTGTTTCTCCCTTCAAATCTGTCAATGTTGGTTTCATATATTTTGGGGCTCTGTATTTTAGGTGCATATATATTTGTAATTCTTGATGAAATTGACTCTTATTTTCAAATATGTAGTGTCTCTTGGTGTCTTGTAATATTTTTTAACTTAAAGTCTATTTTGTCTGTTATTAGTAAAGCAATCCCAGCTCTCATTTGGTTACTATTTGCACGGAATATTTTTTACATCCTTTCATTTTCAACTTACTTGTATCTTTGAATTTAAGGTGAGCGTCTTGTAAATAGCCTGTGTTGGGTCATGCTTTTATATCCATTTTGGCAATCTCTGCCTATTGACTGAAGAGTTTAACCCCTTTACATTTAAAGTAACTACTCATAATGCAGGACTTCTACCATTTTGCGCTTCAGGTTTTTCTTTTTTTTTTCTTTTTTTCTTTTTTTTTAATTATGTCATACATTTTTTGCCTCTCGGTTCTTCCATTATTGCCTATTTTTGTATTTTGTTGATCTTTTGTAGTGAACTCTTCAGAACTGCTTCTCTTTTTCTTCTGGTCATAGTTTCTTTGTGGTAACTATGGGGCTTAAATTTAATATCATGAAACTGTAATACACTATTGTTTGATTTGATGCCAGCTTAACTTCAAAACATTCATTAACTATGTTCTTGTACCCCTCTGTTCCCTTTCCCCACTTATGTTATTTTGTCAGATTATATATTTATATAAGTCCCAAACCATATATTTAACATTACTTTATGCATTTGCATTTTAAATCCTGTAATAAGTAAAAAGTAGACTTACAAATCATTAATATAATAACACTGGCATTTATACTTACCAGAATTCTTTATTTGTTAGTTATCCTACTGCCTTCACATCTCCATGTTATCTAAGAGAATACAGTGTTTAATTTTATTGATGTTTGTTCTAGTCTTCTAGATTGCCGAAAGCAATATACCAGAAATGGGTTGGCTTTTTAACGGTGGGAATGTATTACATAACATGCTTCCAGTTCTTAGGATATGAATATGTCCAAATCAAGGCATCATCAATGTGATACCTTCTTCTTGAAGACTGGCTGCCAGCAATCCTGGGCTTCTCTGTTACATGGCAAGACACATGGTGGTATCTGCTGGTCTCTCCCTTCTCCTGTGGGTTTTGTTGCTTTCAAGCTTCTTGCTTAGTGGCTTTTTCTTTTCTGAATTTCATTCTCTTATAAATGACTCCAGTAAGAGAATTAAGAATGAGGTGGGTCACATCTTAAGTTAAGATCCTATTCACCAAAAGATCCTACTTACAATGATCCACACCCACAGGAAAGGATTAACTTTAAGAACACACTTTTCTAGGGTCCATACAGATTCAAACCATAACAAGGTTCCCCTGTACCATGACCTGTTTCTTCTGTCTTGGGGTTTCCAGGATTCTCTCTGTCTTTGGCATTTTTGTAGTTTGATTATAACATGTCTTGGTGTGAGTTGGTTTTGATTTATCCTGTTTGGAGATTGTTGAGCTTCTTGGATGTGTATATTCACATGTTTTGTTAAACCTGAAAAATGTTTTCAGCCATTATTTCTTTGAATATCCATTCTGCCCCTCCCTCTCTTTCTTCTCCTTTTGGCACTCTTATAAAGGTTATATGGGTATGCTTGTTATGCCCCACAGATCTCTCAAGCTCTGTTCACTTTTCTTCATTCTTTTTTCTTTCTGCTCCTCAAACTAAATAATTTCAATTGTCTTTTTTTCAAATTCACTGATTCTTCTACCAGCTCCAATCTGCTCTGAACTCCAATGGGGAATTATAAATTTCAGTTACTGTGTTCTTCATCTGCTGTATTTGTTTTGTTCTTTTTTCTGATTTCTATCTCTTTATTGATATTCTTGTTTTGTTCATTTATCATTTTCTTAATTTCCTTTAGTTCTTTGTGTTTTCCTTTATCTCTTGAGCATATTTAATACAATTATTTTTTTTAAGTATTTACCTGGTATACCCAAACTTTGGCCTTCCTCATTGATGCTTGCTAATGTTTTACTCTATTCATTTGTGTGCATATTGTTTCCTCTTTCTTTGCATGCCTCATAATCTTTTATTGCACATTAGGCAGTTTGATATTTTAATTCGTTATCTCTGAAGCTTAGTCACTGAGGGGTTTGTTCTTTAAGCGTGTATCTATCTAGTGTTATCGCAGCAGTTTCCTTAAATGTCAGGCACTAACAACAACAAAAAACGAAAACACACTCAAAAAACACCTTTCTCGGCCTTTGTAGATTGGTCTGTGTTAAACTAACAATAGGCCTTTTTGGTTTTTTGTTGTTTGTTTGTTTTTCTAACAAAGAGTTTAAAGAGCAGCCTGTGGTGAAATTATGTATAGCATTTATAATTTGTTCAGAGCTACACATCTTATTTGTAGATCTAATTCTCCTGATTCTTGGCTCCTGTTCTTTTGTTTTTCACACCAAAAAAAAAAAAAAAAAGCACTTAATTAAAGTTAACGAATAATTTGTGGTATTGTTTGCAGCACTAGTTATTGAAGTAAAATATAAATGCAGACAGATAACAACATTGATTAATTAGGTAGCAACCCATAGGAGAAACTTCTAAGTGAGGAAACTTGTTCCTTTTCCAACAAAAAAACAAAAAAAACAAAAAAACTGAGATTGATAAGCAGTGAAATTCACAGTGAGAAGAAAATAGGCTGTGTTCTGTTTCCATGGGAGCAAAACTTAGATTTAGAGGAGAATGGATGTAGTTCAGTGGTTGAGCACCTGTTTTGCATTTACAAGGTCCCAGGTTCAATCCCTGGTAGTGACAAAAAATAAATAAATAAAAAATAGATTTTAGAGCAATATTTAAAAATTGTGAAAGGTACCAGTAAGCTCTAATTCCACTATTTTTTTTCATGGATCCCCAGAGTTAGTTTATGAGTCTTCCTTTTTTGTCAGCTTTTACTGCTAGGATATTAGTTTTTTTTCCTGTCCTGAGAGGTAAGAGAGGCATTTTTTCCCTCTTTTATCTTTCATCATAGTATAGCAAGACTTTAGGGAAATTGTTTATCTAGATCCTTTTCCTATCTCCCTTGAGTGCTTCAGTAGATCCCTTACCACCAGTTGTTTATTCTGTGTTCACTGCCATTGTGGATAGACTAGTTATTACATCATTTATGATAATTACTTTTCAAAGGTTAATCATGGATGTTTAGCCACTCTTTAATATATTAGGACCATAGTTTGGACTTGAGATGACTATACTGGAGAGATTTTATATTTACCTGTTGAAAGATAGTAATGGTCAAAAATAAAAAAGCAAATGACAAAGGACTTATTTAGTATATCTGCAACCTCCCTCATTCCCAGCCCAGTACATCTGTTCAATGAATGTTTGTGAACATTTATTTCCTACTTTAGTTTGATTGGAAGATAAAAAGACAGTGTTCCTGCCCTCAAGGGGCTTGTTTACCCAGTGTGAAAACTAACTAGAGTTATTATGGAAGTAGCCGCCTAACTACAAGGATTTACCCATTAAGCAGAGTGTGTGTGAGTATGTAAGGGTTGTGGTGCTGACAATGAGGAAAAGTGTTGGCTGAGACTAGAAAGAATTAATTCACAGGCTATAGAATAGCTGCCTTTGACTGTTTACTTTGTGAAATACTCAAGATATAGGATATTGTGCTTGTGAAAGGACACAAAAAAGAGTAGTTGATATATCCTAATTTACTTGGCGGGTTCAATATAAGTGAGATTCATTTTACTTAGGGTGATTAAGAAAGAGAGTTCAGCTGAGCCTTTAAGACTGGGTAGGATTTTGCTGGTTGTATAAGAGAACGGAAGATATTTTAACAGTGAAAGCAAAGCTGATATAGTTTCATTTGACCAGAGTGATAGGCTCTATTTGGGAGTAGTGGGAGATAAGATGTGAAAAGCAGAATGATGATAATTTAAGTTAGCTCAAAGGTTTAGACTTTACCTTATAGACAGTGGGATTTTTTTTTTTTTTTTTTTTTTACAGGCTAATGTGGTGAGAGTGGCACTATAAGTAAGTTCAGTATGTACAGGACACATTAGAGAAGAGAGACCTGATGGTGAGAAGACCTGGTACCATTACAACATCCACATTACACGAGATTTTAGGGTGGAGGAATAGAACTTGAAATATGACACCTTGGCTACAGGGAGTAAGGGAGAGATACAATATGTGTCGAAACTTGTATTTTGGGGAGAATAGTTTTGCCAAATTGTTGTGGTTTGGGGAACTAATGTTTTCATGAGTTTTATACAACTGTGGTTTATTCCTATCTAGCTTCAAGAATAGGTCAGAAGCCACTAGAAAACTTCATTTTCAAATCAAGTCTGTTAAGAGAGACCAGAAAGTCAGTGGAGCTTGAAGCATCTCAAAATCAGAAGTATTTCTAAACAGTACACTATTGTTCTGGTTGGTGGGCAGGGCCAGAGGACTGGTCCTTGGACTTCACTCCCAGTTATTGGTACCTGCTATATTTGGGTCTTCCATCAGACCTACTCTGGTAAACTTGAACCTCAAAAAAGCTGGATCTCAGTAAGAGAAAAACTCCTAGCAGTTTAGTAGAGAATCTCAGGTTAAGCCATTCTGTCCTGACTACCTGGAAACTGTCATTTCTCACTGTGGAGAATATTTCCTCAAATTCCTTTAAAATGAGAAGGGAACGGAATTGATTTGGGGGTGGGGGAGAAATGTCAGGGCTTGCCATACGACCTCATACTTATGATTTGAGCAGGAATTTGGGAAGCTGCCTTCTATTTTTTACTTTGCCACTGATTTCCATTTAATAAGGGTATTCATAGTATATAATACTTTTAAAATTGAATTAGTAATACCAAACTACTTTGGTTTAATTATAAGCACTTCTGTTTTCTTTCTGCATAGTCTCTGGTTCACCACATTTGCATTCACTGTAGTTCTGTTTCACTCCAGGACAAGTGTTCATTCAGAAGCCACAGCATGTGACTCTGCTATAGGATTACCAGATCTTATTTTGGAGAATTTAGTCACAGAGGGAGTAGAAGGAGAGAGATTATTTGCTAATATAGTCTGACCAGGGTCGAATACTATCCATTCTGCATCCCAACACAGTTGGAACAAGGCATTTGAGTACAGGATAAGCTTGTGTATGTGGGCCATCTGGTAACCCAGTTCTGTCATATTGTAGGCCCCTTGTTTCTACAAAGAGCCTGTGGAGCTACATTTGACACTCTTGGAGTATAAGGATTTCTGTCCTAACTTAAAATAGAATTACTTTTTGGTGCTAAAATTATATTGTGTTATTTAGTAATAAAAGAAAAAGTACCACGTATTTTCCTAGTGAATTATCTGATGATTTTCATGTCCAAGGCATAATAGTAATAATAGCAAATGCTTATGTAGTGTTTACTCTGTATCAGACACTGTTCTAAGCATTTTACACATAGTAACTCATTTAACCCTTACAACAGCCCTGAGATAGGTTATTATTGTTGTTGTTCTCATTTTACAAAGGAGAAAATTGTTGCAGAGAGGTCAGGTAATTTGTGACGTTCGCACAGCTTAGTTAGGGAATGAGTCGGGATTTGAATCCAGAAAGTCTGGGACCAGAGTTAATATTCTTAATCACTGTGCTATATTTTCTGTTGATTATCACTAAAAGTAATACTAATATTATCATACTTTAATTTATTTTGATGTTTTGAAATAAATGGGCATTTTGAAACTTATCTTACCTACTGAAACACTCATTTGTTTTTTATTCTAGGAGAAGACTTTGCAGTTGTGCAGCAAGAAATTATTATGATGAAAGACTGTAAACACCCAAATATTGTTGCTTATTTTGGAAGCTATCTCAGGTACCTTGTTTCTTTTTTAGAAAAGTGATAATGACTCCGTCACCCAATACATTAACAAAATAAAATTAACTCTAATACCATGTTTTACAGTTTTCTTCATGTTTTGGAGATAAGATATGTTGACATGAATGGAATTTTTATTTAAGACTTTATTATGTTAGAACTATAACCAGTATTATTGTATTTTGACTCTTATCTGTTGTACTCTTGGGATTTCTGTATGTGGTTTCAGTGGTGAAGTTGGCAAGTAAAAACAAGTCTTCCTTCAGTTGACTGGAGATCTAAATGCACCGTTCTGTTGCCCCTTTCTTCTAGATAAGGGTGGATATAGAAAGTCAGGAGCATTTCTTCCTGGTATGTTTCCATTAGAACTTTTGTTTTCTTTTGTGTTTCTGTCCTCAGAGTATTGCATCATCCCTTTCCTTCATTTTGTCCAAAGGACTAAGACTGTAATTTTTTATTTCAGTGACTTATTTTTCCAAGATCTAAAGTGAACTTAGAAAAGGACTATGAATTTGCTTTCTCTTGTTTTGGCAAAACCAAGCTGGTTCCCCAGATCATATTCCATTGAACTCAGAGTCAAATATTATTTTTGCTACTCACTTCTGTTTGCAACACTGAGGTGAACACTGTGACCTACTTATTTTTAAGGTTCCTTCCAAAGTGAAGATTGAATAGTGTTTTCTTATGTATTAAGACAACAACAACAACAAGAAAAAAACCTCTTCGGTTTTGTTCCTATGTGCTGGGACAATGTAAGGATATACAGATACTTTTGTTATTGCAGGCTTTCATCTCATATGACCCTGGTATAAAATACATCAACTCTTTTGATGTGGTACAGCAGATGGCAAAGGCTGGGAATTCTGCCCTTTCATCTTTCCAGCTTGTATAAAACCAACCTGGACACCTTTGTTTGCCCAGCCTTCATTAAGGTCAATGGGTGGGATTAATGGAGACACACAGTTTTTGCATCAGTTTTTATTTTATGAAGCAGATCTAGCACAGGCAGTTATTCTATCAAGTCAAAGAAACAAATCTCTTAAAGTTAGTTAAATTTGTGATACCAGATGATCACAGTTAAAAACATCACTTCAAAACAGTGTATTTTACAGTTTCTAGGACTAGTAAAACGACCTAACTACACTTAACTGAGGGAAGTATTACAAAGTCTTTTCCCCAAGAGCAAATAAGCCTTCTAAAAAGAGTTTTTTGCTTTCCCATGGGCATTGATCTAAGTGTTTTTCTCAAACATAGTCTGCATCTTCCAGAACTATGGGACCATTAAAAGCCTCACCTCTTAATCTGTATATGCCCCATGCATTTATATGGCACCCTTGGTATGGTGAAATGTATGTTTTTGTTGTTGTTGTTGTTCGTTCTTTTTTTTTTTTGCCAGAGAGACAAGAAGTGCATTTGGTAGTTAAGACCTTGAATTTTGGAGTCTACCTGGCTTGAGTCCTTGGCTCAATCATTTACTAACTGGTTGATTTAAGGCAAATTTCTTAACCACTCTGTATCTTAGTTTCTCCATTTGTAAAATGTGGATAATAATAGCTACATAATTGGATAGGTATGAGGATTTGATGGGCAAATAAGTGTAAAGTGCTAAGGACATCACTTGGAACATAATAAATGCTCAATAAATGTTAACTGCTATTACTACTATTGCTACAACTATTTCTTCTTAACTGCTTTTTAAATACCATCACACTAGTGCCTCATTTGATCTTTTCAACAACACTGTTAGCAATATTACTCTTTATGGTAGATGTTAATTCCATTTCACAGATGTTTGAGCAAGTTTAACATCAGGTTATTGTGTTTAACATTCTAAGTTATTGGCAAAGTGGGGGGGGTCCTAATACTTTTTGTACTTTTTGTTAGGTTGTGCTTGTAGATCACTGACTTTTGACTTAGCCTTTCTACATCCTTGACCAAAAAAACACACAACCAAATAAATCTCTACTCCCTCACCCCCCATCCCCCACCCCATTCCCATCCCCAAATATGACTAATACTAAACTAAGTTGGACCTTTGATTTTCTGGGTTACTTGGGCAAGAATCTTTCCATGCAGTTAGGCAGCAAAACACTTGATCGTGTTAACCACCAAACTGCCGAAGTCCTCTTGGGTTTATATCCATTTTTGTTACTAAGTCTTGGCTGCTACTTCTGGCAAAATAGTACAACTCTTTAGTAACGTGCCTGTAGCATGCTTTATGCTACAAGGGAAAGCCAATTTGAGATTATGATTGACAAAAATTGTACTTGTTTTAGATTTCAGGAAATGTGTATTCTGACTATATTTTGAATATCCTTTTTTAAAAGTAAACTTCCTATTGAAGTGTAATGTTCATACATAAATCATAAGTGTATAGCTCAATGTAGTAATAAAAAAGATATTTTTGTTTTAATTCAAATACTGTAAAAACAATACAAAGAGAAAAATTGCCCAGAAACTAAAGTAAAAAAGACAAAATTAGGGTTAGTTTTCAGTGGAACCATGTTCTTTTGGTGTTATATAATCTAAGATTAGGAGCTACTGGTTTAAATAGATTATTTTATTCTGTAACTGGTGTAGCTGATGAAAGTGATGAAAGAAAATGGCATTATAACATAGAACAGTTTTTAATCTTCCCTTTCTGTAACTTTTTTCTTCTATAGAGATTCTTCCCTTATTCCCTAATTAGTCTAGACTCTGTCCAAATTTGGCCAATGTAGATTACTAAGGATTAGATTTATAGAATGTTAGAGCTGAAAGGGACTAAGAGATCTTGTCACCCGGCCCACTCTTTTTGCAGATAAAGAAATAAAGTGTCAGATAAATAACTTGCTTTGGGTTATTTATATATTTATAATATTTATAAAACAACAGAATTAAATCATCATAGACCTATTCTCTACTCCCAGTTGAGCTTAACTATTGGTTCTTTTAAGCTAAGGATGATTTTAGCTTCAAGTTCCTTCTAAACATTCCTTAGGCCAGCATATCTTTTGAGAATAAGGTAGGAAAATATAGACATTCTTGTCAAGTTTGAACTCTGAAAGCTCAGGGTGAATGGCAACAAGTGGTCCTTGAAAGACAAGCAAATCTTACCCATACAGAAAAAACAACTTTATTTAGATCAGATATTTTAAACCTTTAATTTAGAGTATAGTTTAGGTGAGCATAATTTATCCATAATAGTAGCTTACATTTGTAAATCATCACCATTTACAAAGTGTTCTTACATTATTTCTTATGATGTACAGAGTACTGTATTGGTTTCTGGAGATGTCAGGATGGATAAAACCTAGTCATTGCCCTTAAAGAGCTTATAATAGGGTAAATAGACATGAGCAAATAGTTATAACATGGTATGTTGGGCATAATAATAGAATTTTGATATAACACTGGAAGTGGTAAAGACAGTAAAATGTCTAATTTTGTCAAGGTAGGAGAATCAGAGAAAGCTCCATGAAAGATGTAATTCCCAAACGGGGTGTGTGTTAAAGGAATCGTAGGAATTTGCTGTTGTGCGTGTATAGAAAATGGGAATTTCTGGCAAAGGGAACGCAGGCATGAAAAGTCATGAAGTGTTTAGGACATAGCTGATACTCTCATTAGAGCATAAGGGAAAAGGGTGTAGTTGCAGTAGGTAAGGCTATGGAGATTTAGACAAAAAGGAACCTTTTATGCCTTATTTAGGATCTATAGGTGTTGCACATTACCTGTTGAAAGAGAAGTAGTATTTTCTGTGAAGAATGGACTAGGGATAGGGGATTTAGATAGGGAGTGAGTTCGGTTAAATTTATTACAGTAACCCAGAAAAGAAATTAGCATGGTCTCTTCATTATATAAAAACTTGGTTTTTTTTTTGTTTTTTGAGCCAAAGAGAAGACCAGGGAGGGAAACAACAGGATCTAAACTGGAAATGTGTTTTTAAGTGCCTTTTTGAATGCTCAGAATATGAGAATGAAGATTATAGTTAAGTCACTCTATTTATACCTAGCTACCCTCTTCTTTTAAAAAGATAAACTTTTAATTGTGGAATATTTTAGGTTTACAGAAAAATTGCAAAGATAGTACATAGACTATCCTTATAACCTTCACTCACCTTTCCCTAATGTTAAAATCTTTTATAACCATGGTACATTTGTCAAAACTAAGAAATTAATATTAGAACAATACTATTAACTAAACTAACCAATCTCATTCAGATTTCACAGTTTTTCCACTAATATTCCCTCTTTTATATTTAGTTATCTCTTTACACTGATATAAACCACATTCATTTCTTTCAAGTGCTATAATAATAAACAGAGGTCAAAACTCAGATACATAAACTTTTGTTCCACTGTATATTGGCCCTTCATAACTCCCATTATTATAATTTGTCCTTTTCAAAAGTTTTTATGTCCCTAAACTTCAGTGGAACAATATTCTTTGGGGACTAATAAGCCATTAAAAAAAAATTCTCAGAAATGCTTTTAAAAGAAAATAAACACACACATTGAAAGTTTGAACAAACACACTGAACATGGTTATTGATGAGATTGACAATAGGAAAGCATGGTCTTCACTGAAAAATATTTTGCTGTAGAGAAATGTGTAGCAGTCATAAGATTTGTTCTGTACCTTAACCATTTTTATGTAATTTTAGAAATTACAAATGAAGTATTGAGAACTATGATTTTAAGCATTGTTAAACAACCTTTAAAAAATCCTATATGTAAACTTCTTGTAGTTAACCAGTACATTTCTCTGTCTTGGCAGTTAATGTATCTTTTAACATTCTTTTTTTTTTTAAGATTTTAAAAGTTGAAAATGTGGTTTATGAAATATAATCAATCAAAATTTTATCAACCGTATAATATATTGATACATACATACATTTGAACACATTTAAATCTTTAAGTAGATAAGCTCTTTTTACAAAATTACTATGAAAGGACCTTTTCCTAGACCATATTTTTAATGTTAGAATATATTTAATTACAGAAAAGTCAGGATCTAAAGAAGTACTTAATATGGTGGGTAGTTTTATTGACCATTAATACTATTTATTAGCGGCTTTGCCTTTCTATCTTTTTTCTTTATTACTTTTTTTTGGTATTTTTAAAATATATTTTTATTACAGAAGTTGTGAATTTACAACACACCCATGCACATGTGTAGAATTCCCATACAATACCCCTTTACCAACACAACACACCTTGGTGGACTATTTGTTGCTGATTATGAGACATTATCATCAGACTACTACCATCAACCATGGTCCATAGCATATGTCTCGCACACTTTTTCCATATCCCCATTATCAACATAGTACATCTTTGGCATTGATCCAAGAATAGTATAGTATTGCTGTTAGCCACAGTCCATAGATCACACCAATTGTATTTTCCCCATACTTCTCCACATTCCCCCCACCCTGCAATAGTGACTTACATCTGCTCTAGCTCACAAAGGACACTCTTACATCTGTACCATCAACAACAATTCTCACTCACCTCTGGGTTCACTGTGTTATTCAGTCCCTAGATTATTCTCTAGCTTTCTTTCAGTTGACATTTACATCCATAGATTACCCTTTTGAGCCTCAATCTCATTTATAAACCAACTGCTACTCACTATAATGTGTTACCATCAACTCTATGCATTTCCGCACTTTTACAGTCAAATTAATTAAAACTTCTATATACGTTAAGCATCAGTACTCCTTCACAGCCCTCCTCTTATCTCCTAATAACCTATAATCTAGGTTTTAACTCCATGCGTTTATTCTTCAAATATAGTTCATATTAGTGAGACCATGCAATACTTATTCTTTTGTGTCTGGCTTACTTAGCATAATGTCTATAAGATTCATTCATATTATCATGTGTGTCCCCATTTCATTTCTTCTTACTGTAGCATAGTATTGTATCGTATGTATATACCACATTTTTTAAATCCATTCATTGGTTGATAGACACTTGGGTTGCTTCCATCTTTTGGCAGTTGTGAATAATGCTGCTGTGAACATTGGTGTGCAGATGTCTGTTTGTGTCACAGTTTTCAGTTCTTCTGGATATATTTCTTGTAGAGGAATTGCAGGATCACATGGCAGTTCTATATGTAGCTTCCTGAGGAACCACCAAATTGTCTTCCACAACCTTGCACTATTTTACAATCCCACCAGTAGTGAAGGAATGTTCCTATTTCTCCACATCCTCTTCAGCACTTACTGTTTTGTTTTATTTTTTTAAATAATGGCCATTCTATGCAGTGTGAGATAATACCTCATTGTCATTTTGATTGCATTTCCCTAATAGCTTGTAATATGGAGCATTGTGATTTTTTGGCCATTTGTATTTCCTCTTTGGAGAAATGTCTACCTAAATCTTTTGCCCATTTTTAAATTGGGTTGCTTGCTTTTTTATTGAGTTATCTGATCTTTTTATATAGAGTGGAAATCAAACCCTTATCGGATATGTGGTTACCAAATATTTTCTCCCATCGAGTGGGCTGCCTTCACTTTACTTTTTGCTCCATTAGCATGATTATACTTTGACCATGCTCAAGCACTGACACTGCTGTTTTATTTGTTATTACCATAATACTTCTTCATCACATTTTGCTGTTTAGTATCATATTTGAGAAATGGGACTGTACACATAATAATTTTCTGTTTCTGAGAGAAAGAAGAAACATGTCTTAAAGTTTATCATAATTTGTTGTTTCTTAAGCCAAGGTTTCTCCTCTTTGGCACTTTAGGCTGGATAATTCTTTGTTGTGGGAGACTGTCCTATGCATTGCAGGATGTTTAGTCTTTTACTCACTAGGATGCCAGTAGCAACCTTCACCACCACCCCCTACTTGTGACAATGGAAAATGTCTCCAGACATTGCCAAATTTTCTTTGGGGCCGCAAAGTCATCCCTGGGTAGAACCACTCCTTTTTGTTTTTTACTTTAAACAAAAAATTTAGTCGAACTACATTATAGGATACTTCCCTATAGCAGTATTGCCCAGAGTGTTTTCCACAGAACATTAGTTCTGAGTGATACTAATATGTGTTTTTTCGAAAAATTGGGTCAATGGAAAAAATAACTTGGGGAAATAATGAACTAAACAAAACTAGACAGCTTTTATTTCTTCTTTCTCTTCCTCCTTCCCCTTTCCTTCCTCTTCTACCATCTCCCCTTTCCAACCCTCTCCAATCCCCATTCTTCTGTTTCCCTCCCTCTCTTCCCCCCTCTTCCCTCTTCCTTCTACCCTCCCTTTTACTTCCCTTCCTCTTCCCATTCTGTTCCCCCTTCCCTTCTCCGCTTCTCCCTCCCTTTCTTTCTGCTTACTCTAGGATATCTCAGAGCCTTTAATATACCAGTGGTATTATTTTCCAAGAGAAGGATATAGTTTGTGATGTTTCTAAAACTGATTTAACTGTAGAATGGTTTCTTTCTGTAACTATGCTTTGCATAAGATTTATATTCAATGCCCCACACTTTGGAAAACATAATACTGAACTGGGAATTTTCTTTTTAAGTACAGTTTTAGGGAATAGGTCACCTTGTATATCTGAGTACAGTTACTCCTCATTGTTATAAGATTTTCGATCAATGTAATATTAAAATATTATTAGCATTTTAGTACCTCTATGCGCTAGTAAACACTGAACTAGAAGAAGATATAATGAAGTTTTTTCTCTGCTTGTTTTTCTATCCCTCATAAGATTGAAAGATAATTTGATAGCATAAGAAAAAAGAGATCTAAGGAATTTGTTGAGTCAGGAAATTAACACTGAGACATTGAGCTTTTATTTCAGTGGTTAATTTTATTCTAAATCAGATACCTAGGGATAAAGATTTTTATGATTGATTGGCCTACATAAAATGAGCCAACTGACTCGATCCCATTCTGTTAGATTAGGAGTTCTTAACAAGGGGTCTGTGAGCTTGAATTAAAATAAAAAAAAAAAAAAAAAAAAAAAAAAAAAACCATTATTCTTCTAGGCACGTATTGGTGCAGATGTGATATATTTATTAAATAATACACAGTATAGTGTGGACTTAATAAGGGGCCCGTGGTTTTCACCTGATTGGCAAAGGGGTCTGTGGAACAAAAAAGGTTAAAAGCCCCTGTGTTAAGTAGATGGCTTGGTGAATGACTAATAGCAAATGGAAATTTATCATTGCAAGAAAGACATGGAACAGATGGAAATCGTTTTTCTAGGAGACTTATATATTCTAGCTTTTTTGATAATACCAGACTTTAAGTAGAATGTTATACATGTATAAAGCATTTAGCCAGCTTTTAAAAGTACAATATTAATATATAATCCTGAATTTTTTTCTTTTGCCTGTAACTAGTAAGTCATTTTATATAAAATGAATAGAAATTATCTATTCTAAGCAAGGCAGGAAAAAAAGACATAGACCAGCTTCTAATAGAAGATGGTATAATATTGAAATATGTAAGAAAGCAGAACACTCACATCCTGCATCCATTCTCTCCATCAAGGAGAAAGAGTAGAAAAAGCATTATTAAGAAGGGATTCAAGCACAAGATAGGCAAGTAGATAATTATAGAACAGCTAGATACTGTCAATGAGTTAAAACTTTTAGATTTATATAAGTTATATCTCATTATACTGAAAATTAGCAAATGTGATTGTCATCCATTATCAGTGAGTGTCCTTTGACAATTAGAATAGGTGTCAGAAGATCAGCAAATGACCAATTTGCAAAGGAAGGGAAAAGGTGATTTCTAGACTTTACAGACTACTAAACTTGATGTCAGTTATCAATCCCAAGCAAATGTCTAGAATAAATTATTGATCGATTAATTAGGGAGCATTTATAAGAAGAAGTTTTGATTAGCATGGTTGATTTTAACCAATTTCATCTGTCTTCTTTTTTTTTTTTTCTTCAAAAGAGAAAAAGTCAATTTTGTTTACTTGCGTTCACTAAGTTTTATAAAAACAGCTTACATTCATTGTGCTCTTACTATACTTAAGGTCCTTTGATCAGTTTACATGTTATTTCATTTAATCCTTAAAACTTTTATATTAGTAAGCAGAACCCAAAACAGTCGTTCAACCTTGGTTTTTGTAAGCTGTGTGAAATCCCACCTGCCTATTCCTTAGGCACTTGCCACAAGTGAACATGGAAGAGTCACTTAAGGCAGATGTGAAAATACTCGGGAGCACTGGTTCTCAAACATTTTGTACTCAGAACACTTTTTATTATTTTATTCTTTCAAAAATTATTGTCTACCTCTAAAGAGCTTCTGTTTATGTAAGTTATATCAATCCATATTTTCCATATTAGAAATTAAATCTGAAACATTTTAGAACACAGTATGTGCATACATATTCCAGCTCCTGTCAAAGGATAATGTCATCATCACTCATTTAGCCTCTGGAAAAGACCACTGTACTCGCATGAGAGAAAGAAAGCAAAAATGGAAAATAACTTCTTAGTGTTATTATGAAAATGGATTTGACCTTGTGACCCCATAAAAGAGTATTGTAGACTTTCAAAGGCCCCCAAACTGCACTTTAAGGACCAGTGTTCTAGAGGAACCTAGAGAGATCAGGCCATGGAATCCTGCATTACAGACACCATATCAGAGCCTAAGTGGCACTCCAAGGAATATAGGTAGATGAACTTGCCATGTTCTTATACCTCAGTTTAAGCAAAGGCAGAGAGGTGTAAAATGGTAATTCTAAGTAATCCATATAATTAGAACAATATACCTGTCACCAGTGAAAAATTATTTTTCATATTTCTTAAGCTTATTAGTAAGCCCACTCGTACAGATCAAAATATCTTAATAGGAAAGTCCTTGTAGTAGCTACTTCTAGAGGGTGGATAACGGTCTTTCAGATGCTAACCAACCACTTCTGGAGCGTGAGGGTATGTATTTCCAAAAATGGTACTTAAAATGTTCCCTCACTCCCCCTATGATGTGGATTAAGCCTAACACAAATATGTGTCGCTCTGTGCTGAAGTATTTTAAAGTGAAATTCTGCAAGCGCTAATAAGATGCATGTCAGAAACAAAGGGATATGAGCCAAAACTACTTTTTTTGTTGCTGCTTAAGGGTGAGATTTAACAAATAAGGACAAAGTTCTGTTCTTAGTTTCAGTGAGTCAGATATTCATATATGAAGCTGGAGAGAAAATTGGTCTGACTGCCTTTTAAATGAAAAAAAGGTATATATGGAGAGTGACTGTAGCTCGAGCAATTGAGTGCCCGCCTTCCACATGGGAGGTCCTGGATTTGGTTCCCAGTGCCTCCTAAAGAAAACAAACAACAAGCAGACAACTAGCAAAAAAAAAAAAAAAAAAAAAAAAAAAGCACAACGAGCCCAGTGTGGCTTAGTGGTTGAGTGCCAGCCTCCTGCATACAAGGTCCCAGATTCAGACCCCAGTCCGAGTACCTTTAAAAAAACAAAAAGGTATACATGTAGAAGTTTTAGTTAACTACAAACTGCATACCAGCAGTTTAACATAGTTGCTATGAAACTGAAGGTAGCCTTTAGGAAACAGTAGAATTATAGTGTTCAAATAATAAAGGAGATAATTGTGAGTTGTTAGATTCTCTGGGGGGTTTAGACTTCTCACTGTGTAGCATCCATCATTTTGGATAAAACTACACATCTCCCTGTCCCATACATTCATCTGAAAATTCTTAAAACCAAGCCACAGCACAGCTAACTCATATTTTGCCATCAGCTGTTATGCCTCAGTTTCATTGGTTTGCAGGCCACCTGCATGTAGTAGATCCTGGGCAGCTTCAGATCTCTTCCTCTGGGCTTCACTTTCTTCAGCTTTACCTCTAAAATCATGGTCCCTTACTACTCTACTTTCAAAGATAACTCGCCTTACACTGATTGCTTGTGTTCCCTTGTTGTATTCTGCATGGTCCACCACATCTAACCAACTCATTTGACCTCTCAGGTCTGGCTGACCCCACCACCACTGCCATATGTCATCCACCCCTTATACCTCCACTTTTTAAGTCACTGTTGATGCTGCACTTAAAATAGTACTTAGTTCTGGCTACCATATCTTAAATCATCTTTAAATGAGAAACTCTGATAAACTAGAAACCATTCAGATGAAGGTGACTAAACGGAGGAGTCTACAAATCAGGCATTGTTTTACAATGTGACCCCAGTTTATTTCAGCCTCATTTCTTGCTATTGTCTCTTTAGGCAGCCTGTGTTCCACCCACAGTCAAGTGTGATTTCTTTCACTGTTCCATTCTTTTGCACATGCTCCTTCCCTTTCTCTCCCTGGTGAATTCCTACTTTAACTTCAAGATCCAGTTCAAATGTTATCTCCTCCATAACACCTTCCCTTGACTCTACTAGGTATTTTGTCCTTTGGATTTCCACAGCACTTTATACATGCATAAATTATGCACTAATCAAAGTATAATCTAATTCAGAGGTAACAGACTTTTGAGTGTGAGAAAGAAATGCTATCTAAAGACAAGTGAATGTTATTTTTTTTTTTTTTTTTTTTTAAGGTACTAGGGTCTGGGGATTTTGAACCCGAAACCTCATATGTGGGAAGCCGGCGCTCAACCACTGAGCCTCATCGGCTCCCCTGAGTTGGTTTTTTCATTTGTTTTGCTTGTTTTTTCTTTTTTTAAAAGATAGATTTATTTATTTATTTATTTATTTATCTATCCCTCCACCCTCTCGTTTTGTGCTTGCTGTTTGCTCTCTGTGTGTTCTTCTGTGTCTGCTTGTCTTCTCTTTAGGCAGCACACGGAACCGATCCTGGAACCTTCCGGAATAGAGAGAGGCACTCAATCTCTTGCGCCACCTCAGCTCCCTGGTCTGCTGCATCTCTTATTGTCTCTCTTCTGTGTTTCTTTTTGTTGCGTCATCTTGCTGCGCCAGCTCTCCGTGCAGGCTAGCACTCCTGCACGGGCCAGCATACCATGTGGACCAGTTCCCCGCTCAGGCCAGTTTGCCACATGGTCCAGCTTGCCTTTCACCAGGAGGTCCTGGGAATCAAACGCTGGACCTCCTATGTGGTAGGCAGGAGCTCAATTGCTTGAGCCACATCCATTTCCCATGTTGTTTGTTTTTGTTTTTGTTTTTGTTTTTGTTTTTGGGAGGCACTGGGAACCAAACTGGGACCTCCCATGTGGGAAGCAGGCACTCAGCCACTTGAGCCACATCCGCTCCCCATGAATGTTAAATTTTAATAGAGATCATTTCGGAAAGATCTTTGTTGAGTCTTTAGATATGAGGGTAAAGTTTACATTCCATCTCTTTGTTGATTGAGAGTGCTATCAAAGTGATGTCCTTTGAGATGTATTGGCATTTTTCTGTGATGATACATCTACATAATTTCTGATTATTAACAATTTTTATAATACTGTCAAAGGAGTAGATGGGTAAATGTGGGGGAAGGGGAGTTATTAAATAAAGGGAAATTTTCTCTTCTCTTTTGGATGTGTCTGATGACAGCATTATATCTTAAATGGTGACAGCTTTATATCCTATATTTTAAGCACTAAACCTTAAATTGAGTTGTAGTAACACATTATATTAAGTGATTCATTTACTCGTAGAGATTAGTTAGTCTCTAATTAAGATTGCATTTATGTGGGTTTTTTTTTTTTCCAAGATTAAAGAAACAATCTTAAAATACTTGTTACCTCAAACATTTCATAGTATTAACCATGAAAATATGATACATGCTTATTTTTTCTTTATAGGCGAGATAAACTTTGGATTTGCATGGAGTTTTGTGGAGGTGGTTCTTTACAGGATATTTATCATGGTAAGAACAAAGTTATGTTTTTTAGGGAGTAAATAGAATTTCTTAAAATACAGCTATTTAATATATTAAAACATAAAAATTGTTTAAATGAAAGAAAGCTATGTTTTATTATTATTAACTTATTTGGATATGTAAAAGTATTTCCAGTATGTAGGGTTGAAAAGAGCATTCATTTGTATTTTAAGCTGGAACATAATACACATTTGAATTATTTGCTAATTTTAAAGAATGCATATTGTAGTTAGTTCAAAATTTCAAACTCAGACTTCTAGAAAACATGCAAAAGGCCTTGACAGATAGCCAGGTGATACATGAGTAATATAAAGAGATAATTGATTTACTCTCATGTACTAAAGAAACATCAGTTAAATGTTTGCTCTCTCAGAGTGTGCATCTGAAGGATTATAGAATAAATAGAAGATTTTTCATTGGTATTTCAGAGACTTGTAAACAATGTTTACTCTCTTTTCCATTTTCCTATTCTGGTTCTGTTAAGGGCCTTATTGTCACAGACTGCACAGTAGGCTTATTCTTTTGCTAGAGGTGTGCATTTTGATTAATGAAAAATAAAATAATGTCTTGTTAATTCATGATGTCAGATATTGGAGATTTTTTTTCTCATTTTTTTCCCTATAGAATTAAGGCTCGTATTTCCTACTTTGGCATGTTTTAAGTAATTTAAGGGGCTGATTGTAGCAAAGAAGTGATAAAACTATTTGGATAAGAATTTTGCTGTTTCTATTTTACTTCAGTTCACTACATCTTGGTTTAGGTTTCATTAACATAAAGATTGATGCAGTAGTATTCTAATGTGCTGCTAACTACCGTTGGAATAGAGAAGGGAAATAATGGAATTGCTGGAATTAGTTTAGGAGGCTTAATGAAGAAAGCGGGCTTTAAATTGGTCTTTAAAAGATAGGTAAATTTTGGATAGAAAGAAAAGGAAGAAGCATATTCTAGGGGATAAATACAACAACAGTACCATGATATAAAGGTGTGACATGTGAGGTCATTCTTATTGGACAGAATATATATGGGGGAGGGGGGGTCAGATATGGACAGCCTTGAAAACCAGAAATAACATTTCTGCTTTATGAAACAATTTTCCTTTTTTCTCTTCTAAGGATATTTTTGATTAAGCATGGCTGTTCTTTAATAAGTGTTTGAGAAACTTTTCTTTCTAAATATGTCATTTTGATTTCAAAGGTTCAAAGAAAATTGAGAAATATTTGGCATTACTGAACATTGCAGAATAAATACTATATTTTAGAACTTTATAATTTCTCTATGTTATAAATTCAAAAAGCTACTTCTACTTTTTTGTTTTAATTTGGCTTACTCTCTCCTATTGTTTCCCTCCTTTTTCAATTTAATTTCCTTCTTCCTAAATTCTTTGAGTAAGCTTTCCAAGTGATAAGTTCTCCCAGTATTTGACTGTCACTCTTAAATGGTAGTTTAACTGGGTATAGACAGATATTTCTAGATTGACGAGTATTTTTTCTCAGCATTTTAAAGACATCAGACCATATAGTCTTCTATCTTCTATAGTTGTTGGGGCCTGCTGAGTCTAATTATTGATCTTTTACAGGCAATCTCCTTTTCTCTCTAATTGATTTTAAGATTTTTCTCTTCATTTCTGGTGTTTCCAGTATCTTAAGTGTGAATTTTTTATTATTATTCTAGTAAAGACTTTAGGTGCTTCCCTCTGAGAATTTAACACTTTTGTCAAGTCTGAAAAATTCTCAGTTATTATATCCTCAAATATCTTCTCCCCAGTCTCTCTGTTCTTTCCTCCTGGAATTTCAGTTATATGTATGTTAGACCTTCTGAGCCTGTCTTCCACATCACTTAAACACAATTTCATATTTTCTACTTTTTTATTGCATAGTGGAGCACTCATTCATATCCATCTTCCAGTTCATTAATTTTATAGCTGTGGTTAGTATATCTATTAGGTTTTAATTTTTCATGACCATATTTTTTATTTCTAGAAATTATTTATTTCTATTTCAAGTCTCCCTTTCTTTTTTTGTGTGTCTTATTTTTCTTTTTTCTTTTTTTTTTTTTTTTTAAGATTTTATTTATTTATTCATTTATCCCCCCCTTGCTGCTTGTGCTTGCTGGGTCAGCCAACCACGCCGTGCGGGCGGGCTTGCCTTCACCAGGAGGCCCCGGGAACCGAACCCGGGGCCTCCCATATGGTAAACAGGAGCCCTACTGATTGAGCCACAGCCGCTTCCCTTATTTTTCTTAATTTTTCATTTTTTCTTTTAACTCTTTACTCTTTTTAAGCATACTTATTTTTTAGACTTTCTCAGCTTGCTTAGTAATAATTCTATCATATATGACACATGATTGGTCTTAGGTATCCGATTCTACTTCTCACTTGTTGACAAACTCCCCTTTTACCTTTTTTAAGAAGCAAGAAGACAATTCAGTACAGCAATAGGTTATCATTATTCTAGTTCCAATTCAACCAACTATCATTTGTAGTCTAAGAACTAGGCCTTTTGGTGATTCCAAATGTGGAGATAACAAAGTAAGATGAATTTGTTAATACTGGTTTATTTATGCTGATCAGCAACAGGATCAATGGAAGAAACAACAGTTTTGCACTACAGTGGATAATTTCAAACAGGCATGCTGGAATTTGTATGCTTATACAAAACTGGAACCTGCCTTTCTCTGTGTTCACTCTTAACGGCATTACCCGGGTTTCCACCAAGTAACTTCCTCATGGCAATGGTATACTACTCTTTGGCGGGTCTAGAGTGCCTACTTATATGGCCATTCCTTCTGTCTCTCTCGTCTTATGCCTCTCCCCCTGCCATGTTATTTGGGGAGTAGTGTGATAACTACTCACACTACTGGATTTCTTTATTTGGTGAAAGAGAAGTTCTTTTCTAATAACCCTAATGTCTGTGGTGTTTTTCTTGGTTTATTTTTTGCAGTGTATTCAAACCATATCTTGATCGCTTAAACAAAATTTGCAAAGAACTTCCTTTTTATTGGTAAAAGCCAGTTTTTTCCTGTTTTTCTACTTATTTCTGAAGTATCATAAAACCAATGTTTATATTTTATTTACTGTCCTTAATTCCATTGCTTACTCCATGTATTGGTCAGGGTTCTCTAGGGAAACAGAATTGAGAGGTGATATCTGTAAATAGTATGAGATTTTATAAAATTGTCTCATGTGACTGTAGGGATGCACAAGTCCAAATTCCTTTAGGGCAGGCTGCAAACCAGGGGCTCTGATGAAGGTCATTGATGAGTTCCCCAGGAGATGCTGGCTGTCGGAAGTAGAGATGGGAATTCTCTTTGCCGAAATCACTTCCTCTTTTAAGGCCTTCAACTGATTGGATGAGACGTCACTAATTGCTGGTGGCAAGCTCCTCAATTGATAGTAGATGTAATCAGCAATATGTACAATCAGTTCACTGATGATTAAAGTCCATGAAATGACCTTGTATTGCGATTAACCCAGGGCTTGCTTGACCAAACAACTGGGCACCATTACCTGGCCGAGTTGACTCATTAGCCTAACCATCACAGTATATGGTTTTTTTTTTAATTATGTCTTCTTAAAAAGGAGGTGTATTAGTTATCTACTGCTGATTATCAAATGATTCCACAACTTGGCAGCTTAAAACAAAAGACACTTATTATCTCAAGTTTCTAAGAATCAAGAATTTGGGAATGGTTTATCTGGATGATTCTGGCTCCTGGTTTCTCATGAAGTTGCAGTCAAACCATAGGTTCAGGACTAGGCTACAGATGCCTAGGGCTGGAAAACTTCCTTTCAAGATAGTTCACTTACATAGTTGTTGACAGAAGGCTTTGTTCCTTGATGGCTGTTCACAGGAGATCTCAGTTCCTCATCCTGTGGATCTCTCCATATGGCAGCTTGAGTGTCCTCATGATATGGCAGAGCAAGTGATCCCAAAGAGAGCAAGGAGTAAGCCACAAAGTTTTTTGTGATGAACACCCAGAAAGTGAATATTATCACTTCCTCTCTATTCTGTTCTTTAGAAGCAAGTTAAGTCCAGACCTCACTCAAGAGGAGGAAAATTAAGGTCCACCTTGAAGAGGGAAGTATCAAAGAAATTGTGGACATAATTTAAACTACCATGGAGGGGTAGGAGGATTTTATTAACTTTTTGTTTTGTAATACTTTCAAACTTATAGGACAGTTACAAAAATAATACAAACCCCATACAGAGAAATCCAGTATAGTCTCTATGAATTTGTGCATTCTCCAATATCTTCTTTATAGTTAGTTTACAGCTTAATAATCTAAATCTATAACAGTCTCATTTGCTTTATTACCAACTTAACTTCAATAGCATACACAAACTATGTTCCTATAGCCCTCCTTTTTTGCCACCTTTTTGTAGTTCTTGTTACAAATTACATGTTTATATGTTATGAGACCAGAAGCACTCATTTATCTTTACATTTTATGAGTTTGCCTTCTAGATCCTGTAGAAAGTAAAAAGTGATACAAACCAAAAATGTGATAGTACTGGTGTTTATATTTCTCCATGTCATTACCCTTTCCAGAATTCTTTATTTCTTCTGTGGATTCGATGTTGTCTATTGTCTTTTCTTTTTGATCAGCAGATCTCTTGATTGCATCTCCTGTAGGGACCAGTCTAGTGGTGAACTCTCCCAGCTTTTGTTTATCTGGGAATGTCTTAATCTCTTATTTTTGAAAGAAAATTTTGCTGGATATAGAATTTTTGGTTGGCAGTTTTTTGCTTTCAGTGCTTTAAATAATTCTGCCTTCTTGCCTCTATGGATTCTGAAGAAAAAATTGGTACTTAATCTTATTGAAGTTCCCTTCTTTATGTCACATGTTGCTTTGCTCTTGGAGCTTTCAGGATGCTTTCTCTCTTTGGCATTCACAGTTTGATTATAACATGGCACAGTGTCTATTTGGGTCTGTTTGGGTTTATCCTGTTCATAGTTGAGCATCTTAGACATGTATATTCATGTCTTTTGTTGAATTTGGGAACTCTGCAGCCATTATTTCTTTGAATATTCTCTCTGCCCCTTTCTCTCTTTCTTCTCCTTCTGAGATTCCCACAATGTATATATTGATATGCCTGATGGTATCTCAGGTACTGTATACTTTCTTCATTCTTTTCTTCTTTCTTTTCATCAGACTAGATGATTTCAGTTGTCACATCTTCACATTCACTGGATTTTTTCTTACTGCCAGCTCTAGGAAATTTTAAGTCTTTGTCTCTTTTGTCCAGCCATCAGTACCTTGCCCCAGGCAGCACAACTTGACTACTCTCCCACAGCATTCTGCCTTTTACACATAGGAACTTGCTGGGATGGCAAGTCCCTTAGGCCGCCACCACACAGATCGGACCAGACATGCAAGCTCCCAGTATGGACACGAGGATTATTATTCTTCTACCTCCAGAACTGGGACTAGGCCATCCGCATTGGGACCACAGGCCAACCCCGCACTTAGCTGGTTGGGGAGTAGCTAGCCAGGGCACTGCCAAATCCTCCCGCTTTTAAATAGCCTTTTTAAAAAATTTAGTATTAGGTTGGCGCAAAAAGAATTGTGGTTTCAGACTGTGAATTTCAAATCATTATAACGAGGCTCAAACACATCTTTATTAATCAAAATAGGAACCATTACAATCTACACATTTTTACCAATGAGAAATAAGTTTGTTTATTCCTGTAGCTTAAAAATCTGTGCTTTGAGATTTGACTAACTCTTGGAAAGCATTTTCTGCATCCTGCTGGTTGTGGAAGCATTTTCCCTGCAAAAAGTTGTCAAGATGCTTGAAGAAGTGGTAGTCAGTTGGTTAAGAGGTCAGGTGAATATAGTGGATGAGGCAAAACTTCGTAGCCTAATTTGTTCAACTTTTGAAGTGTTGGTTGTATGACATATGGTCGGGCGTTGTCGTGTAGAAGAATTGGGCCCTTTCTGTTGACCAATGCCGGCTGCAGGTGTTGCAATTTTTGGTGCATCTCATCGATTTGCTGAGCATATTTCTCAGATGTAATGGTTTCACTGGGATGAAAGCTGTAGTAGATCAGACCAGCAGCAGACCACCAAACAGTGACCGTGATGTTTCTTTGGTGCAAGTTTGACTTTGAGAAGTGCTTTAAAGCTTCATCTCAGTCAAAACACTCAGCTAATTGTTGCCGATTGTCATATAAAATCTACTTTTCATCGCACATCATAATCCAATCGAGAAATGGTTCACTGTTGTTGCGTAGAGTAAGAGAAGACAACACCTCAAAACAACAATTTTTTTAAAAAATTTTTGGTCAGCTCATGAGGCACCCACTTATCAATCTTTTTCACCTTTCCAATTTGCTTCAAATGACCATAGAATGGTCAACGTTGATGTCTTTGGTAACTTCTCGTATAGTTGTAAGAGGATCAGCTTAAAAAAAAAAAAAAAAATAGGATCAGCTTCGATGATTGCCCTCAGTTGGTCATTGTCAACTTCTGATGGCCAGGCACTATGCTCCTTATCTTCAAGGCTCTTGTCTCCTTTGCAAAACTTCTTGAACCACCACTGCACTATACGTTTATTAGCAGTTCCTGGCCAAATGCATTGTTTTTTTGTTTGTTTGTTTGTTTGTTTGTTTTACCGGGAGGTCCTGGGGATCGAACCCGGGTCCCTCCATATGGGAGACGGCGCCCAAGCAGTTGAGCCACATCCGACCCCCAAATGCTTTGTTGATGCAGTTGTCTCCGCTGCCTTACAATCCAATCTGAACTCGAATTTGCTTTTTGTCTAACATCATTTCCATAGTCGAAAATATATATAAAATAAACAGCAAGTAATAAGTCATTAGCAAAAAAATATAAAGCGGGAAATGCACATTAAAATTATGTATAACATAACCACATTTATTTAAGAATGTATTCCAATATCAAACGGCATATTTCAGCAGTGCAAAACCACAATTACTTTTGCACCAGCCTAATACTTGCCTTGTTGCTATAGTCTTTCAACTATTTTTTGAAGTTTTGAGAAGGACGTTTCTGCCAGTACTTGCTGCTTGTTAAGGCTTTTGTTTAGTGGATGGAGCCCTGGACTGTTTTGTTCTACCATCTTGACCTGGCAGGTGGGAGCATTTTTAATTTACATTTTTAGTTAGCTAGCTCTTCCTCAGAATGTTTTTGTTTTTCTGGGACACCAATGATCTCATTATTTTCAATATATATTTGAGCCCTTAACCTGAGTGAAAAAGAGGCCTCTGCTGATAAATTCTAAGAGCTTTTTTCTCCTATCCAGATAGTAAGCCATGACAGATATTTTTTTCTGTCATTTCTAGGTATTATTTTCAGGGTTTTCTTGTTTATCATATTATGGAAACAGAAATCAGAAGGAGGCCTATGTTAAACTGAGTGAGAGTGAACTTAGGAGCCACAGAAATGAGTTACATGGTTTATCTTCAGACAAAACAAAACAATTTAAGTGAAATGGATTTTTCTCTTCCACAATTGTAAAATACCACAAGTATTCCAAACTAAATGCTTTTAGAAAGCTGTTAAGTTTGGGTATGTGTGAGATCACTACCTATCAAAGGAGAGTCCATCATTGAATTTAATTCAGTTTCTAGAATTGTCTGTCCCTTCTAATGCTTTTCTTTATTCTAAAGTCATTTAATAGCAAAACAGAAAACTGTTTAAATGTCTTCTATAGTGTAAAGATGTACACATGTATCCAAATATTAGGATACGATTAAGCTATATGTATTGATATGGAAAGATGTCCATGATAAGTGAAAGGGGAGGGTACAGAATTGTATTTGCATTTGTGTTTATCAGTGTGTGTGAAACACACAAACATTTATTATATAAAATTTCTCTGCCTAATATCATCTGGTAGAGTATAGGCCAATGATAAGCAATAAACTGCTTATCGTTGAGCAATATTTTGGGAAAAGAAAGAGATCTTTATTTTCCAAACTTCTCTTATTGATTGAAATTTTTTATAGTGAACATATATTAATTTTATAGCTAAAAAATTATAACTTTAGGAAGTAAGTATTGATTTAAAACTAGCCATAATATATGTTACACATCAATTTAAGAATCTTTTTTCAGAAAAGAAAGCTAAACCTCTTGGACATGTGTTTTAGTCTGCTAGGCTGCTGAAAACAATATACAGTGAAATTGGATTGGCTTTTAACAGTGGAAATTTATTACCTTACAAGCTTACAGTTTTGATGGCATGCCATGTCCAAATCACAGCATCATCAAGGTTATGCTTTCTTCCTCAAGACCAGCTGCCAGTGATCCTTGACTCTTCTGCCACATAGCAAGGCACATTGCAGTGTCTGCTGGTTTCTCCCTTCTATTCTGTGTTTCGTTGATTTCAGCTTCTTGCTTCCATGGCTTTCTCTCTCTCTGCATGAATTTCATTCTCTTATAGAGAACTCCAGTAAGAGGATTAAGACCCGCCCCGGGCCATGCCTTAACTGAAGTAACCTCATCAAAAGATCCTATTTGCAATAGGTTTATACCCACAGAAATGGATTAGCTTTGAGAACATGATTTTCTGAGGTGCATACAGTTTCAAACCACCACAACATGCTTGCTTTCTTTTAACATTTTTGTAAGGTGTAAAACTGAAAATATAATTAATTTTAGTGAATATTTCAGTCATTTATTCATTTGTTCCATAAATATTTGTTGAGCAGCTATTCTGTGCCAGGCACTGTTCTAAACACAGGGGATAAAACAGTGAGTAAAATTAGACAAAAACCCCTGCCTTGGTGGAGTTTATTTTCTAGTAGAATTGTTTAGGTGTCTTATTAAGTCTGTTTAGTTGTCACTCACTGGAAAACTTTCAGTGACAAATTTTATTAATGTTAATTTTCTTCTTTTATAGTAACTGGACCTCTATCAGAACTGCAAATTGCATATGTTAGCAGAGAAACACTACAGGTAAAAAAAAAAGCTAATTAGAAAGTAACATTCTTTCATGAACATTCTTCATTAACAAAAAGACTTTGGTCTTGTCATTTAACATTTGTTCATCTTTTGGAACACTGGAGAAACAATTGAGTTTGTCTTTAGGATTAAATAAGATAAATGTGCCTGGATGGATTTTTCAAAGTATTCCTTCCATAATTTGTTAAGCTGTCTTTTGTCTGTCAGTTTATTTTTGACATTGAAATAAAGTTAAAAAAAAAAAAAGTAACACTCTTTATTAAATTAAATGTTCATATATTGTGCATTATCCATTAAAGTGAAAGCACTAAATATGCTAGTTTGTTGAACTCTTTTAGATAGTTTTAGTACTTTTTTTTTCTACTGTTTGAGTAATAAACTCAAATTTTATTTATAAACGAACACTTTATTAAAGCCTAAGTGCAATTATATAACCTCTAAAATCTAAGCAGTATGGATTTGTTATTGTACAGTTTTATATGTATTACTATAAGAATTGAAACACATTCTGATACTAATTGGGTATCTACTTTTTAAAAGTTATTTCAGACTGTTTGCTGATTTTACTGAAAATTATTCGTGTTAAGAAAATTAATGGTTCTCTTTGAGCTTTGCCGTTCTCGTTTTCTTGATTCTGTTCCCTTTTAGGATATTTCAGTAATAAGTTAGTAATTACCAGACCTTCTGTATTGAGTAAGGAAAGAAACAGAGAATCCTACTCAATTGATCACATATAATCCCAAAGTGTGCTCTGTGGTAAAATCTTGTTTCTTTTTCTGTTTATTTTTTAAACTTTAGGGATTATACTATCTTCACAGTAAAGGAAAAATGCACAGAGATATAAAGGTATATATATCATATTTTTAATCTAATGACCCCTCTTCATTTTTAAATAATTTGATCAAACTGTTGAGCAGAAATTGTCTTGATTATTCCATTTGATTAATTTTTTAAATCTGAAATATAATGTTACAGTAATAAAACTGAGTGGCACTTAAAGATTGGTTTATAGCAGCATTGTTGAGATCCAATTCACATAACTTAAAACTCAGCCATTTAAAGTATGCAATTCAGTGTATTAATAACTCATTTTAGTTTATTTGTAGCTATTAATTTGTGAAAAGCAGATTAGGTCCATAGCTTCCATCAAGTCACAATTTTTAGGAAGTTTGTGCTCATACAAGTACTAGTGTGCCTTGCTTTACAGTTTGGTCCCAATGGGGTGGATTTTTACCATTGCCATGGTTTCCCCCCTTGTGTAAGCCACCATTATATCTCATTGGGGCTTCCATAATAGCATTCTAACAGGTCTCCCTGCTCCCATTCTCATAATGGTTTTACAATCAGTTGTCCATGTCACTTTCCTGCTTATAAACCACCATTTGCTTCCCATAATATACAGTTTAAAGTCCAGACTTTTTACTATGGCCTTCAAGACTCTGCATGATCTGGACCCTGCATTTCTCTCTGATCTCATCTCATACTTCCATCCATTTTACTCATTCTGCTCCAGTACACTAAACTTCTGTTCTTGGAATATGTCAATCTCATTCTGAACCCAGGGATTTGTATTTGCTGTTCCCTATGCCTAGAATGTTCTTTTCCCAGAATTTACATGGCTGTGCACCCTCATGTCATTCAGATCTCTGTTCAGATATCACTGCCTTAGAGAGGCCTTCCTTACCTTCTTTGTCTTCAGAGTTCTTATTTCTACCTAGTTATAAATCATTTGTTGGTGCATTCATTCATATGTCATCATTTTTAGGTTTTCTTTCTTTCTTTCCTTCAATTTATATTCACTCTAGTTTTATTCATTACTGTCACCCCAGACCTTAAATTGCACCTATGTGCTAAGTAGTCTGTCGGTGGGGGGAGGCAGGATTAAAAGCCATAATGTGCAGCAGGTGACATGATATAAGCTGTAATTTAGGAAAACTAATTTGGAGCTGAGGCGAGAACAAATTGAAGACTCTGATAGCAGTCTTGGTAGCTAGGTTCTAGATCAAGTTAAAATCCTGCTCTAGTCTATTCTCCCTCCTTTTCCTTTCCCTCATTATTCCACAGAGTTACAGTATCATCAAATGGGTGAAGCTCAGCTCCATTGGTGACATTTGGAGACTGGGGACCTTCTTTTTCTTTTCTTCTTTTTTCCCCTCCAGTCTTCAATTTTTTCTTTCTTTCTCCATCTCCCTCTCCCTCTCCCTCTCCCTCACTTGCCCTTGCTCTTTTTGGTTTCCCAGTATTAATCCCCACCCCCACCCCAGGCCTGTACTCACATACTTACATACTTACATGATTGATGGGTTTCTGGACTAAAGAGGCTGCTTCCTTTTGCTTGCAGAAAAGGCAAAAAAGCATGCAGTATCTTTGGAAGACTGTATTTCTACCTCCTCCAAAAGCTTTGAGCTTATCGAAGGTGAAGTAGTCATTATCATCTTCTTAAGCTGAGATCAAGAAGCAAAAGTGGCTGAATTACTTCCACGTCTTGAAGAACGATATTTTAATTCTGTGGGCCTGTGACCACTATACTAGATGGCCCTAACCTTTCAAACAGGGGCATGTTAGGATAGACAGCCTCATGTACTAAACAGCAAGGTATAGTCTCAAGCACTGCATTGGTTCAATTGGTAATGAGTTCCTAGAAAGGGAGTTTTGTTTGTTTGTTTGTTTTGAGGAGAAAATAGCAAAGTATAATACAAGCAATTGAAAATGCTCTTATAAGGTAGCACTTAAGAGACAGTATTTGATCTGTAAAAGAGTAACATTTAGTTGAAAACTACTAATATAACATTTCCACATTAACATTCATGCTATGTTAATAGCTGTTTTTTGCATTAATGAAAAGGCAGAACATTTCATAAGGATAGTCAAATTACATAAAAAGTGAACAATAAATTTTCCAATGGATATAATGATTTAGTATTTTGATCACACTAAATTTTAAGTACTTCTGGTTTAAGGCTGCCATTTAAAAATATTTTAGATACATATACTTAATCTATTATATGTGCTGATGAAACGTGTTCCCTACTTTAACTGAAGTGTTCTCACTTTGAAGGGAGCTAACATTCTACTAACGGATAACGGTCATGTGAAATTGGGTAAGTAAATTGGAATTTTGTCACTTGCATGACTCTATTCCAAAACATAGTACTTTTATGTTTTCCTTTGTAGCACTAGGTTTCCCTTCTCATGGAACAGTATCTATTTATTTTTAGATGGGAATCTCATTACAGGGCATATATAACCTGCTTTTATGTTTCCTCATCTCTTATTTGGGGATAAAGTCTACCCTTCTTATATGACAGGTTTGTTGTAAGGATATAGTAAAATAGTATCTTTTGGGAATTCTTTCATCTCTATCACTGGGAATGTGACTTCTAATAAGAAATCCATACAAAATTATTCCGTAACAAAAAAAAAAAAAAAAAAAAAAAAACCAAAGCAATCAAAAATAAAATCCTATGTTGTTTCCATAAGCTTTAAAAAAAATTAAATACAGGATTACTTATATAATAATGCTGACTGTTGCTTTATTTCAAACAATAACTTATTTTTGATTTTTTAACTTTTGGTTGTTCAAGTTATTAAAATAGAGTTCAAAACTTAATAACTTAATCTGAGAATTTAAGACTGGAGACAGTTTCAATATAGTAGTTTTAGAAACAAAGTCTTGTTTACTAAGTATTCAAAATAATTCATTTCATATTTATTAAATACTTCCTTTAATAGATACTATATATTTTTTTTGAGTTGAGGATTTAGAACTCATCATTAATAAAGTAGAAAAGACTAGAATGCAACATACTTATCTTAAAGAATAGTAACAACTCCTACATAAAAATTAATTTCCTGATATTAATTGGTATTTGTGTTAGAATGAATTGCTAAGGTAATATTCTGGGAATATTTTGTTTGGATGTCTTTTCAAGTTAGATGGATTTTCCAACAGACTTATTGGTTTATTTGCTGTTAGTCACCATGAGTGTGGCTGAGAATGTATGGAATTAAGGTCCCTTCCAGTGATATTCCTTGAACTTCAGGTCCTGGGATTTAGAAATTATAATATTATTAAATCTGACAGCCTAGATTCTCTCAGCTGTCTCTTTCTCATCAAAATTCTTTAAACTTGGCCTTCATTGTCTTTTGATTGAGTCAGGAATATATATTTGACCATGATAAACACTGACTACTTTGTAATATTTTAATGCTAGTTCGTTAAAGTTAAAATTTTTAATTTAATATTTGCAAATACCTCATTTCTGTGAAGTTAATTATTTGATGAAAATAATAACTAAAAGTTTCTTCTCATGTTGTCTTTAAACCATTTTCTTTTCTATCAGTTTTCTAAATGTTTCTCATTTTTCAATAGCTGATTTTGGAGTATCTGCACAGATAACTGCTACAATTGCCAAAAGGAAGTCTTTCATTGGCACACCATATTGGTAATTGTATTCTAATTGACATTTAACTTTTTGATGTTTTATGATTATTGCACATGGCATTTCTAAAAACTAGACTGGTCTTATATATTTTGGGACTAAAACAGATTACAAAGAAAGTTATCAATAGGTTAAGTAATTTAGGCATATATGCATATTGATAGATAACACAATCAAAGAATATTTTACCATGTTAATTTTCATTCAGCAGGAAAGACATTTAAGATTGATATGGCTTTCAGGAACCTTGCTATTGTTCTGGCTTTGATGGAAAAACCTGACTCTTGCTCCTAAACTGTATCATATCTTTTCACAAATATTTTTATATATGTCTTCCTCTATCCCCATTTCTAGTCAATAATTTATTTGGATTAATCTTCTTTCAACATTATATTATTCACAATACCCCTTTGCTCAAAGTTTTTGGTATGTCTTGGTTGCCCACAAGATCAAATATAGATTTCTTGGCAATTGGAGTCTTCGATGGTCTGCCCTCCATCTAACCTTAATTCCTTCCTCCACAGATCCTCTTTTCTAGCCATATGTCTGTACTATTCTTTGACCATCCTATAAAAACTATCCTATTCACTTGTTTATTCACACAGTAAATGTTTTTGACTACTTAACATTGTGCTAGGTATGATATTAGACACTATGAATATAGTTGTGGATAGGTATAGAGTTTCTTTGTTCAAAGTATTACTTTTTCTCAAAGGATCAGCACTCTGAAATCATGCCTTCATTTTAAGTGCTGCCGCTCCTCTGATGCCTTCCTCGTCTGATTCATCATCAGTGGTATAGCACACATATATCAGTTTTATATTGATTTGTCTTGGAGAAGTTCTGGGAAGATGGTATTGGAGTAGACAGGCAGGGCTCAACTCTCTCACAAAAGCAATTGAGAAAGGGACAAGACCTCTGAGGGTCAGCAGACCAGGACAGTGCTGCACAACCCCCAGGAGGATGAGGGACAAAGAGATGAAGAATCTGAAACAACAAATGTGAGCTACTAAACCCCCACAGCAGCTGGGAAGGGCACCCATCCCTCATCCTCAAGGCATGAAGCCTGGTTGGAACCCCTGGCTCACTGCAGCCTACTGAGAGGGGAACAGACATCTTCCTCCCTGGAAAGAGGGAGGGTACGTTGGAAGGCAGAGAGTGGTTTCTCTTCAGTGAATTCAGCCAGCAGAGCTAGCTTTGAATCTTGGCTCTGGCCAGACCAGAAACACGAGCAGGTAGAAGTTCAAAGAAACCTCTCCAATGATCACCATCTGCTGGCTGGCCAGGAAACTGCAAGGAGAAAAGCTTTTAGGTCTCTCAGTCCCAATTCCTGGGAGAAAATAAACACCCCGTTACTGAGCCCCTGGCCCAGTTTTTTTTTTTTTTTTTTTAAGATTTATTTTATTTATTTCTCCCCACCCCCTTGTTGTTTACACTTGCTGTGTCTGTTCTTCTTTTTGTTTATTTGGGAGGCACTGGGAACTGAACCCAGGACCTCTAATGTGGGAGGGAGGCATTTAATCGCTTAAGCCACCTCTGTTCCCTGCTTTGTTGTGTCTCATTATGTTTGTTTTCTTCTTGTCTCTTGTTGCATCATCTTGTTGCATCAGCTTGCCGTGCCTGCCCGTCGTGTTAGTTCACTGTCTTGCTTATCTTCTTTAGAAGGCACTGGGAACCTCCACTCTCTGCTTTATTGTGTCTCTCATTATGTTTTTCTTCTTGTGTCTCTTATTGCATCATCTTTTTGTGTCAGCTTGCCACACCTGCTCATCACACCAATTCCCTGACTTCTTTAGGAGGCACCAGAAACCAAACCACAGACTTCCCGGCAGTTCACTGTCTTGTTTAGGAGGTACCAGAAACCAAACCACAGACTTCCCGTGTGGTAGGCGGGAGCTCATTCACTTGAGCTGCATCCGCTTACCCCGGCCCGATTTTGATAACTTAAGCTGGGCAATTTTAAAGACTCGGAATAAGTTGAATTGAAAATCAAAGAAGAGCCATAGAAAAAACAACAACAACAAAAAAAAACCCACTAGACAAGAGAGAGAAATTAACCATCAGAGTAAATTCACCAAATTTTCAAATACCTAGACATCAACAAAGATTAAAAGCCGAACCAGGAAACAGGAAGAGATGGCCCAGCCAAAGGAACAAGCTAAATATCCTGAAGAGATACAGGATTTAAGACAACTAATCATTCATAATCACACAAATCTCAAAAATCAATTCAGAGTATTGAAGGAAAATATGACTAAAGAGATAAAGGATATTAGGAAGACACTGGGTAAGCATAAAGAACAATTTGAAAGCCTGCAAAGAAAAGTAACGGAGGCTATGAAAGATACAATGAATGATATTAAAAATACATTAGAGACACATAACAGCAGATTTGAATTGCTCGAGGACAGAATTAGTGATATAGTGGACAAAACATCTCAACTTGAAAGACAGGAGAAGAAAGAGAAAAGAATGGGAAAAAATGGAACAGGGGCTCAGGGAATTGAATGACGTGAAATGCACAAACATACACGTTATCGGTGTCGCAGAAGAAGAGAATGGAAAGGGAGTAGAAAGAATATTTGTGGAAATAATGACCAGAAACTTCCCAATCCTTATGAAAGACATAAATATCAATATCCAAGGACAGTGCACCCCAAACAGAAAAAATCCGAATAGACCTACTCTAAGACACCCACATATTCAGAAAAACAAATATCAGAGATAGAGAGGATTCTGAAAGCAGCAAGAGAAAAGCAAGGTATCATATACAAGGAAACCTCGATTAGATTAAGTGCCAGCCTCTCATCAGAAACCATGAAGGTGAGAAGGTAGTGGTATGATGTATATACGGTACTAAAAGAGAACAGCTGCCAGCTAAGAATTCTGTATCCAGCAAAACTGTCCTTCAAAAATGTGAGTGAATTCACATCTATTGGAATGAATTACAGCAGATAACAATTTGCCAACTCATAATTTTATGAGGTAGAAAAACTCAAAATCTTTTTCAACAGTAGTTATGCTAAATCATTATTGATACAGATAGGTTATTTTAATTAAAGAGTATGAATAAGAAATGGTTAAAGAAAAATGAAGTATCCAAATATGTATCTCTTCTCCAGCCCTCCTCAATTAAAAGCAAGCGTTTATTTTGTTTGAAAAAAAATTACAGAATACTGATCACAGAAACAATTTGCCAGTTGTACTGAGTAATTATTGTTCATAAACTATAATGTTATTTCACATTTATCTGGTTTCTTCTTTTTGTCTTATTCTTTCTTTCTCATCCGTAGCACCGTTTTCACGGATTCAAACTGCCACACCTTTTATAAAATTTTCCACTCTATAAAGCCTGCAAATTATCTGTCAGACCTGTTTTTTTGTATGTTCATTTGTCTGTTTTTGCTTTTTTTTTTTTTTTTTTTTTAATCATTTTGTTTTTTTCTTGGAATAATTTTTCCAGGAGCCCATTTTCCTCCTATTCCAATCTGGACTGTTTGTTCTTGTTTTTTGCATAGCTTTACCTTGAAATTTTTTCATCTTCAGCTTGAGTGTTACCTTCCTAGAATCAGTCTTCCTCTTTCTTGATTTACTCTCTCTCTCTTTTGTTAAGGACATGCTTTGGTAACTTCCTGAGAAAGGGTGCATGGGGAGAAAATTTTTTAAGATTTTGCAGGCTAACCACCCGTTTGGTTGATTTGGATGGGCTGTAAATCACTCTCCTAAAAAGTTTTGAGATCTTGCTCTGTTGTCTTCATTTCTCTGATGCTGATGAAGCTGGTGTCATTATGATGTGTCATCCTTTCAGTGTAATCCCCCCCCCCCCCGACTAGTTATATACCTTAAGATGTTTTTATTTGTTGTTTTTTATTCATTATAATTGTCATTTGTGCTTTTCAGTTAAAGAGATTTATATCTTTTAGTTATGGGAAATTTTCTTCTATTTAATAATTTCTTTCCTATACTTTTTCCCATTCTCTCTTTCTGGAACCCATTAGTTATATCATAGACCACTTGGATTAATCCATTAATTTTCTTGTATTTACTCTCACTTTTAAAAAAATCTCTCCAAACTTCCTATAACAGTACCCACATTTCTTTTTCACTCCCTTTCCTGAAAGCTTTATTTCAGCTGTAATACTTTAATTCAAGAATTCTCTCTTATTTGCTTTAATCGCAGTTTCCCTGAAATGTCAGGTGATCCTTATTTGTTGTTTAACATTGAAGAGCAAGAACAAGACACTAAAAGGTGATATGTAATCCTTGTGCATGGCAAGTAGGGTGTCAACCTGTTTGCTATTGTTTGCTAGTGTTCTAGAACTGGGCAGGTGAAGAAAGCTGGAGAACTCTGTTCTGTGCCCAGACTTATACTTAATCATATCCCCTTTTCCCACTCTCTGCTCTCCTTTGCTTCTGATATGTCTCGAATATGAAACCTCTTTTGTTCAATTTTGCTTGTTCCTCATCTGGTGGGAATAGGGAAGGAATAATTGTTGGGTCTTAGTGGATGAAATTAGGAATCCAGTGGACTAAAGCCTCCTTATATAAACTTGACATTTTCAAACACCTTTATTACTTTGTATCCCTAATTTGTCAGCCTTTGTGGGGTTCTTGGGGGCTAATTGGCTTGCTGGTGGTGCTTCTTTCTGAGTGCAGGATTGTCCATCCTCTTTTTTGTCACATCATGAACTCTTCTTCTGTTTTCAGTCTTTGTGTGTTACGGTTCTAGGTAAAATATGTCCCCTAGATATTTCAAATACAGTGTGTTTCTATTTCTCTTTGTTCCTTGTTGATTTGGGGTGATTACTGAGAGAGAAAGGGCTTGAAGAGCTACCTCTCCTTATTTTTAGGCACTGTCTCCTCAGTTTGATTTTAAACATTGGGAGGAATTCTCTTCTATCTCATTGAATCTCTAGGGCCTAGCATGATTCTGTACATATAATTAGTAAATGTTGATGATGACTGATTTCCAACTCCAGCTTCAGAAATTACAAACTCATGTCATTCCTTTTATAATAATGTAGGGAATATGTTAAGACCATATAAGGTTATGAATTGGGTAAAGTTAATTTTTGGAACATTCCCATTGTGCATGTCTCTTCCTAATAGCATGTTTTTCCACTTAAACACCAGGGGGGGAAAACAGAATGGACTCGCTCATCTAACAGGATTAGTGTTCACAGTTAATTTTTAAAAATCCATTAAAGTGGATTCTCAAAATTAATACATATGTGCCTTAAACATTTTGTTTTATTTGAGGCTTTTAAATATACGTTTATTCACCAGACTTTTGATATAGGACCAACTGATGCATTTTCTTGGAATGCATCACTAATTAGCATTCTATCTTAATAATGCATCAGTTACATTTCCCGGTTTTCATGTCTCTAAAGTGCATTGAAAACTTAGTCTTGGAAAGCATGTTTTGTTTTGTTTTTTGTTTTTTGGTTTTTTTAGTCAGCTTTATTAAGTAATAAATTTACCCTTATTAGGTGTACAGTTCTATGAATGTTGAGTAATTTGTACATTATGGTGGTGAAAAACATCACCACAATCCAGATAAAAGATTATTTTCATCACCCCAAAAAATTTCATTTTGCCTCTTTTTAGTAAATTCCCTTCCTCTATCTCTAGCCTCTGGCAACCACTGATCTGATTTCTTTTAAGAATGTTATACAAATGGAATCATATGTCTATGGCTTTCCCAATCTTTTCAGTTATCATGTGTATACCTAATTTGTCAGATTTTGGTTTCTGTTTTTTGGGTTTTTTGGGGGATTTGTTTGTTTGTTTTATTTTGTTTTGTTTTTAGAAACTTGTCTTTAACAGTTTCTAACTTTTTTCCTAAAACATTCAACTTAATTTTGATAACAACTTCTCTCTTTTTACCTTCATAATCAGTTTTCATAATATTAAATTAAATTAAATTATGTAAAATATGTATTTACAATTACAAATATAATTAGAATAAACGGGTTCAAAGGTAAACTCAGTTGATGGTAGTAATCACACACCTTAACTGGTAGTAGTAGAAGTGTGCTAACAGGTGGCCTACTAGCTGGAATCATTCATTCATTTTTTTTTTTATAGAGAGATGGATAGTAACAGCAAATGTGGCAAGCTAGTTGAGGGAGGCCAGTTAACAGAAGAATATCACCTGTTTGCACATTTCTACCAGCTAGCTGGAAACTAACCCATCAATAAAGTAATAATTAACATACTTTAAAATTAACTTTTCCTAATGATAATTTGCATTTCCATAGGGGCTGCTTTAAGATAGAAAAGATTTTAAGACCAAACATTCTTAATAATGTTCGTTTTTTTACTTTCCTGACTTAGTTGACTTTCCTGAAATCATACCAGAAAAGCAAGTGTGTTTACATTTGTATGGCTATGTATGTAAATCACTCTTGATTTGTAAGAATTGAGGTACATATCTGAATAAGCTGTTTTCAAAACTATTTAGGTTTTGAAATTATTTTACCTGAAAATCAATGTAATCATTTAAATTAATCAAATTAGAGAGATATAACCGGAATAAGACTTAACAAAGTCAAATGAAAAAATTACTTAGTTTGGGTAAATTTTCTCTGAATAAATACATACTTTTTAAAGTAGGCACTCATTTTTATATCATTTTCCATCATAATAAAACTGGGGGAAAAAACTATTAAGTTTGTAGTAAATGTGAATTAAATACTAAATGTGAAGACTATTGATACCTCAATGAATGGTTTTGGTGAAGTAAAAACAGTCTGAGGCCAAGTTGCAGTTTATTGGTGTGAGGAAACAGCTAAAAGTTGTTGGCTGTTTCTTGTAAAATTTTATTTCTTTATAGAATTTTGCATGTACAAGGGAAAAAAGATTGGAGTCTAGACAGATTTTTGGGCTCTATTATAATTGTATATTTTTATAACTTTATAGTAAATAATACAATATTGTACACAGGAATCACCAGTGGGGCTTGGGATGGGTGGTCTTATGAGATGTCAGTATCTGGAAGCCCTTGGGAAAGATGAGTCTTTTAAGCCCCTTATTTTTCAAAAATCAAGGCCTAAATAGACCTTACCTCAGATAGGGATAGTTCGATATGCCTCTGGTGGGAAAATGAAGGAAGATACAATAAACAGAAGGTTTTTTTTTTTTCTGGAATATTTCCTTCAGGATGGCTCCAGAAGTTGCAGCTGTTGAGAGGAAAGGAGGGTACAATCAGCTCTGTGATCTCTGGGCAGTGGGAATAACTGCCATAGAACTTGCTGAGCTTCAGCCTCCTATGTTTGACTTACATCCAATGAGGTTAGTATGTCATAGTTAAAGAACCTTATGCTTAATTTAAAGTTTTTCCCTCCTAGTAGTATTTATTATAATGGAGAAATAATTTTCTTAGTCTTCCTTTATCTTATTTGCAAATAAATTGTAGTGGAATTTATGTAATATATATTAAAATATGAAATATTAAAATGTTATGTAATGATGTATTGTTGATTTTTCAGAGCATTATTTCTAATGACAAAAAGCAATTTTCAGCCTCCTAAATTAAAGGACAAAATGAAGTGGTAAGTATTTTTGTGTTATTTATTTTTATAGTAAGACAAGCAAAAAATAAATAATTTAAACGTCTAATTCTTAAAACTTCTTAGGTCAAATAGTTTTCATCATTTTGTGAAAATGGCACTTACCAAAAATCCAAAAAAAAGACCTACAGCTGAAAAGTTACTACAGGTATTATTTTACCCCTGAAATCTATATTGTTTTCAAAAGATAAAATGTCACTTAATCAGAGTTCTAATATGTGTTCTGTACCACATTATTTTACTTCTATAGCATCCTTTTGTCACACAACCTTTGACACGGTCTTTGGCGGTTGAGCTGTTAGATAAAGTGAATAATCCAGATCATTCTACTTACCATGATTTTGATGATGATGATCCTGAGGTAGGAATTTTTTTTACCAACTAATGTATATAATATACATACATATATATATATATTTATACCAAATCAATTTTCTGGATTTCTGGGTCTAGCTTAAATTAACTCTTTGACTTTGTCTCTCCTAGGTAGTTATGTGCTAGAATTTTCTTATTAGATACTTATAATTAACTATTTGTTGTCTGAAAATGGCAAATGCAGAATCATCTAATCTACTTGTTGAGATTTTCTATAGTTATTTCAAAGTAGTCATTTTAGATGAAGCTGATGAATTGTCCATTCTAAAATGGAAAATGAATGGGAAATATCTAAACAGGATGTTAGAATACACTCAATTTTTTTGTTGCTTTTCTCTCAAAAAGAATCTTTGTACCATACTCTATGCATTATTAGAGGTTATTAAAAGTATAGGATTGACTGTTGGTAACTAAAATCTTAATTACCAAAATCCACTATGGAAATGTTAATAAATAAACCAGTTGAGAGAGGATAAAATAACCATAATGTGATGGAAACATGATAACGATAGATGCTTCACTTATGTTAACATATTTAACATTCCCAGCAAAGCTAATAGTTGTGGCACCTAAGATAAACTAAGTATATGTGACATAGCACAGTTCTGTTATTGACTCTGTGTCAGAGGTGATGGCCTTGAACTCTACCGGATTCCTGCAAGGCACTTAAAGGGTATAAATTTCGTTAGTGGTTCTAAAGGAATGATAGCTCTCAGTGATCACAAAGATAGTCACTCATTCTTCTAAATCAGAGGACTTTTATATCAATTTAGAATTTTTCCAGCTTGCCATCTTTATACAACTTTGATAAAATAGGCTCTCTGTCCTTTTGTTTAAAGGTCTGGAAAGGAGTTTGGAAACATACCATAAGAAATGTAAAATATTATTGATCTTATAATTATCCTAGGAAGAAAATGATTTTGTTTTGTTGAATTTTGTTTTATTAAAAATTTGTAAGTTTTATAAACTCTTCTAATACAGAGAATTATTTCATACTGAATTATTTAAGTACAAAGTTGTTCTTAATTTGCATGGTAATGTAGGACTATAAGAATGACTGCAAGCCGAAACCTTGCAAAGCCATCTTAAACGGTGGGAAAAATTATGATTATACCAAGACTTTTAAATTTTTTTTGTCAAAACATTATAAACGCTCAGACTGTCAGTCATAAATATGTATAGGGAAACACCTGCCTTCTCCTCATATAATTTTATAATACAGAGTAAGTGTCTTTTCTGTGCCTTGGTGAATTGTCATATTCCTTTCTAAGTTTAGATCAGCTTCCAACATTTTATTATTTTCACTTTCAATGTCATGAAATATTTCTTTGTTCCCATGATGTGAAGTTTTTGCAGTGTCAGTCTATGCATCTTCATCCTTTTGGTCACAACTGCTTTCCTTAATTACAGTGATAAGTTCATCTTCATTAAGTTCCTCTGGCTATACATCTACAGTCTCTCAAATAGCAGCAGTGTCAACATTCTCACAGTCAGCTGTTTCTTCAATAATTCCATTCGTTTAATGCCCTCTTTCGGGAAGTATATGTGGCTCAAGTGATTGGGCTCCTGTCTACCATATGGGAGGTCCAGGGTTCGATTCCCAGGGCCTCCTGGTGAAAAGCAAGCTGGCCCGCCCAGCAAGCTAGCCTGAGCGGCGAGCTGACCCATGCGGAGTGCTGGCCTGAGCAGAGAGCTGGCCCGCACAGAAAGCTGGTGCAGCAAGATGACCCAACAAAAAGAGACACAGAAGAAAGACAATGAGAGACGCAGCAGATCAGGGAGCTCAGGTGGCGCATGAGATTAAGAAGCCTCTCTCCACTCTGGAAGGTCCTGGGATCGGTTCCCAGTGCCGCCTAAAGAGAAGACAAGCAGACTCAGAAGAACACACAGAGCAGACAGCAACCTCAAAATGAGGTGGGGGGTGGGGGGAGAAATAAATAATAAATCTTTAAAAAAAAAAAATTCCCTCTCTCAGTTATCAGTTTTCATAAAATGTCACATGAGTTTATTGTTGAGAGACAGGTAGGCAACACAAACACTTTGCTGCTTTTGTAAAAACTGGATACCACATGTGTAGTGACCAGTCACCAACAGTCTTTGAGAGAAGCAATTTGTCACGGATCATGATGTACAACTTTTATTTATGTAGTGATTTTTGGACTGGAGAATGAGCAGCAAAGTTCATACTTCTTGCAATTACGGTTAATATATGGTAGCAAATGAACTTTGAACTGTGTTATTTGGGATTGGTGTTATTTAATTAAACCATGTTAACTTAAATTCATGCCTACCAAAACCATGTAAGGCTAGGACTACTTATACTCTGTCAGTGCATTGAATGCTGCATTATTGTCCCTTACCTCAACCTATTTACTTGTCATACTAAATCCTCAAAGTTCTTTTATCAAATTTTATCAAAGGAAAAATAATAGGCCACATACAGAAACAAGCTGTGAATAAAGATTCATCTGAAGTATTCTCATCTAGTGAGCAAAGAAATTCATCTTTCTTATCAAGAATAAGGGGAAAACAGAGCTGATTATCTTACTGTTTGCTCCAATACGACTAGGACTAATGTTAAAATGTTCAGTATCAATAATATTAAAACAAATGAAAATTTAAAAAAAAAAAAAAGAATAAGGGGAGAGCGGATGTGGCTCAAGCGTTTGAGCTCCTACCTCCCACATGGGAGGTCCCAGGTTTGGTTCCTGGTGCCTCCTGAACAAAAACAAACAACTAGCAAAACAAACAAAAAAAACAGCTCAGGGAAGCTGATGTGGCTCAGTGGTTGAGTACCAGCTTCCCACATATGAGGGCCTGGGTTCAATCCCCAGTCCTCAGTACCTCAAAAAAAAAGAAAAGAAAAGAAAAATGAATATGTTGTTAGTATTATGACTATAGATTGTTAAAAACCTCTGTGATAAATTAGTACATAGTAACAAGGGAATCTAATTATTCCAGGGGTGGGATAAGAGGGACTTTTTTTTCCTACCATAGCTTAAGATAGTACTTTTCCCAGAAAAATTCTTGCTAAGAATTGAAAAAAAATTTTTTAAGAAACTTCAGATTACTTAAATGTTATATAAAAAATATAGGGAATTCCCATATGCACCACCCACTCCCCCTCCCACACTTCCCCACATTAACATCTTTCATTATTGTGGTACATTTGTTACAATTGATGAACACATATTGAAGCATAGCAACTAACCATGGACTGTAGTTTACATTATAGTTTACCCTCTGCTCCACACAATTTTATAGGTTATGACAAAATGTGTAATGGCCTGTATCCGCCATTGCGGTGTCATGCAGGACAATTCCAATGTCTGGAAAATGCCCCCATGTTACACCTATTCTTCCCTCTCCCACCCCTCAGAACCTCTGGTGGCTGCTGCCTTTGTATCAATGATAAAAGTTCTTCCATTGTTTAGAATAATAAGTTTATAATAGAATAATAGTAAGTCTACTTTAGTCCATTGTTCATTCCCCAGTCTTGAGGATTTGGGGATGGTGATGCCCACTCTATTTTTAGTTGGGAGGGGGCTTAGATCCCATGGGGCAGATGCTTGCATTTGCAGACACTCTCTGATCCTTGGGATGGGTGTTGTCCATCATCATCTGTTTACTAAGAATTTGTAATTGTAATTTCTAAGTGCATAAAATTTGTATCTAACTGGCATTTCAGCACTTGTTATAATACTATACCTGTTGGATGGAGGTTGAATATTCTGGAAAATATCATTTCTACTAATTCTGTTCTAGTTCTTAAAATTTATTTTAGATCATACAGTATGGAAAGAAGTTTAATTTTTTTGGTGTCGTATTCCCGTGTACTTTCTAGTTTAAAAATATGATACACTAGAGTAATTTTAATCTGATTTTTATGTAACATAATTTTCTTCTCCTCTATGTTAACTCATTTACTATGTGTACAGCATTATAATAACTTTGTAGTTATGCCATTTTAAGATGAGTTTCATCCATGTTCATTGATAACCTATGTGACTAATCTAATATGATAGTTGTGTTTGTTTATGTTTGCTACCATATCTTGTGAACAAGAGTCCAAGGTGTTTTGGATGGTATGTGGAAGTTCTTTAGGTGATGGGGCTGATAGCCAGCCAGCCAAGACTGCCTGAAAGGACAGCTTTGTTAAAGACCCTGGAGGAGAGGGGAGAATGAGGGTGGCAGAAAGACCTGCTGGGCTTACCTAACCTAGGCTCCTGCAAGGGTCTGTGGAGAAGGGAGGTGGGGAGAAGAAGCACATGTGTGTCCCAGGCTCTTGCCTTTATTGTGACCCAGAGGGGAGGGGTAGGGCTTTCCCTGGGAATAGTAGGGATTGGAAGTTTCATACTATGCGGCCTGAAAAGCAGAAGCAGCAAGGGCTGTTTGGAGAAGCTGAGGGTAGCTTAATTTTGACTGTTAGTATCCTCATTATAAAATGAAGACTAATATTTGTTTCACAAGCTTATTTTGCAGACAAAATGAGCTAAGGTATATGAAAGCACTTTGTAAATGACAAAACATGCACATGTAAAGCTTAAATACATAATTTTAAAAATTATTTTCATTGTTAGTATCTTAATATTTGGATCTTTTAGATTCATATATCTTTATTTCCTAATATTTGCCTACACTGGAGAAGGTTAACTTGGGTCCGGTTCTTGATCTGCCTTATAATATTGTATCTAAAAATTTGTGTTCAGATGTTTATGAATGAAATTTGCTGCAAAGATATTCCTAAGAGTGTGGTGTACCTTCGAAGATAGCATTTTCACACACCAAAATAACTGTTTTATTTGGTGTCATAAACTACATGAGAGAGATGCTGTATCACCTCTTAAGGCGAGACCGAAAGTTTAGGATGGAGCTGCAGAACTATTTCCAATTGGACCTCTTTTACTCCCTAATGTTGGAGGAATGTCCACGAATTAACGCTAAGTACAAGGACTCATCCCCACTCTACTTACCCCCAGAATAGTTCTCTCTGAAGGTGGCAATATACCTAGAATGGCTTTAATAAAATGGAAAGAATATAGAGAGCTACTCCTCCCAAAAAAACATAAAGGGTAGGGGGGATTCATGTTTTCTAAGAAAACAGACCATAAATCATTAATGTATTTTGGCATTATTTTATCTCTTTTTCATCCTTTTTGATATAAGAAGTTGAGGCACATCTTTTTAAATTGCAGATTTTTCCTCTGCAACAGCAACAGCTAAAGCTAAATTGGCAGCATCTTTTGAACAGTTGATGAATTATTGAAATGTTCAATTTGAATATTTACTTATATTCAACTCATTGAACATTTTTGAGAACCTGCTCTGGATAAAATATATTCCCTAATAACTGCTATTAAGACAAGCTTGCTTATGATTAAGAACACATCTCATGTGAATGTTCACTCTTATTTCATTTGATTAGATTCTTATCCATTAAAGTAAATCACTCTCTTACAATATGTAACACTTATGCTGTAAAAATATTTAGAATATTGATTAGTATTTTTAAAGGAAGCTTGAAAGATAAATATATTTTACTTGGATTTCTACTGTTCTTAGCAGTTAGGTTTCTTAAAAAATTGAAAATACATGGGATGAAGAAAAAAATTAATGAAATTTTAACTTTCCATAGTTCCCATACAATGTGATGTAGCTACATAGCATTTGTCAAATTAAATGATACTGAAGGACATCCTTTTAGAGTTCCATATTTTCAGGTTCAGACAGGAGCAATTTCAGAATCTACTCTGCTTATTTGAAATTCTAGTAATTGTAATAAAGGAGTTGAGTGAAATCT
>JAKSZT010054030.1:48277178-48473353 GCA_026826555.1 Tolypeutes matacus
CTTATTTGAAATTCTAGTAATTGTAATAAAGGAGTTGAGTGAAATCTTCCAGCATTAGAAAACTAGCTCTTTTGTATCACAGATTATGCCTGAGATACTGTAACTTACTTTAATATCCAGGATGGGCATCTTTTATTACCCTGACCTCAAAGTGTTTCCTTAAATAAAATTTTTCAATTCATTTTTTTTTCTGATATTGGAACTTCTGGAAATCTCGTATTGACTTCCAGAGTATAAATTTTTCCAGTACTCCATTTGTGGTGACTTTTAGCTAGTTAGGTTCTATAAATATTCCTGAGAAATGAATCTTCTTTACAAATGAGGGAGAGAAAACTGGAATATTGGCGTCTTTCCTACTCATGGGAATGTGTAATAGTATACTTACAATGGAGAGATACTGAGATGGAATGAAGGACATGTTTTTTAATGAAGAAAGTTTCCAAAAAGCATAAAATGTTCAGTGTTCATATAAATGTTACAAGTTATATAAGTTTAGGTAATCTTACCTAAATAAGTTATGGTTCAAATTGTAGGAAAAATGGAAACACATACCTATGTCTCCATTGAATGTCTATAAATATATATATGTATATACATATTGAATATTATTTTTTTACAAAAAGGCTTCTGAGCTCAGTTGTCATTAAATGATAGAAGCAAATCTTTACATTATCTTTCTTTTTCATTCAGAATTTCTTGATGTCAAAGTAGATCCAAAATATTTTATGTATTTGATTCTTCCTTGTACAATGGATTTAGGTAACTCTAATATTGTACTTACAAATATAAGCAAAATACATTATTGCTTGCATTTAATTTCACTTGTATTTAATCTAGCCCCATGAAGTGCTTTCTATTATAATTAATGATTTATACTAATAAAAGATATTTATATTTTTATGTTCATATTTTGAGCTTCTATTGTGGTTGCCTTTTTAATATTTGATAAATTATATTTTGTTCCTACTTTTACTTAAAATGAAATATATCTTTCATATTTAACTAATATTGTGTACCAGACTGTGACTTGATTATCAAATGGCACATATCATTGAATTTATTCTTTCCTAGCCTCTTGTTGCTGTACCACATAGAATTCACTCGACAAGTAGAAATGTGAGAGAAGAAAAAACACGCTCAGAAATAAACTGTAAGTATATACTGTATACAAATAATTGAACAGTGGAAAACAGGATCTCAAGTTGTAGTTTAGTTTATTTTTTAACTTTTTTCCAAGTAAACCAAATACTCTTAAAGGTAAAGTTTAATTAAGACAGTAAGAATTTTATTTTCCTTGTTTCTGGGAAATGTTTTGGTGGGGGAAGGGGTAATTTAAGTTATTATTGTTGGGGAGGAGGCATAAAATTCCTGGAATAGGCAGGATGCAAGTAATATAAAATAGTGCTTCTCAAATTTTAATGTTCAAATTTCACCTAAAGAGCTCATTAAAATGTAGTTTCTGATTGATTAGATCTGGGGTAGGACCTGAGGGTCTTTATTTCTAACAAGCTCCCAGGTTAGAAAGTCTGATGGTCCAAAGACCAGACTTTGAGTAGAAAAGAGCATTAAAATGCTGCAAACTAGCATTTGAATAATCTGGAAGCATTTGAAAAATGGGTTCTCAGGCCCCACATCTCCACGGATCCTGACTCAATAGCTGTTAGTGGACCCAGAAATCTACCTTTAAAAATCTACCCAGGAATCTAACAAATAATTCTTATGGGCAGCCAGGTTGTGGGCCTCCTGGGACACACATTTATTTAATTGGGATCTGATACTATCAACTCATCAATGATAAACTCTTCCAGCAGGAATGTCTGGAATAATAGTGCCTTAACTTTTTTTTCCCCTTAGAAGCATTTATTCCCTGTGGCTTGGAATGCTAATTTAATGCATTCAGGCTTATGGTAACATTTTTACTGAGTTAAAGATTCATTCTGAGGGACCTGAAATCCAAAATGACATTACTAAAATGAGGTAATGTGGTAACTTTAGATGATTGCTGTTATAGAATTGTTCTCAGTTTTGGCTAGATTAGTAACAATAATAATACATTTCATATTTAATTAAAACAAATCCATCTCACCATCTCCAAAGCCAGGTAAGGTAAGTAGAGGCAGGCACTGTCACCATATGATAGAAAACAAAAAAGAAATTCAGAGATGAAGATAGCAAACCCTGACTTTCAGCCAAGTGTCCTTCACAAACTTTGCTGTATTTCAGTAATCAGTCCTTTGTAAACCTTCCCATATAATTTTGGCTCGACCACAAACTGTATACTAGGTTCTTGATCAAAGTTTTGTGTTGGTGGTACCTAGAAATGCTCTTGAAAACAGAAGGTTCTTGAAAGCAGCATGTTGTGCAAATTGTCCAGGACTGGGGTTTGGTACTTCCTTTGCTAGCAGTTATTTGTGTAACCACATAAAATTACCTTGGGAGCTCCTGAAGCCACAGGATTTAAATTTGCTGGTTTCTCCCTAAAAGTGTTTTTCTGAGAATGATAGCCTTAGCTTTACTATCTGATTCGATTAGAAAATTGTATTGTCAGCCCTTTAAACCAAAGTGCAGTTATTTCTGGATCTTCCCTTGCTAATTTATATCAGTGATTCTGAACTCGTATGTACATATGCATGTGTGTGCTATTTGAAACTCGACACCTGTATATCAATTTTTCTGAAATTCCTATATGCCATTCTTTTAGTGGGAGTGGGTAGTACATGACAGGCATCCTCCTTTCTCCCGTATTTTTTAATAATGAGGGTATCCATCTGGTATGTTGAGGTATCAAATGGATTAAAAATACTACTTTGGCTCTGATCAAGATGGCGTAGTGAGAAACTTCAGGGCTCTGAGCTCCCATAGGCACTTTGAATAACCAGCAAGAACTGGCAAAAACATCTTTCTTAAAGCTCTAGGAAATAGTCAAAAGATTACAGTAACTGGGCAAGTGCTGAATCAAGAAAAAGGCAACTTAAAAATGATAGACTCTCCTGGCGCCCTGGCTGACCTACTCCAGAGGGAACAGAGTATCCCTCATACACATATTGGAAGCTTGTATGCCTGGTCCAGTCTCTCTGGTGGTGTCCCGAGGGACTGGACTAGGACACATATTGCAGTCTCATCATCCCAGAACTTGCCCTCTGTATAGAAAGCAGTTAACAGAACTCTGCCACAGAACACTGTAGAAGAGTAGTCAAGTCCTGCTGCCTGGGGCAGAGGATTGCTTGTTGTAGGACATACAGTGCGTGCTTGGAATCCTGAGGAAACTTTCCCAGGGAGGAGAGGACATTCGTATCCATGTAAGTGGGGGAATTCCCAGGGCCACATGCCCATGCCATTAAAATAAGGCCCATGAGCAAAAAAGGACCTAGGTAAACCCTTCGCTTTGGCCTCGAGCTATTCTCTCAAGTCATTGTCTGGATAAAACCCAGAGAAGAGCGCTCCCACAGGTCAATCTGCAAAGACTGGGGAAAATTTTCTTCTTCATATCCGTCCTTTCCCTGTCTCCTCCTCCTCCACCTTTTTTTGTTGTTAATTCCTGGCATTCAAAAAAAGCTCTGATATAACATACTGGCTAGATACAAGTTTAGAAATGGATGCCTTAGAGTTTAAATTCCATTGATAACACATTGAAATATCAAAATGTCCAAGTTTCAACAAGATTACAAAACATACAAAGAAACATGAAGCAATGGCCCAGGCAAAGGAAAATTAAGCTTTAGAAACCATCATCGAGGAAGACCAAACCTGAGACTTACAAAGACTTTTTTAAAATAGTCATAAATGTGTTCAAAGAGCTTAAGGAAAACATGGAGAAAGAACTAAAGGAAATCAGAAAAACGATAAATCAACACAAAGAGAATATCAAATAGAGAAACTGAAATTATGAAAAGGTATCAAACAGAGCTGAATATCTCAATAACAGAAATTTAAAATTCTTTAGAGGGGTTCATCAGCAGATTGGAACTGGCAGAAGAAAATTGACATCATCCAGTCTGAGGAACAAAAAGAAGAAAGAATAAACAAAAGTGAACAGAGCCAAGGGAACCTATGAGACACCATCATGCATATGAATATACACATTGTTGGGACTTCCAAAAGGAGAAGAAAGAGAGAAAAGGGCAGAGATAATATTCAAAGGAATAATGGCTGAAGAGGTCCCAAATTTAATAAAAAATATGAATATACATATCCACGATGCTCAGTGTACTTCAAACAGGATAAACCCAGATAGACCCACACCACAGCAGGTTATAATCAAACTGCTGAATGCCAGAGATAAACAGAGAATTCTAAAAGCCAAAAGAGAAGCAACGCGTCATATACAAGGGAGTCTCAATAAGATTAAGTGCCAATTTCTCATCAGAAACCATGGAGGGAAGAAGGCAAGGAGTAGCATTTTTAAAGTAGTGAAAGCAAAAATTTGCCAACCAAGGATTCTATATTTGGCAAAACTATCTTTCAAAAATGAGGAAGAGGCAGCGGGCAGCATGGTCCCCATGGAGTTGCCCTAGCAGTGTTGGGCGTGGCTGCTGGTGCTCAGCTTCAAGTTTAGGTGTAATGTCCTCAGGGTCCTCCTGCCGTCCTTCTCCTCCTTCATGTCCAGGGTGCTACAAAAGGATGCAGAGCAGGAGGCACAGATGAGAGCAGAGATCCAAGGTATGAAGCAGGAGCTTCCTACTGTCAATATGATGGATGAGTTTGCCAGATATGGCAGGCTGGAGAGGAAGATCAACAAGATAATTGGTAAGCTCAAAACTCACATGAAAGCATGAACAGGACAGCTCAGTTAGCCAAGATCAAATGGGTTATCAGTGTTGCTTTCTATGTATTACACGCTGCACTGATGATCTCACTTATTTGCAAGTACTATTCTGTCCCTGTGGCTGTAGTGCCAAGTAAATGGATAACTCCAGTTGATCGTCTAGTAGCATTTCCTACTAGAGTAGCAGGTAGCATTGGAATTACTTGTTGGATTTTAGTCCGTAACAAAGTTGTGGCTAGTGTGCTTCATTCACCCTCTCAGCTGAAAAGGAAGACTACAAGACTTTTTTTCCCCCCATTGGAAGTGGTAAAAACAGACATCCTTGTCTTGCTCCTGATGTTAGGTGGAAACAACTACAAGACTTTTAAAATGGATTTTCTGTTATTAGATTACAAATCTGATTTACACTTTTTAAAAAAAAACACAGGTTAGCCTTTCAGTTAAACATGTTCTTCTTTTTTTATTTTTTGTGTAGTTCTTATGTAAGAGTCACAATTTTGTACACTTGTCATGAGCCAGAAAGATCAGTTTGTGACATGTGTATATCAACCAACATAATATCAGATTTACAAAAAATGTTTATCATTCTGAGGAATCTGCCTACTGCTACTCCTGATTTGCACTCTTGATTATTTTTCGCTCAGATTGTCAATGGGAAATTAACAGCTTCAGTACTTTGAAGATCTAATGCTATTTTTAATCCAGATTTAGAAAGTAACTTAGTTTTAATACCACTACTAGAATTTGAAAATCTGTTTTTTAACCTCATGCAATACTACTAAAACAATTATACTGACATTAGCTTGCCCTTTTTTTCTTCTTCCATTTAAAATGTCATTTTGGGGGTAAGCCTTTGCTGTTATACTTTGGTGTTTTTTTTGTTTTTTTTTTTTCCACATTTGGTAATTAACTTTTTTTTTTTTTTTTAAGGATTTACTTATTTATTTATTTTTATCCATCCATCCTCCCCCCCATTTTCGCTGTTTTTGTGTCCATTCGCTGGGCAACTCTCTGTGTCCGTTTCCTGCCCCCTCTTCTCATCCTTCTCCTCCTGTCTTCGCTGGGATTCGATCCTAGGAACCACTGATGTGGGAGAGAGGCGTCCTACCACCTGCGCCACCCTAGTTCCTGGTTTTTCGGCGCATCTCGTCTTGGCTTTCCCTTGTGTCACTCTCCTGTTACGTCATCATCTTGCTGCATGGCTCGTAGGGCCTGACAGCACACCTGTGCACAGGGCCTGGGGGGCTCACCCACACACGGGGCCTAGCAGCCCACATGCCTTCTATATTTTTCTTTTTTTTAATTTTTACTGGGAGCTCCCGGGGATCGAACCCAGGTCCCTCCATATGGGAGACGGACACCCAACCATTTGAGCCACATCCGTCCCCCTACTGTATCTCTTAAGGTTGACCAAAGATACCTGGAGTTACAGTCATTTCCCATACAGGATGGTCATATGAAAATCAGGCTTAGTTTATCACCAGCATTCTAAAAACCAGACCTAGGGAGAAAAACTAGGTCTGGGGACACATGCATGGTTTCTAATATAGCAAATGTTTAGCCTACCCTGATTATCACAAAATCAGGACAACAAGAATATTCGCATTGCTGTTATAGTATTATTTACTTATTTGAAGCTGTTGCTTTTTCTCTTTGTTTTATAAATGTATTCATGGGAGGGGAAAAAATGAGGAAGAGATTAAGATAGTCCCAGATAAACAACAGCTGAGGGAGTTTGTCACCAATAAACCCGGCCCTGTAGAAGATGTCATAGAGGGTTCTGGAGGTTGAAAGTAAAGCACAATAGATACCATCCAAGCTGCATTACAAAAGAAAGATCTCTGTTAGGGTAACAATGTAGATAAATATAAATACCAGTACTATTGTATTTTTGGTTTGTAATTCCACTTTTTACCTCCTACACGATCTAAAAGGCAAATGCATAAAAGGTGATGATATGAAAAAAAGAAACAAAATATGATAAATCAGTGCTTTTGGACTCATAATGTATAAACATGTCATTTGTGACAAGAACGACAAAAAGAGTGTGAAGGGGAATAGGAACATAATTTGTGTATACTATTGAAGTTAAGTTGGGTATTAAAGCAAATGAGATTGTTGTATATTTAGGATGATACATTTAAGCTGAATGCTAACTGCAAAAACAGTATTGGAGAATATGCTAGCCCATAGAGACAGAAATTAGAATATAAGTTGTCAGGGGCAAGGGGTGGGGAACGGGGGGGGGGATGGGGAATTAGTGCATAATGGGGTAGGGTTTCTGTTTGGGGAGATGAGAACGTTTTAATAATGGAATGTGGTGAGGATACTGCAATATTGTGAATGTGAAAGTTTATGTTGTATATATATTCCCACAATTTAAAAAAGAAAGCAGCTAAAGAGATAATGAGACTTAAATGTAATACATGGTCCAGTAGGGGGGATCTACTAAGGGAGGGGAAAGGGTCAAAAGGACATTATTGAAACATATAGAAAAATTGGAATATAAACTATAAGCTTTATATCAATGTTAAATTTCTTTAACTTTATAACTGCACTTAAGGGGGTTATATAAGTGACTATCCTATTCTTAGGAAATGTTCATGGCAGTAATCAGTGTTCAAGGAGCATGAAGTATACAGCCTAATCAGGTGTTCAGAATATGGATTTTCTGAACAGACAGATGGATTATTAGATCGCTTGATATTTATAGATAAATAGAATGATACAGGAAATGTGGCAAAATGTTAAAATTGATGGCCCTGGTTATCTGGTGGGTAGGAGTATGTTGGAGTTCTCTATTTGGACTTTGTTTTTGAATATGTGTGTGAATAGACTCCTTTTCTCCCCAATATAATTTCAAAATGTCTGTTGGTGGCATATAGGAAAGCAATTTTTTGTTTGTTTTGCGTTTTATGTGCAGCCATTGCTAAACTCTTTTTTTAATTGTACTATTGATTGAAGTCCATGGTTTAATTTAGGGTTCACTGTTTTTTATAATTGCTGTATTTTTTAACTGTCTTGTAAATTTGCAAGTATTTTTTTTTAATTTACAAAAAACTACTTTTAATCATTTTTGCATTTGATATTTGAGTTTTTTATATCTTATACAGTATTCTAACAAATGACTATTTTTCTTGGGATTTTTTGTGATTTCACATGAGACGTGATATGTAGAATACTGAGTAATTGCTATTGACTAGCCTATTGACAAACAGGCTTTGGAAAAGTGATTTATTTTAATAATTTTTTATATTTCTTCCTCTCCATGATGTTTTATGTGTAAAATTACTTGGTGTCTTCCCATGCAACCAGTGTTTTCTCTTTATTGAACTAAATGATGCTTTGGCAACAAATATGTAAAAACTGACTCAATTTGCAGATAGCGTGTCATTCCCTTTTAGAAAGTCTGCTCTGATTCAGTTAAATATGATAAGTAAAAACTTGCTTAAGAAATAATAATTCTGCTATCTTTGCCTGCATTCTTATCTCATCAGTGTAAAGAGTAAACTGCAGTTTAATATAATTTAATACTCTATATAATAGGGTGGTGTATTTTTCTCAAAAGTTTGCACGCACGTGGTGCACACACTTACACATCTTCCTTGGATACTGTTGATGTTTTTCTTCCACGTTCTGAGTGTTCCCCATCAGCCAGTTAGAACACAAGTAGCAAACAGTACCTACCTTCTGGCCACTTAAGTGGTAGTGTACCATACAGTAGGCAATCTAAACCAGTGATTATCACAGTGTGATTTCTGAGACCTGCGGGTCTTCAAGACGAAAATTGTTTTCATAATAATCCTAAAATGTTATTTGCCCTTTTTTAAAATTTTTATTCTCCCAAATGTTCATTGGGGTTTCCGGAGGCTACTTTACATGTGATATAGCAACAGTTTGAATGCAGAAGCATATGAGAATCCAATGATTTTTATTTAAGCTAGACATTAGAGATTTACAGAAAAATAAAACAGTCACTCACTATATGAACATGTAAAAAAAATTTGAAAACTAAGACATTTGCATTCTGCTGCTCTATTTTCAGTTGGGTGTGTTTTGCATCACACTGTTTATTCTGCTGTGGCTTCTGTCTTCTCTGTCATTTATTTTGTGTTCTGGTAAATGGTCTTAACCTATAAAAGCTAACAAAAGTGATGTAGGCAACAGTAGTGGACCTGCTGCAAAAAAATGAGGCTGTATTGCTGCATGTTAAAATGCAGATTTCAGGTTGGAAGTTAAAATCAGATTTAGGATGTTTCAAGATGCCTTTAAGGAAATGATTGAGGAAACATACTGCAGAAGCCCTCGGCCAAAGAGCATTTTATACCATTCTTTCCTGGATTGATTGTATTAATGATTTCTTTTTGTACCTCTTGTTTTATCTCAGTGGCCTTGAATGCTTTACCCAGGTTGTGAAAACATACAGCCATAATGAGATATAGAAATTAAAGGTAAAGGTAGTGAAACATTCAATATATTAGAATAGCAAGGGGAAAGGTGATGGTAGTACAGTTAAACTTATGTCTACTCTAACTAGTGTATACTTTAGCCACAGTAATTTATTAGTTATTGCTGTGAGATAAATTACCCCAAAACTCAGTGGCTTAAAACATTTATTATCTTTCATAGATTCTGAGGGTCAGGAATCCAGGACATCTTAGCATGATGGTGCTGGCTCAGGGTCTCTCATGAGGCTGCAGTCAGGATGTCATGGGGTTGTAGTCATCTAAATCCCTGACTGGGCTGGAGGATTTGCTTCCAGGCTCGCTCACATGGCTTTTGGCAGAAGCCTTCAGTTCCTTGCCACGTGGCCTCTCCTTACGGCTGCTCACAACATGGCTTCCTCCTGAGTAGGGGACTCAAGAGAGGGAGCCCCAAATGGAAGCCATATCTTCATTACTTTTGCCATATTCTTTCGGTCATACAGACCAACGCTGTTATGATGTGAAAGGTAACTGCATAAGGTTGTGACTACCAGGAGACAGGAATCACTGGGGACCATCTTGCAGGCTGGCTACCACAGGTGTTCTCTGTTAACTGCCTCTGCCCCCCTAAGCTCCAAATTAGGATTGTCTCTATTTTATGCTGGATCACAAGGAAGTAGCAAGTTAGATCCTGACTATAGCATACATATAATTTTTCAAATCATCTTTTTTTACTTTGAAAAAGGCCTAGAGTTAACAGATTAAGTTTAAAGGATTTTAAACTAAGATTCCAGAGCTTTTTTTTAAATCTTTGGATTGTGATCACATGTATGGTTGATGGTAAAATTAAATTTGTTTTGCCATGGAGTAACATTTTAAATTATTACCATCATTAAGAATATAAAAACAAATCCTGACTACTTTTTTCTTTTTGTAGTTGGCCAAGTAAAATTTGATCCACCCTTGAGGAAGGAAACAGAGCCCCACCATGAACTTGTAAGTTGTGTAGTCTTGGAATTTAACACTGGAAATAAATGTTTTAATTGTCTTTGTGATATATGGGTCTTGACTGATAAAGCCAGTTCTTAGTATTTTTAAAAAGTATTTGGGAGAAAAAACAGCAAATAATTCTAAAATTGAGACTAAATAAATCTGTGTTGCTAAGATTGAATATTTGCAAAATTATGTTAGGGGACAATTAATGGTTTTACCATTCTCTAAATTTTTTAATGCTGGCCCTTTAAATTTTTTTGCTTGTTTGTTTTGTTTTTCATTTTTGTGGGGCTTCTTGTATATATTTATTTATTAGGATAAATACCAATATTTTCAACTAGCATGATGTACCAATACAAGCACATCATCTCACTTACAGGTAGTCTTTCGTATAGTATAAGCCAGTTTTCCAAACATTAGAGTGCTAAAACTGAGGAGAGACTAGGCATATATAGTAGATCAAATTTATTGTTCATTTAAAGTTTGCTGACTGTGAATATTAATTTTTTCATGGTTCTTTTGTTGTTGTTTCATATACTCCTCAAATGTGTTAATATTCTGTAGAAGAATAAGAAATGAGACTTAAACAAAAAACAAAATTAATCCTAATAAAATTACTTTGTTAAAACTCTAGATATATGTATTTCATTTTGTTTTTCTATTTAATAAGAAGAAGTATTAATAAATGCTAAGGGTTGAAGTGGGAACTTTCTTATTTAATTTAAATCTTATTTTAACCCATTCCACTCATTTAAAACAAAGACAGTCAAAGGGAGTCTTTAGCTTGTATCTGATAGTTATCCTACTTCAGAGTACCAGCCTGGAGGAAAGGAATGATAAGGAAAAATTCTTAAGATAATCATATTATATACTACTTAAGACTAGCATTTATGTAGAGGGGTGGAAGGTCAGAAAGAAAAAGTAGGTACAAGGTTTATAAATGCTAATTGTGTTTTGTTAAGGCAGTTTGATCTCTTAAGTTGGCATTGCTTGTATCTAAATTCTGTACTAATTTAGTTACTGCATTATAGAGCAAAGTTGTTGCAATGTTGCTTTTTTAGAAGCTGATTAATATGACTTAACTTTGCATTTGCCTTAATAAAATTATGTTAGCAGGACTTACTCCACTTGTGAAAGTTTCCCTTTGTGAATTTGTGGCTTTTAGTCTAAGTGTAAATAACCTGGGTTTCTTGATCTCTGTCTGCTAAACAGCCCAACAGTGATGGTTTTTTGGACAGTTCAGAAGAAATATACTACACTGCAAGATCTAATCTGGTATTTCTCATCTTCTGATATTCTTTGTCAGCATTGTTTTAGTCTTGTTTTTGTTTTTGTTTTTTGGTTTGATTTTTTCTTAAGACTAAACATTTTGTCCAGTTTTAATGAGCTATTTTAAGCATTGTTTTAGAAATTGCTCTCATTTAGCAAGCTTCCATTTATTAAGGATTGTAGTAATTTTTTCCATAACAACTTTAAAAATACCTTTCTTCTCAAATATGTTAAAATGTTGTAGTAATAAAAATGTTTTTCCTTTTTTATGAGAAATAATATATCATTTTCTTAAACATGTGGTTTTTTAAACTATATTTCCTTATTAAAATGTCCAGTTTTAATAATATCTTATTTTAATGAACTAGAAACTATCATTTTAAAAAACAATTTACCCTTAGGGAAGCGGATGTAGCTCAGTGGTTGAGCACTTGCTTCCTATATATGAGATCCCAGGTTCAATCCCCGGTATCTCCTAAAAAAATAAATGAGTAAAAATAATTTACCGTTGTGTTAACAATAAAATCAATCTCAGAAGAAATGATAATTTTGTAGCATAGTGTCATATCTAGTTCTCTTAAGCCAAAATTTGGATTATAAAGCATCCATGACATTATAAATACTAAGATCCTCATAGCATTAGATAAGGAAAAATGGAAAATTAACTCTGTAAATATTAAATAAATAGTACTTTCTACTTTTTAAATTTTGGCCAGAGCCCCAAGTTGCCCCCGTATTTACTCCCAGATTCTACGTTTCTGTCTTTTAAATGTAAATTTCTTCCTCATTTCTTCCCTGCTTTTATAACATCTCTTTCAATTCTGGTTGCCATAAACGATTCTTTATATAAATACTTCAATCTATATAACATTTGTAGACTATAAAAGAAATTTAAAATATTTCTTTATGGAAGTTGCAGTGTTGTTGAGCAGAAAATACTTATACATGTAAACTCTTAAAGTCAAGCAATGAAATATACAGTGGATTGCCAAAATTGTGTCAGGTGGCCACTGTTCATGAGAAGAAGCTAATGTAATAGGTACTATAGAGAACAGAAGGGAAGAGCATTTGGGCTAATGTGACTTCTCTGGCTTCTGGGAGGGACCAAGACTGATTTCAGTATTGGGTAGGAACAATTTATGTTCTTCAGGAAGAGAGTGGCGGTATGCCTCCTGCATTTCATGGGAATTAATGAGGGAACAGTCATCGGCACAGACAAGTTATGAGAAATGTCATATAAAGAGTCAAAATTATGGAACTCTTAAACTACTACTGGATTAGCTCAGAAGATAGATTTAAGAGGAAAGGGTAAATGAAGCCATGAAAGTACGTGTTCCCTGTAGTTAGGTCTGAAGGAAAAAAAGAGGACAGAAAACTGATTACCACATTGGTGCAGAGATAGAACATTGGAGGTGAGGAAGAATCAGTTTTGGGGAGCCCATGTAGCTCAGTGGTTGGGCTCCGGCTTCCCACATATGAGGTCCCAGGTTCGATCTCCAGTACCTCCGAAAAACAAAACAAACACGAAAAAAATCAACTCTCATTGGGGAGCAGTTGTAGCTCAGTGGTTGAGCACCTGCATCCCACGTATGAGGTCCTGGGTTCAATCCCCGGTACCTCCAAAAAAAAAAAAGAAAGAAACAGTTGAAAAGGTATGAAGAGAATCAGTAGATGCACGGTCACAAAGGAAAGATGTGCCATATGCCTAGAGAGGCCAGAAAGTGTGAGGATTGAGAATTAGCCATCATAGGAGCAAGATGGGATATCTGAAGGAAACACAATCATTGATTTCTGGAATGAAAATTTCTTCAGAATTAGATATATGTAGGCTAGAAGGACAATTAATGAAATAGGTTGTGGAAATAAAAGACCACAGAATCAAAAGCTTAAATTGACTGTTATTTCTTATTTATTAATATTCTGCATGCCAGAAAGTCAACAAAAACAAAAAAAAACCCAGAAACATACTACTTTGGAGTTAAATATTCTTTTCTGTAGCCTTCTGTGAAACTAGCCTAGTGACTTTGGCGAGTTATTGGCACTTTTCCCTAAAACTGCTTTTTTCTGCCTCCATGATCAGGAGTTTCTTATGATTCAGGGGAGCAATTGACATAGGGACTGGCATGTGACAGAGCAAGACTTTGAATACAGAGGTATCTTGTGGTACAGTGGAGTTGTGGGGAGAATAATTTGTAGATAGCTCTAGTAGAAGAGGGATAAATGAATTCTTTGTCAGATTCTACCATTTATAAAATCAACCTTAAAACGCTCATTCTTAATGATAATAACTAATACTTAGCTAGAGCTTTTTATATGCCAGATATTATTCTAAGCACTTTACATATGTTAACTGGTTTTACAGTTGTGGGGATTTAGGCTCCAAAGAAACTAGTCTAAGGCCAGTTAGCTAGGAGTAGCAAAGAGCAGCAAAATAGCAACAGAGATGGGATTTGACCCAAGCAGCATGGCTCACGAGTACACACCTAAATCACTGTGCTCTATTGCCTCTACCCAACATCACCACTATTTTATTTCTCCCCCTCTGGGTTCCCTCTCTCTTTCTCCCTTTTATTAATCAACATACATGTTTCAATAGTTGTTTCAGTCCTCAGTTTCCATCAGTCTTAAAACTTTGACACTGTGAACAAGATTTCGACTTTTCCAAATGCTTGTTGCTGGCCATTAGAAACTTGGTGAACCCAAAATGTTTAGCTTTTATTTTAGTAGGCATTTGTCAGTTGACAGCCCTAAATCTTTTGGAACGCAAAAGAAACATTTACACCCTTAAAAACCCCGCTGCTTTAGAGTTTCAGGTCGTCAGTGATAGGTGGTCAAGTGCTAAATATTTATTACTACAATTAAGTGCTTTTTATTAATTCTTTCTTTTTTTATTATATATATGTTTTTGATAATTTTTTTTTTTTTAAGATTTATTTTTATTTATTTATTTCACCACCACCCCCTATTCTTTTTGTGCTCGCTGTATGTTTGCTGTGTGTTCTTCTGTGTCTGCTTGTCTTCTCTTGAGGAGGCGCTGGGTACCAGTCCTGGGACCTTCCGGAGAAGAGAGAGGTGCCCAATCTCTTGCACCACCTTAGCTCCCTTGATTTTTATTTTAATCATTGAAAGTTTAGGCAGTCACAATATATGAAGCCAGAAGAACAGAACTTGATTTGTATGATTAGCTGTCAATAAGAAAGTTCTTTTAATTTTGAAAGAGTAAATTTGATGTCAAACAAATTTACCAGAATGTGATAATTACACACACTTACCAGAATGTGATCATTAGAGTTTTGCCAATAACCGTAAAAACTGGCTTATCTGTTCTATAAGATACTCTCTTTAGATTAAAAGATTATATCACACATCTCTCTCAGCTGATGCTGTTTTGTTTTTGGTTTTGTTGTGTGTGGGTTTTTTGTTGTTTTTTTGCCTTGTTTTACTGGGAATTTTGGCCCATTATACCAGTGACAACTATATTTAAAGTTAATTATATATAAAACACTATAATAATTGCTATGGAGGTATATAAAGCATAACCATTACTCTGAAGAAGTTTATGATATACCTGAAAAATTAAGAATAAAAATTTAAATTATAATAAAAAACGAAAACAAATGTCAAAAAGATAAACCTGATTGATTGATTGATCAGTAGTAGTAAACAAAAAGAATACTTTAAAATTACCCCTGAAGGAGCCAAAACAAGATGCACCAAAAAAACAGGAACTGAGGTGGCACAGATGGCAGAACGCCTCTCTCCCACATCGGAGGTCCCCAGGATCGAATCCCAATGAAGACAGGAGGAGGAGGATGAGCAGAGAGGGCAGGAAACAGACACAGAGAATTGCCCAGCGAATGGACACAAAACAGCAAATGGGGGGGGGGGTTAAAATGAATAAGGTAAATGAATAAATCTTTTTTAAAAAATTATCCCTGATGGTCAAAATTGAATAAAGCCAGGGGAGCAGATGTAGCTCAAATGGTTGAGCCCTGCATCCTACATTTGACAACCTGGGTTCGATTCCTGGTACCTTCTAAAAACAACAAAGAACAAACAAAAAACCCAACTCGGGAAAGCCGATGTAGCCCAGTGGTTGAGCACCAGATTCCCACATACTAGGTCCCACATTCAATCCCCGGCCTTGGTACCTCAAAAAAAATTTTTTTTGAATAAAGTCACTTAAATTTATTCTGGAAAAGAAACAGTAAATGCCAGTAAATGTTTTCTTTAAATCTGTTAAACTATTACTTACAAAATTTGTGTTTTAAGATCACTTTCTTACCTGATGAAGACAGTAATTTCAAGGGAAAACTCATTTCAGAATTATGCAATGAAAGGGCATTTTAAGAATTTCAAGCCTAGCCTGCTGAAATAATTTTCAAGCTTGCAGTATAAAAGTCACATCATTCAGTTTCAAGAACCTTAAGTCTTTTGCTTTTATTTAGGCAGATTACCACTTGATCAGCTAATGTTCTAACCCCACTTGCTTCTCTGATGTTTTAAATACAAAATCTTCTTTGAATTATCCTGAATTTATTCCCTCCTTCTGTAAATCATCTACTACATTAACCAGTATCTCACCTTACTAGTAACCTTATTCGTGTCATAATTTTCTTGTTTTCTGTTGAGAAAAAAAATCTTTACCTGCTGTTCTGGTTTCTTGTTAATTTTTTCCTTTGTGTATTTGTAGCCACCAGTATCAATTTTCTTGACTTCCTGCTGTTTTTCTCATGGGGTGTAGATTTCGTGATTTCCCAAGGGGATTTTAAATCATGCATTTTCCTTTTGATTATTCCACTTTATATGCTATATTCTTTTTCAGTTCTTTCTCACACCATGATTTCTTAGAGACTCCATCCTAGGTTTAGAAATACTCCCCCATCTATTAAAATGAACCACTGATGTTGGGACTCTCTAACTCAGAAAGTTTTTTTTTTTTCCCCAGAAAGTTATTTTAATTGGGCTAGGATAACCATCTTGATCTTTTGTTTCAGCCTTCAGATTGATAGGCCATTGCATGTTTTCAGTTCACCTTGTTATTTATTTGACTTTACTGTGTAATTAAATGTTCTCATTAAGTTGATGCCGATTAATGCTTCTGGCTTTCTTTTTTTCCTTCTCCTTTATTATTTATTTATTTATTTAGCCTATGCTGGCATCCTCAAATGTATTCTTACTTGGCTTATAAGGGACAGCCATATGAATATGATACCACCATCCGGGGTTATTTACACTGCATTTCTGAGCACAATTTTGGTAGTATTTTTCTAACATGGAATAGCTTCCAAATCTTTTTTTCAGGGTATTTTAGATCAGTCTTATACTACCCTAAAAATACATAAGTGATAACTATTAACTTGTCCTGGTTTCATTTTTCTTCCTTTTTGTTTTGATTTGCTGTCTGAATTTTTGCCATATAATAGGATTTGTAAATTGTTAAAGTAAATGAAATTAGACACTAATTTATTAGAAGGATTTAGTGTAATTTCTTAACTGGATGATGTGCTTAGCACATTGTTTTGTTCCATGGTTGCTCAAACATAACTTGATTTAGGGAGAAGGAACTGTTGATAAAGAATGAACCCCTTTCAATTTTAGCTTTCCTGGTAGGGCTTGGTACATACCATGTTTTCTCACCAGACTTTGATGTACCTGCAACTCCTCCCCTGACCCAAATGTTATTCTTTAAATAAGCCTATGCTTTAGTTATTTTATTTTATTTTATTTATTTATTTATTTTTTAGATACATCTTTTACCTACCTATAATACACTATTGATCTCAAATTGATTTTCTTTTTGAATTGTTATCCTCCAACTGCTAATTGTCAATGATCAGATGAACTGGCTATTCTTATGACACATCTGTGTTTATATAATAGAAGCCATGCCACTCTGTACAATTGGGTGCCTTTGGAAGCCATCATTTGGATTAAGGGTTAAGATTATATTAGCTAAAGAAGTCACTGACCTAGTAGAGGGCCCAATCATCTATAGCTGAAGGAAACAAACTTAGATTTAGTTGTGTATCCATAGAGATGAGTACTTCTCTATTCTGAATACCAAAGTTTAAAGGTTCCTTTATAAAAGCCATGACCATTTAAATTGTGCAGTATAATAATACTTGTGTGGCCATCTTGTGATAACAGTGATTTTATCCTGTTAAGATAGATCATTATAAATTAAGTAGAACAGGTTTCCTTCATTAGCATTTCATGTGATGCCAGTGTGATATCAACTAATCTTTTTTGTTTATGATGTATTATCTTTTCTGTCATTGGTAAGAACATTTATTATTATGCATGAAAGAACACAGATATTGAAGAAAACAAAAACTGAGCCTTGTCTAAATGAGTATTTTTATTTTTGTTTTCATCAGTTATTTTTTTAAACAAATCAGTTTTATTGGTACATATTAATAAAGGATACAACTTATCCAAAGTGTACAATTAATGGTATTTGTTATAATCACATAGTTGTGCATTTTTTTAACATGTCTTAGAGCACTTAAATATATCAACCGTTATATATTGCTTAGAATCCTTATATTCCTAGACCAAGTATTTTTTGTGATTTAGTATTCATGCATCTTAACAAGGCTGATGTGTTCGTTATCTTTTGATAGGAAAATAAAGAAATGGCATTGAACACACATTTATTTAGGGCTTATTTTGTGTGTGCCACGTATTATGGACTGCAGGGAAGTCAGGTGGATTTGATAATTTCCCTTTCTTAGAGGAGCTCACAACCTGGCCACTATTTTTACAGACTTGCAAATAGATTAATTAAAATGCAGTGTAGCAGAGCTGGTGTAGCTCAGTGATTGAGAGCCTGCTTCCCACGTTCCAGGTCCTGGGTTCAATACGCAGTACCTCCTTTTTTTTTAAAAAAAAAAAAAGCAATATTTTTTTTTTTTTCCAATGTGTACAATAATAGTATTTGGTATAATCTCATAGTTGTGCATTCATCATTTCAATCATTATTAGAGTATTTTCATTATTTCAACAATAATAGTAAACAAAAAATGACAAACAATAAACAAGAAAATTCCTCACCTCTCCATCTCTCTGTTTCCACTTCTTTTTTTTTTTTTTTTTTTTTTTTATATATATATATAAATATATTTTAAGAGGTGCTTAGATTACCAAAAATACTACACAGAACCCCCTGGGATTCCCATGTTGCCCACCCCACACACCTCCCGCCACGTCCCACACAAACATCTCCCACAAGTGTGGCCCACCACCCTCAATGGATTTACACATCCTGGGGCCTTGCCACCAACCATAGACCACAGTTCACATCGTAGACCACACTCTCTCCCACACAGTTCTGAGTGGTGTGTGCTGATTTAAAATGGCCTACATCCGTTGCCACAACGGTACTCAGGACAACCTCCAAATCCCAAAGAAGCCCCTGTATTTCAACTACTCGTCCCCTCCCTGCCCCAAAAAGTGTCAAGTGGCCACTGGCTCCACCTCATTGTTATAATTTCTTCCATTGCTAGAATCACCATATGTGTACAACAGAATACCATCAAGTCCACTCTAGCCCATAGTTCTCCCCCCAATCCTGAGGGGACTGGGATGGTGATGTCCACTCCACCTCCAAGTGAGAGAGGGCTTATATCCCATGGATATGGTGGGTGGGATGATCCTGCCTGCAAATGCAGGCCCTCTCCATTCCCTGGGATGGCCGTTGCCCATCGTTGTCTCCTCGCCAGGTGACTTGGATGAGTCCATTGAGCTGTAGGGTAGGAGTTGCAGCTCCACCGAGATTCCACACACACCTGGCACATAGGTAGGCCAGAGGCTCCAGTCTCTGGAAGTATACCTAAAAACATCTGCATCACATATAGGTTTGAATAGAAGGGACTGATGAACCCTGTGCAGGGAGGACTTATTTGAGTCCAATTCTGTCACTCTCAGGAGCACAGATTCCAAAGTAGAGCCCACTGATAAGGCATCAGTCTCTGGGGCTATCCCCGCTTATATAGGACCTGGGTGTCTCCAGAGCTCTCAGGAGCCCCTCTGTGTGGGGTGATAGGCACTTAGATGTTCTATGAGCTCCTACTGAGGTGTGCGTAAGAGTTACCTCTGGGATGACCTCCCGACTCTCTTTGAAGTCTCTTAGCCACTTGAACTCATTTGTCTTTACCTTTTCCCCCTTTTATTCAAGGTCTAAAAAAGCAATATTAGTGCTAGAGGAGAACTATGTATTTTTATGTTGTCAAGACTTGGCAGAGGTTACAACTATCTGCCTGGAACTGTCTTAAAAGGCTTCTCCAAGGGGTGATTTCTACATTAAGTCCTGATCTTAGGTCTGACAATACCTTTTAAAAATAGAAATAGGGGAATGGATGTGGCCCGGGTGGTTGGGCATCCGTCTCCCGTATGGAGGGACCCGGGTTTGATCTCCAGGACCTCCGGGTAAAAATTAAAAAAAAAAAAAAAAAAAAAAGAAAATATATTAAAGTGCAATATATATATTCTAATGAAAATAAAATTCATTTAAAGTTTTAAATTGTTCCCTTTATAGTTAAAACAGTTTTTGAAATATGGTAGCATAAAAAAGGAATTAACAGCAACTTAGTATTTTCCATACTTGGTAGAAAGCGCATTTTAATCCCTCTAAAGCAGAGGTTCTTAACCTTTTTTGTTCCACAGACCCCTTTGCCAGTCAGGTGAAAACCATAGACCTTTACTAAGTCCACACTATGCTGTGTATTATTTAATAAATATATCACACCCGCAGCAACATGTTCCTACAAGAATAATGTTGTTGTTTTTTATTTCAATTCAAGCTCACAGACCCCTGGTTAAGAACCCCTGCTCTAGAGGATTCTTAATATAGTTAAACACATATATTGTTCATCCCTTTAAATTTCAATTCTCAACACTCCACAACCCAGCAGCATTCAATGGAAATTTTTAAATAGTTGAGCAACTGCCTTAATAATACTCATTTGAAGTTCTGCTAACTATTCGTCTTAAAAATTCTTAAAACTCCTTCCATGCAACGTATAACCTTGAACAAGTTCACATATACAATTTACTTTAAAATAGCACCCTATTTTATATCTTTAAGAAATTAATATTACCTATACAAAGCTGCAGTAGAAATACATCACTGTGTGCTTATTGGTAAATCTATAGATCCATACACACATGCATAATTTATTTTGAGTTCTGTATACAAAATTAAACCAAGATTTTTGTTGTTTGTTCTCTTCTTAATCATTTTGCTCCATTATACTTTGAGAATAACTTATGTGAGCTATTTTCCTTCTAAAGACTGATTTTAGAAAACAGATTTTAAAAACTGATAATAGCGGTAACCATAAATGAAACTTGCTTTGCTTGCATGTAATTATGTGAACATATTCCCAGAAAAATACTGAACTTAAATAATAAAAATACTTAAATCAGGACTACAAACTTCTAAAATATTTTATTGTTGAAGTCCTATCGTGCCTTTTAAAAAACATATAGCAATACAGATTTATTTGGGGTCTGGTGTTTGTCTTTTTAAAATATAATATATATAAATGCATCCTGATATGTTATATACTACTATTTTACTTAATGTTTTATTTTGTGCTTTTAGGATCTACAACTAGAATATGGTCAAGGACACCAAGGTAGTTACTTTTTAGGTGGAAACAAGTAAGTAAAGTTCTTTTAAAAATAAAAATAAATTCAAGAATAATTAAGTTGGCTTTAATAATTATATTTTAATATTCAAGGTGGTAAATTGTTTCACCTGGGAGATATATTTTATATGCTTTTAGCTTTTTTGCATTATTACATTGCTAATCATTTAGTTAATTGTCATAGCAAGGAGGATCAACTTAAATTTTTTATAGCTACTTTGCAGGCCTTACGTTACAGAAATCCAAGTAAACTCCATCTGAAGATAAATTATATATTTCAGCAATGTATTGCTTTTATAATAAAATTGACCTGTTTATTCCTCAAAAAACATTCTTTGGTGCATCTCTTGCATGTGTTGGCTACTGAAAATAGCTGGAAATAGCCACACTATTTAGAAATCCAAATGTTTTAGCTTCAAAGTCTTTTAAAAAGTGGATAATAGTTAAAATGTGTGTCTAAGTCTTAAAAGTTAATTCATGCAAGAAATGAATTCAGCAATTTTTCATTGCCTACTCTATACCAGGCACTATCTAGGTGGTAGGAGCACAATGCTAAAAACAAACAAACAAAAAACAGTGTTTAAGCTGTAAATGCTGAAACAAGTTTTTCACAGGCCAAAGTTAGCAAGATACAGAAGACAGGACTATGCTTTTTCCCTGAACTCATACTTCTGAGTTCACGGGTAAATTATCATTATCTATAAAAGCTAATTTATAAGGGAATATTATTTAACTTGACAAAATCGCCAAAACTGCCAAAGATCAAATTCTCTTAGCAATGGAAATATTTTAATAATCAGAGCAACTTAAAATTTCAAAATATAATTTCATTTATGTTAGAGAGTTGAGACATATATTGCCACATTTCAGTTAAGCCTTTGGGAAATGGTGAGTAAAGACAAATAGCTTAGTTTTAGGGATAAAAATGTAATTTCATGTCTCCCCCCCGCCTTTATAAAGCTAAATGTTTAATTTTTACTTAAATATGCTCTGTTTTTACACAACACAAAGCAAATGCTTTGACTAACAAGCTAGAGAAATGCATCAGTTTCAATTTAAGGTGAACCTCAGTTAAATAAGTATGAGGACTTTATTATTACTAACCTTATTTATGTTTTCTAAAATGGAAAATAAGTGTCAAATTTCCTTGGTGGGAAAATGAAGTTTTATTTAAATAGTGACTATTTGGCTTGTCCTAATTAGTTAATGGACAGGAAAGGTTGTCTCCTAGTGGATTATCACATAAAAATTCCAAAGTGTTTTGCATGATATTTTGTCTAAATGTGAGGCCACTAGCTTTAAGGACTTTGTTAGCAAATAAATATTGGCATTGGCTTATTTAATTTTTTTAATTTGGTAAAATTATTTCACTTTACCTTTTTTGGGTTCATTTATATATATTTAATATTTTAAAATTATGTATTTGAAAAACTACAGGAAAATATGGCCTGTCACTAAATGCTTTGCCAGATTCCTTAGTTCCCATTGTCTGATTTTTTTGTTAGACATTTTCATGGTTGATATCTTCTTTGGTTAGGTAAAATGTTAATAATTTGCCCCACCTTCATTTTTTGATTAATTGGATCCCTGCTTAAGGAACTGTATTCTATATAACGAATCACTGGCAAGGTAGGTTGGCCAAATGTTTGCCCTTTGGCTCTGTTTTGTGTACAGGTATATACATACATGTGACATGAGCATGGATGTAGCACTTCTCTTACTGTATTGATATGTCTGCTTTATTTTCGTGACTAAGCGGTGTTTTAAAACTCACAGGATTTCCTGCTTTCTCCAGAGGTGAACAGGCAGACAGATTTCCATTTGTGGGTTTCTACCTATTCCAGACCATGCACGGACTGTCTAAATTCAAATTGTTACATAGACCTTTTTTTTTTTTTTTTTTTTTTAACTACATAAGTATTTTGACTTACTGAACTATCTTCTCTTCTTTTGAATTCTGATATAATTGGGATCACCTTTTCTAAGCAATTATGTAAAACCCAACAACATTTTTAAAAAGAAAACTAAGCTATTTCAGATTTTTTTAAATGTAGAACAAAAATTCTAAAGATGAATTATTTACTAATGACTTGACTAATAATAAAAAGAGTAAATCAAATTAATGGTTCCTGGCACAGTAGAGTGTAGTAATAGTGGTAGATCTAGAGTCAGAACTGGCTCTTTCTATAGTCTACATGAATTTGAGAAACCTCAATTTGCTCTTGTAAATGAGAATTATAATAATGCCTATCTCGGGGTTTTAAGGGCTAAGTGGAATAACATTTTAAAGGATTCAGTAAATCCTTAGGATTTAGGATTTAGTAAATGCTTATTTGTAGTAGTTACTCAGTAAATAATTGTTGATTGAATAAATAAATGGAGAGTAATGTGAATGAATAAAAGTGCTCGAGAGTTTAGAGAAATGGGGAGTTTTTTGTTTTGTTTTTAAATGTAATCCAGGTAATATTGTTTGCAAGCAGTTAGACAATTTTGAAAGAGTTTAGTAAATAGCAGCATGAATGTCTTAACTAATTTGATTATGCTTGGAATAATTGGTAGTAGTTCTAGATTTCTCTCCATAGAAGTTCCTTCCCTTCATCAGTTAAATCTGTTTGTACATTCTTCCATTTTAAACTTTTCATCAAAATTTCCTAATCATTTTAGAATAACTTAGTAATTCATTACCTGAGGGCATTGTTTTATTTTGTTTTCTTTCTTTCTTTCTTTTTTTTTTTTTACTTTTTAAAAATTCTTTAATAAAAGAAGAATCCAGGTGGTCTAGTGAATAGTGGTATTGTTTATTGAGTAGGACTAAATAAATCAGTATCATATTTTCTCCAGCGCTCTCAAAATACAGAATTTACTGTAAAACGGGCCTTTTGGCAAATTTAGCCATGTTCCATTTTAAAAGAAAAAGGAAACCTAAAAAGAAAACCATATAGCTTCCTTTTCATTAGGAGTTTATGAATTCTGTGACTTTTGTTAACAAAATATCAAAACATATAGTAGGAGGTTTATGAGTAAATGAATAAAAAATATATATGAGTCTTTAGGCCATGGTCTAACTGCTTTTCCATGTTTTCTTATTGAGACTTCCGCTCTTATTCTTAGAGTATCTAATAGTCCCAGGAATATTCTTTGTTTAAAAGTGGAATGCCATTTAAACACAATTAAATATGGTAATTGAAAGTAAAACTACTTCCTAATTATTTTCAAATCCTAATATTCCCTACTAAAGAAAGAAATGCCTCAAAAAATGTTATGATGTGCTTAAGAAAAAATATTTTTCACATTTTCCAAAATGACATCAAAGCTCACTGTATAGTTCAGAGACATTATTATTTAACTTTAAAGCAGCGCCTTTCAAACTTTTAGGTTTCAGGATCCATTTACAGTTAAAAATTATTGAGGACTCCAAAAAACTTTTTTTTATATGATTATAACTATCAATATTTATTGTATTGGAAATTTAAACTGGGAAATTTCCAAAATATTTTTAATTTATTTCAAAGTAACAAAAATATACCCTTTACTTGTTATCATAAGTAACATTTTTTCTATGGATCAAAAAAAAATTCCTAATCCTTAAAAAAACAATTCACATGCCACCACTTTCATGGTGCCTTCCTTCAAACAACACTTGATTCCTCTCATGAGACTTAGAGGCAGCAAATAATTAAAATAAGAGGCTTGTATATGTTAGTGCAGAACAGAAAACTTTTTGTTGAGGGCCCACTAATAACATTTTTTATATGAAAAATAGTTAATTTTTGCTAAAACAAAATAGTATTTAGTAAGAAAAGTGGCATTGTTTTATATTTTTTGCAAATCTTAATATCTAGCTTAATAGAAGGCGGCTAAATTCTCATATCTGCTTCTGCTTTTAATAATATCTTTTGATATCACACATCTCATAGTCTCTGGAAAACTCCAGTGTATACTTAGGAGAGAATAAGAGTGTCAAAGGTAAATGCCTTAGTGTTATGAAAATAGTTTTGACCTCGCAGATCCCTTTTAGAACTGCCAGTTTAAAGAAATGTTGTTTAGTCAATAATAATACTACTACGGAAAACACTAATTGAGTACTTACTGGGTTCTAAATTACTCTTCTAAGTACTTTACCTTTACTAATTATATCTTCACACTTCACTCTTGTGATCACCATTTTACAAATGTGGAAACTGAAGCATAGGGAATTCAAAGCAACTTACCCAGGGCCATAGTATAGCTTACATGGATGGAGGCAGGATTCAGATTCGGGTAGTCTTTTCTTCAAAGCCTGTAATCATTTTGCTATACTGCCTGTAGACAGAAACTCCTGCTGCCTAGTAAATCTGATCCCTAGAAGAACTTTAAGTATAAAGATAGTAGACCTGACAGTAGTACTTCAATTTTTATGTCTACAAAATAGGGCTTGCATTAGTTTATGGTTTTCCTATGTCCATTACCACTCCAGAGTCATACTTTTGTTATTTTTAAAACTTAAATTGTTTTTAATTGTTATTAAGCTGGTCAAATTAAAATCTTTGATGGCTGAAATCTTTTCTATAGATTGCTTTCAGCATAGTTATACCATATGTTTTGGTCATTCTAAGGGTAGTTTTTCCCATAGAAAAAAATAATTGGAAGGTGCTACCTTGTGATTTTTTAGGAAAGTAAATTTTCTATTGATTCACTTTTACCCCAGTAATTTATCAATAACCACATTCCTCTCTATCCCACTAGTTTTAAGAAGGCTACTTGAGTTTTTATGCATGAAGAGTATAATTTAGGAGGTATGCCTCATGAACTTGCAGTGAAAGGAAGTAAGAGAACTTTAGGAATGGTATGAGTTTCTCTTTCATTCCTGAAAAGCAAAGTTTTTATGCACTGTTCCTAATGGTAAGATCCTGGCACCTGGTCTCGTATAGGCTTAGTCTCCCAAAAGTGTAAATGGGTTTGCCAGTACACCACTGGAGAACAGATACTTCAGGTAAGTGAGTGTCTTCTGTGAAAGCAAAGTGCTGCTACATTCATGTATTCACATCACATGCATGCATGCTTTTGCAGAGAGATCCAACTGTTGAATTTCATTTTGTAGGATTGCCTGAGAGCATGATGTTTTTTAAAAGTGCTTCACCTTTCTTATTTTAAGAAGAAGAAAATATAATTTCAGGTATCAGGTTTAAATATTCCAGGTAAAATTTGAATCCTGGAAACTCCTGACTATGACCCTGCAATTACTGTTTTGTTGGTCCTTTTGTTACATTTCACGGTGGGTTGTCTTCTACTGGAATTGGTATTTTTCAGTAAGCATTAGCATTTATTTTGTTCATTTAAAATAAATATATAAAGATGTAAACTATAGAAAATAGAGATAGCTCATTAAATACAGCTTTATGTTTCGGGGTACAGAGATGACCATTGTAGCAAATTTCCAGAAGATAGTAAGCAACTGATCATTACAAAAATTTATGGATAAGGTTAAAGTCATGAACATATATACTTATTTACTTACTTTTTTTTTTCTTTTTTCTTTTAAGGAGTCTCTTGAAGTCTGTTGAAGAAGAATTACATCAGCGGTAATTTTAATTTTTTAATTAATCTTAAAATAGTTTATACTTTTTATCACAGATGAGTAAAGTCACTTTACTCCTACTCTCTGATGTAGCCTGAGGTTTTTGTTTTTAATTTGAATCTATACTATAAAAAATGTAAAAATAAAACTCTGTCTTGCAATAGCCTTTCTTGCACTTTCTAAAATTTCTTCTTAAGCTATTTTGGTACATTTCATTTAAAAATTATGGACTCATCTTTCTTGTTTCTTTAGAGGCCATGTGGCACATTTAGAAGATGATGAAGGGGATGAAGATGAATCTAAACAGTAAGTCCTCGAGGTTTATTTAGTTTCTGTTAACTAGTAAAAGAAAATATGTCATCTTACCTGGCTTCATATATATGGCTGCTTAATACTGAGAGTAGTTTTCAAATTACTAGTAACACAGTATCATAGGTTGTACCACAGTTTATTTTTTGTAATCGATAAGAAAGAACTTTGGAGGAGAAAAAAACTCGTTAATAAGCATTAACATTTTATGATTGATTAAATTTTATCTGATGTGTTTCAGATAAGCAAATACTTTGGGTATGTGTTTATTTCTTTTTAAAGGAAATATTTTCATGAATGTATGCCATTGGTATATAGTCCTTTGAGGTGTGTGTGTGTGTTTAAGAAAGTAAATGCAGCTGTATTGTAGAGTGACAGACAAGAGCACGTGCCTCGAAGTTGGGGACATTGATTTTTCCTTCCACATTACTATTCTCTGACCAACTAATCTGAGAAGTTTGTGCTTGATCATCTTTTTGTTCTTTCTAGTTGTAAAACTCTCAAGTTATAATGAATCTGACCTTCAGTCAAATAAATTCTGTCTGTAATTTCATAAAACACATATATAGTTTTTGATGCACTTCATCAAAGATACCTCAGTTCTATCAGTAGCAAAAATGAGGCTTACAATTTTATAGATTTTATTCTCTATCATCTTTCTATTTTTCCCTAAACCAATATTAATTATACTGAAAAAAAAAAGTGGAATTGTAATAATTATCTTTTCCAGTTTTAATTATAATATAGTATCTAGAACCAAGAAAGTGTATCTACCCAGTATACTACAGGATAATACCTCATTCAACATAACTTGAACATTTCACAAAATATTCAGGAAAAAAACTCAAGATCTTAGAAAAAAGTACTCATTTATGTAGATTTTTCTTCCATATCTTTGAAAAATAATTCTATTTAATAATGATTAATTTGTAAAATAGAGTTCTGATTCTAAACTTTTGTGTTTTTAGTTCAACGATGAAAGCAAAAGTTCCACCTCCTTTGCCACCAAAGGTAGACATATTTTCATTTTGAATTGTGGGTACGTGTGTGTGCATGTACAGATGCTTGCACATGTGTGTGTGTTCTGCCGTTTTAATACTGCATTGATAGTTACTGCATAGTTTATTTTCATTTGGGATCCACAAAGAAATCATAAAGTTGCCAGCAACGATAAATAAGTAGATGATAGTGATTATTTTTGTTGTTTTGTTTTGCTTTTCAAATTATTCAACTTGTCATTAAGTGTTCATTCTAAATAATAAGTACTAATTTGCACACTGAAAATGACAGTATTACTGGATTAGTATTTTTTCATATTTTTTAGAAAACTTATCATTTTTATAAGATTTTTTTCTTAAAATCTACAATTTGCTAGTAACTGATTACCTGAGAATGGGTAAAAGGGTAGTGATTTATCATGACAGATGTTAAATTTTTAGAAGATGCTTTTTTTTTTTAAAGATTTTATTTATTTATTCATTTATCCCCCCCCCTTGCTGCCTATGCCCGCTGGGCCAGCCCACCACGCCGTGCGGGCGGGCCTTGCCCTCACCAGGAGGCCCCGGGAACCGAACCCGGGGCCTCCCATATGGTAAACGGGAGCCCTACTGATTGAGCCACAGCCGTTTCCCTAGAAGATGCTTTAAAAATAAAAATAGAAAATAGGACAGTAGTTTTCTTTTTTTTTTTTTTTCAACACAATCCTTTTATCAAAATCATCATAAAATAATATTTTATAAAATAATAAAGTAGTTCCCACTGATGGAGTTGTGAAATTAAAATAAGTTAATATAGTTAATAGTATAAATTTATTTTATAAGTTCATATTCATAACAAAATTTAATTATAAAATGAGCAATGGAGCTGTTTTAAAGGTTTTATATTAGGGATTATAAATGAGAGTTGAGTTTTACCAGTCTTTGCATCCAGGGTATTTCTTTTTCTTTCCTTTTCTTTTCTTTTTCATTTTATATTATTGAAAAGAACCTTGATTTCAAACAGTAGGTAATATTGTACTTGCTTGTTCAGTTTTACATTAACAGAAGTATAGAGACCTGACTTTCAAAGAAAGATGTGCTGAGCAACCTTCCTAATAAGGGACACATTTAGAAGAACTTGTAAATTCTGCAGACCTTCAGCTTTTTCCATTGTCTACAAAATAGTTACCTGGACACCTCACATTGCTATGTTAGTACTCTTCAACACATAAAATTTTAATTGGTACCTTCCCCTACACCCAGTGATTAGCCTGAATGTTAATATTAAAAGGGATTCATTTAAACTGGAGAAGATCAGAAATACCAGGATATTTTTGGTGGGCAAGCGTAAGTAGGAAGGCTTTTGAGAAATTAGCAGGAAGACATACAGCCCCTACCCCCACCCCAATTTTTTAGTACATCAGCAAAACCTGAGAAATACATCTGAGTATGATGCATTTTTATGATATGTTTAAAAAATGGCTGAATATGTTAAGATAAATCTGAGTCAGATTTTGCATGACCTGTAAACTCTGATGAACAATATGAAGGTCTCTGTTATAGAATATGTACTTCAGGAAAACAATTTTTTGTTTAATCATTGGTCTCCTTTTCTGTTTAATTTCAGCCTAAGTCCATCTTCATACCACAGGAAACTCATTCTACTGAGGATGATAATCAAGGAACAATCAAGAGGTGTCCCATGTCAGAGAGCCCAGCAAAACCATCCCAAGTTCCACCTAGACCACCACCTCCCAGATTACCCCCACAAAAGCCTGTTATTGCCTTAGGTAAGTGGGGGGATAGGGGCTGGGGTGTGTGAATGAAGGAAAGTGTGTTATTACGTTTTCATACTATCTGGGGAAAAATGAAGGAAATCTTTTAAGTCCTTTGAGGGAAGAAAGAAGAAAGATAATAGCTATAGAGATGTTTTCTGCTTCTTGCATTATGGTTAGAAGTGTTTTTATGAAAGGATTACCTATGGCCCAGTCCAGGATGTTTTGCCCCTTGTTTCTTATTTCATATCTAGCCTTTTTTCTCTTGGAGACTTGTTGATGCCCAGTTTACCGTTCATCTGCAGTATAGAAGCAATAGCAATTAAACTATGAACAAACAAGGAAAATATATTTTGGTTCTATATTCTTTTTTTTTTTTTTTTTTTTTACCATTTTCATATTTAGGGAAACAGTTGTCACTGTTTGCTAGGTATTTGTCTCCTAATTAAAACTAAAAATTGCTGTGGCTTCCTTCCTTCTTCCCTCTTCTTTCTCTTCTTTCTCTTCTTTCAATATTTTTTAGAAATTGCTGTTTTATTACTGCAAAGCTGGTTATGAATTATCCAAAGGAAGCAATTTTTAAAAGAGCAATTGAAAAGTTTCTTGGATAACATACTATAAATTGTCCTTTTCCTGAAAATAGCTGTGAATTCAGTCTTTCTCTTTTGTATTTTTAACTCAAACAAATACATGTACAACCTAAATTTAAATTTGTCTATATACCAGAAATAGAGATGTAAATAGAGGAAAATATGTAAAACTTGTTACATCAGTTCTAAATATTCTGATTGTATAATCCCAAATGAAGATTGAAATTGTCTCAATTAGTATTTTTCTTTCCTACTTGATAATCTTCTGAATGAAAATTTTTAGTGAAATTTAATCGTTTTTAAATATATTTAAACAAATCTTATTAAAGGAAATGGAGTGAATTCCTTCCAGCTAAATGGTGAACGAGATGGCTCCTTATACCAACAACAGAATGAACATAGAGGCACAAACCTTGCAAGAAAAGAAAAGAAAGATGTACCAGTAGGTATTGATATTCATAAGCTCTACTTATATTTGTTTCCTTTTTCACTATTAAGTTAGTTTTGCACTAATTAGTGAAACTATATCAATTGAATACTTTATAATTGGTATATTGATATTTTAGTATATTAATTATAATGAAGTATAAATTATATAAATTTTGGGAAAAAATAACTTTACTATGCTAAATTTCAATAATGGCACTCTATTATTCATTATTATTTAGACCAACTTGTTATATAATGTATTATAAAATGTAATCTTCTACATACAGGTAAATATTTTAGTTTTCCTGTGATTGTTCAGAAAATAACTATTACTCTTCTCATTGATGAGAATTGGCTCTTAAATTCCTCTTTTAGTCTCAAGAAATTATGGAAAGAAGGACATAGGCAAATAAGCAAAGTAATAGCTTCTCTCAGGACAGATTTCTTTTTTTTTTTTAATATATTTTTTATAAAATAAATTATAAGTATTATGTAGAAACGTAGACTACATAAAATATTACATAAAAAAATATAAGGGATTCCTATATGCCCCACTCCCCACACCTCCCACTTTTCCCCACATTAACACCTTCTTTCATTACTGTGGTACATTCATTGCAATTGAGGAACACATTTTGGAGCATTGCCACTAAGCATGGATTATAGTTTACATTGTAGTTTACACTTTCTCCCACTCAATTCTGTAGGTTATAACAATACATATAATGTGTCATTCAGGACAATTCCAAATCCCAAAACTGCCCCCATATTACATTTCTTTTTCCCTCTCCTTGACTTCAGCACCTCCAGTGGCCACTGTCAAGACAAATTTCTAACTGTAGCTTACACAATTAGTGATAATGCTGGTCTCACTCAAAACAATAATTAATAAGAGGGAAAATTAAGATTATTTCCTAGTGTATATAAGATGAAATTAGACTTAGCATTCCTGTTACAAATGTAAAAAAAAGCACTATGAAGTATTATTAAATATTATTAAATATGAAGACTATTTTCAGAGATATAAGAAATTAATAATTTTAAACATTTGTGAAGAAATTATGCTCAACCATCAGAAGATATTCACTACCTGCATAGAATTTAAAACAACAGCAAAAAAAAAAAAATCCTTAAAATCCCCAGTACTTTAACAGAGTGCTCACTGAGATCAGGAACTGAGAGGGTATTTTTTTTGTGTATATTAATATTTGTTATTTTTATAGAAATTGTACAATTTCATAAGTGTATGTGGATACAGCTATGGTTTTGTGCAATAATCCCATTGCTAGAACTTTTTGTATGATCTCTATTGAACTTTTTTTTTTTTTTAAGATTTCACTATAGAATATGATATACTATTTTTTGTAATTCAGTTATTATTTGACTATAGCTATCCATTGTAATGTGTGAAATTTAGTACATTTTTAACAAAAGTAAAGTGTCCTTCAGGAATGGTTTTTATGAAATTCTTTCCAACCTTACAGTGCATTTTTGCTTTCATCAGTTTAGATTTTAGCAACCCTCCTAATCTTTAGTACAATTATGCAGGTTAATGACTGCAAGACATTATAATAACCTTTCAGAGATGTATGCATTTTTTATGCATGTATTTTTTATGCATGCATTTTTTATGCGTGCATTTCTAATTACTTTTACCTAATTTCATTAGGAAATGAACATGGCTATATCATAGGTTAAACAGTATCCATGGTATATTGAAACATGATTACAGTTTGTGCAGCTTTGTGAAATGATTTACAGCCAATTCTGCTGATGCCTAAATTAAATCTGAGAGTTATAAATTCAGACCTCTCTAATAAAAAAATGATATTTTGCTAAAATAGATGATATAAATATATATATATATATAGTGTAAATAATTTAATATATAGAATAGGAAATATCAATATAAAAATATTAAGGACATCAGTTCTTTGCAAAATAAAATCAAAAGGTATCAGAGGGGAGCGGATGTGGCTCAAATGGTTGGGTGTCTGTCTCCCATATGGAGGGACCTGGGTTTGATCCCCGGGACCTCCTGGTAAAAAAAAAATTAAAAAGTGTTTATTTAAAAAAAAAAAAAAAAAAGTTACCGGAAATCAGTGGCAAAAATATATGATAATGCTATACCTCCTCAAAATCGTATTTACCTATAAAATATATAGTCTTAATTTCATAAGTGTCTAATAATTACTCATATAAATAGAACTACATCAAATATTTCATTTGCATCATACATATGAAACCAGTTAACAGTAGTTTTCAGTGTCAATTATTGCATCTTTTAAATGATTCTGACTTATATCAGACTGAGAAAAAAATTATAATTCCATTCCTTAAAATGCTGCTATTAAGATTAACCTTGAAAGAAATCTACACTTTGATGAAATTCATATTCAAAATATAATCTATCTTATCCAAGAATGTTGGCCCTTGGAAAGTCTCTGGCTTCTTGAGGAGAAAGTAGGAAGAAATGTGCTTCTTTTGCTCTCCTTATATTGTCTGTATACTTTGAACAAATTTAAAACACATTATAAAAATGGCTAATACAATTTACAGACTGTATTTGCAATACATATAACAGATAAAGTATTCAAATCTAGAATATATAAAGAACTCCAACAAATTGGGGTTGGGGAGGATCTAAGTAGAAAATGGGAAAAGACAATCCACAGAAGAGGAAATACAGAGGGCCAATAAACAGGTAAAAGAATCTCAACCTTCCTAGCAATCAGAAGCATGCAAATTAGAAACACATGAGAAAATATGTTTTGCTGATCTGTGTGATAATATTAAGTGTCTGTGAGACTGTAAGGAACCAGGAACTCCTCTCATACATTGCCAGTGGGCATGATTTGACCTGAGCACTCTTAAAAGGCAGTTTGGCAGTTATTATCCACTAAAATGTAAAAGCTACTGAGACCCCATATTCTAGTATTCTCATTTCTTACACTACTCCCTAAAATACAATTGACTCGTGCACAAGAAGGCATATATGCTTGTTCATTTTAGCATTGTTTATAACAGTAAATAGTAAAAACAACAATTTTTTTTAATTAACAGTAAAAAAATTTAACAGTAAAAGTTGAAAATTACCCAGTAATAATTAGGAAATAGTCAAATGAAGTATGTTCATATTTTGCTGCAGTATGAATGAACCAAATCTATATGTATTGGATGGAATGCTAAGACCCAATATTGTGGCAAAAACAAGTTGGTAAATAATGCATAACTATGTTTGAAACACCCAAAAGCAGTACTATGTATTTACTATGAGTACATGTATATAAATGAATACAAAAAGGACTGGAAGGATACACTAATACATGAGGTCATATAATTACCTACAGAAAGATTTGGAAGGATACACACCAAAACAGTTTTCTTTAGAGCAAGTACTAGGAATAAGTGGACTATGGAGGAGTTACAGGGACTTTCAGCCTGATCTATAATGTTTTGATTCATAAAGAGAATGTATGTATTCATGTATTTTATTTGAGTAAATTTGTTTGAGATACAGTATTGTTATGCAGAACAACAGCAAAAAGTAATAATCATGCGTATGTTTTTTTCTAGAAACCTATTAGTAACGGTCTTCCCCCAACACCTAAAGTACATGTAAGTAATAAATAGGTTAAGTTTTCAAACTAAATGTAATGACAAATAATTGTTTGAATATTTACTTTTGGTTAGGTTTTTTTTTTTTTTTTTTTTGGCCTGTTTGAAAGAACCTAAATTACTGTTGAAAAAATTCCGATTGCTAATTTAAGTGTTAATTGATTACATCTGAGAATTAGCTTTTCAAAATAAGATATTGATAAATTATACATTTTAAAGCCCCAGGATTCAAAAATTTATTAACATCTTATTTACATCTATTTTTGAACAAATGTGAAAAGGGCATATGTACAAAATGTAGATATGACACTTTTTTTTCCTAACAGATTTCAATTATCAAAATAATAGTTATAAAACTAAAGAACCTTGAAGAATCATCTGGCCCAAGCTCTTTATTTTGCCCATGAGTAAAACTGGGACCAAGATCACCAAACTACCCAACTCCAACCAGACCTAGAACTATAATTTAGATGTCCTATATTATAGTCTGTTATTCTTTTTTAAAAAAATTAGATATGTTGTCTTTTTTAGGATTAAAATTAGATTGAGTCAGTCAACAGAATATTAGCAAACTGAATACAAAAGCACAATAAAAGAGTTATATATCGTGATTAAGTAGGATTTATCCCAGGAATGTAAGGGTGGTTCAACGTAAGAAAATCAATTAATGTAATACACCACATTAGTAGAACAAAGAGAAAAACACACATGATCATTTCAATTGACATAGAAAAGGCAATTGACAAAATTCAGCATATCTTCCTGATTTAAAAAAATTTCAGAACACTAGGAATAGAAGGAAACATCCTTAATGTTATAACAGACATCTATGACAAACCCACAGCTAACATTATATGCAGTGGTAAAAGATGGATAGCCTTCCTCCTAAGATTAGAAACAAGAAGGATGTACACTGTCACCATCATTATTCAACATGGTCTGGAAGATTTAGCTAGAGCAAATAGGCAAGAAAAATAATTAATAGGCATCCAAATAGGAAAGGAAGAAGTAAAACTCTTCTTCTTCCTACAACATAGAGACACATGACATGATCCTATACATAGGGAATCCTGAAAAATCCACAAATAATGCCAGAAAGGATGTAAGTATACACATTAGCTTAAAGTTGACACTGGCTTAATGATTTCATACCTCCTTTTGTCATTTGGATTTTTAGGGCTTAACAACCTTAACATAGGAATTTAGGTAGCTATCTTAAAAAGTGATTATTGGAATTAGTTAAGCAATACGGATTCTACTTTTACACTATAAAACATTTTTTATTGATTGCCAACCACCTGATCGAATTGTCAGACTAAGTTGTTCTTTTTTGGTACTAATAGCTTAGAATATTGCTTGGGTTTCTATTAGTAAAAAGGAAATTTTAAGGTTCAATGTTTTAATTATTTTATATTGACATTTTTAATTCACTATAGATAAGTGATGTGTTGTCTCTCAGTGTGTTTCCTCAGTATTTTTATGAAGAAAACATTCCTGCTCTAAAGAGGTGCACAGTGCTGTTCTTTTAAATTAGCACAAGATAGCAAATACAGAAATTTCCTCTGACCAAATATATTTGTAATTACTTTTGACCCAAGTTGTTGGTATTAAAATGATTAAATGAGAAAGCTTTCTTATACCTTAAGTATTTGTTCTATCCAGAACAATAATTTCAAAATTAACATTTCACTCTTTTAAGACATAATGCAAAGTTAAATGAGTGGTATTATATCTCATTATAAGGTATTTATTATCTGAAAGATTTGTAAATGGGCTTGATAAATAAATATGAACATCGAGTAAAGCTTTTTAATAAATCCTTCCAGGAAAAATAATGGGTCTGTATGTTTTGAAATCATAGTACATATGTGAATTTTAAATCAAACATATATGTTTCACTTTGTAATATTAAATTCAACAATTAATACCATGAAACAATGCAAAAAAAGGTCCATCTTTGTAGAATATTATTTTCTTATTACCATGGACTATTGTACTCTTTTGATGTGGGGCATGTAAATGATATTATCCCTGTAAGCAAATTATTCTAGAGAATTGATTGCTATTATTGCCTTTTTAGTTGAAGAGAGAGAAAAATTTTAAATGATTTTTTTTTCTCTTCCTCATTTATCATTTGACAATCACTGTTCTACCTGGAACTTTGTAATTACCACTGTTAGGCAAATGACTATGATTTGGTACATTTATTTCTGTAAATTTACAGATGATCAAAATTTAAGTTTACCATCTATAATATCACATTAAACTAGAAAATAATTATATTTCACATGTTATATTTAAGACTTGTCACTGTGTTTCATATTTGTTATTCTTCATTTTTCCAGATGGGTGCATGTTTTTCAAAGGTTTTTAATGGGTGTCCCTTGAAAATCCACTGTGCAACATCATGGATAAACCCAGATACAAGAGGTAGTATGTTTTTTATCAGTTATCTTTCTATTCTCATATAAACTGGGGCCATGAAAAGATCTCTAACCTTAAAAGGGGTCAAAATCAGAATAGTTGTTGTTAGAAACTAAGGACTGTTTGTGGTCTCTCCCTTGCTATATATCTATATCTTAATATCTAGCTATCCACCCACCTACACACGTTTCTTTATTGAATCTTCTAAAAATTCAACAAGGCAGATACTTTTTATTTCACACGTAGGGAAACTGCCTCTCGGGTTTGTTTTTTCACAGCCAGTCAATGGTGTGGCTGTGGCTTGAACTCAGTTTTGTCTAACCACAGCATATTCTGTTAACCTGCCTTACTAATCCTAAATATTGAGCAGTTTAGGAACCCTTTTAGTATTCTAAGTGTTCTCAGCAAACTTTAGTCCAAAAAAATTCTTGACCTGTTGTCTTACGCTATCTTAAAAACAGGTCAAAAACAAAACAAACAAACAAACAAAAAAACACATTAGACAGGACCATGGCCAAGCTTCTGCTATCTTCTAGAAGGTATTGAATATGCTAACAAGTACTGAAGTTATAGTTAACCTTTTTAATAAGCCGTGGTCAGACTGTTTTTTGTGTTTTGTTTTGTTTTTCTTTATCTTGGTGCTTATAATAAAAGCCCATCTGCAGAAAATCTTTTGAAACTGTATCTAGTTTTTCATGATTTATATTTTTCTGTATTTTTTTTTTTTAATCATTTCTTAAGTGAGTTTTAGAAAAAGGAGCTGCAGATTCTTTGCCAGTCCATTGTTCCTTCTGATGAGTGAGGAGGCCTAACATGCCACTCTTCAGAACCTCCCTTGCATAAATGTCGTCTTCACTACTTTAATGCTTATATATACATATAGCTTAATTCATTAGTGTATAACTTAGGGCAGGGGTTAACCTTTTTTTATTCTACAGACCCCTTTGGCAGTCAGGTGAAAACCACGGACCCCTTCTCAGAATGTAGTGACAGATAGTTTTATGACACTTAAAATCCCAAGGTCAGAGAAATAAAGATAATAAGTTGATTTTTTTTCAATTCAAGCTCACAGACCCCCTGAAACTGTGGACCCCTGGGAACCCCTGATCTAGAAAGTCTTACCTCTTTGTATTAAAATTTAAAATAGGTATTTCCTGCTTATAAATCATAATAATTCTTTTTCCTTGTAAGTTAGCATATATTTACTGAATTTTAGATTATGTAAATCATTTTTAAAAGTATTTTATCAAAATTAGTTAGTGGGGGAGTGGATGTGGCTCAAGCAGCTGAGCGCCTGCTTCCCACATGGGGGCGGGGGGGGGTCCCAGGTTTGGTTCCTGATGCCTCCAACAAAAAACAAACAACAAATTAAAAAAACAACAACTCTGGGAAGCCGATGTGACTCAGTGGTTGAGTGCCAGCTTCTCATATACGAGGTCCCAGGTTTAATCCCCCATCCCGGTACCTCAAAAAAACAAACAAACAAAAAAAAAAAATCAGTTGGTTATTTCTGTTATTTCAGATCAGTACTTGATATTTGGTGCTGAAGAAGGGATTTATACCTTGAATCTTAATGAACTTCATGAAACCTCAATGGAACAGGTATGCTATTTCGTTTTTTCCTTTTTTTTCTTTTACATTTTAAAGTGATAGACAGTAGACAAGAGATAAGTTTCAGCTCTCTATATCAGGTACTGAAGATAGATTCATATAACTAATCCTTATCCTTAAGCTCAAAATCTAATAGGGGAAACAGATATATAGTATAGTTTACAGTATAAACTAGTAACTACAACACTCAAAGGTAGATGCCACACAAGGAATGAGTACCAGGTACAGGACACAGGTGGAAGTCACCAACACCTCCTGCAGAGAGACGAGAAGAAGGGGCATCTCAGAGGAACCTTAAATATAATGAGTTTGCCAGACTGTCAGAAAGAGGATACATATGAAGACATGGATTTATGAAACAGCATGGCAAGTAAGGAGAACCATGAAAGGACAATTTCACTGGAGTATAGAATAGTGACAATAGAAGGAACTAGGTGGGTAGGCAGATGTAGGCAGATGTCAAACCCAGATCAGATACACTCTTCAGAAATATCTTTTTGCAGTATGGTGGGAGCTACAGTGCTATGGTCAGAGGGTGATGAAGTGTTGCGCGGAAATAGAAATGGAGAAGATAGAGGGAAAAGAAGGGGTTTGGAATTGTATGGAGATGTTTTTGATTGTCACAATGCCTGGTGGAAGCTTTTGACATTTAGTGCCTAGAGGCCAAGAACACTAAACAACTTGCAAAGGTGATGCTGCTGCTGCTGCTGCTGCTATTAATAATAGTTATTTACTGTGTGACAGGCACAGTAGGTTTTTAAATGCTTTTACATATTGATATTAACTTATCAATCTTGAAAACAACCCTCGGAGATAGATACTATTATTATTCTCATTTTACAGATTAAGAATCGGAGGTACAGAAAGGATTAGTAACTTGCCAGAGATCCCACAGCTAATAAATGACTGAGCTGGGATATGAACTCAGGCAAGCTGACTGCATGTCCTTAACCACTTCGCCATACTGCCTCTCCCAGCTTTGGAGCTCCTGTTGAGATCACTGGCCCTACAGTAAAGAGCTAGAATTCACCAGATTAAATGACCAGTTCAACATGAAGGTTGAAGAGAGGTCTAGGTTGACCTCCAGGTTTTCAACTTTAGTGACTTTGTGAATGACAGTACTTCTAGGCAGAGTGCAGTGTACAGAAGCCGGTTTGAAGGATGTGATAATGCATCCTTCAGATGATCATGTTGAGTTTTTGGTGTCTGTGGGCTGTGTAGCTAATTCTCCATTATCAATATTTATTGATTATAAATTCAAAAGAACGTCCATAAGTAATGATAATTTCCTCATAACCAAACATTTCCATCTTTTCTCAAAACAACTTTTTTTTTAAATCAGATTTTCTAACAAGAATACAGACTCTGTGATAGACTGTAATTTTTTTATTCTTTTAAGGAGGTACCAGGATTGAACCCAGGACCTCGCACGTGTGAAGCAGGCACTCAACCACTGAGCTATACCCGCTTCCCTGTAAATCTTTTTTTTTTTTTTTTTTTTTATCGGGAGGTCCCAGGGATCGAACCTGGGTCCCTCCATATGGGAAACGGACGCCCAACCATTTGAGCCACATCCATCCCATCTTTTTTTTTTTTTTTTTTAACCAGGAAGTGCTATGTGCTATACAGTGAAATGGCTGAAGCATCCTTAAGTACAAGAAAAAAAGAGGGGGAAAGGATCTTGTTCTTTATAATAATTATTAAATAAGTAATTCAAAAGTTGTAGTATTTTTCTTGGCTATAATGGGATCTCTAAAATCATATCATTGGTAACAATATTAATTGTAGGGAAGAGAACCAACTTCATGCATAGATGGAATAAGCATTTATAGACCTACTTTTTAAGGGACTCGAGTGAAGGCACCCATCAACCTCACCCAGCCCCTACCTTCAATAGCTCCCTTTCTTAGGTGCCTCAGCATTTGAAATTACACTATTAGAGTAATATTTTCTAAGTTAGACATTGCCCTTCAAAGTGAATCATTTTTCCCTCTTAGAAGAAGCCTGCAAGAGTAGAGAATGAGTATATGTGAGATCCAGAATTTTTTAATCTTATTGTGAAATTATTAGTTTGGGTTTCTCTATACTCTAAGGGAAACCTGGGTGCCATGAGTCCACTTAGATAGAGGAAGATGCTGAAAGTTAAGAAAATGACACAAAGCAGGGTTCTGATTTTAATTTTTTTACCTGCTTTCATTATTTAAGCTAATATTTATTGAATGCTCAATGTGCACCAGACACATCTAAGTACTTTACAACAATTACCTCACTTAATCATCACAACTCTATGAGGTGCTCCATTTTACAGATAAGAACATTGAGACACAGCTTAAGTAAATTAACCACTTTCACACTTACTAATTGTAAAAGCAGGTATCTGAATCTAGACAGTCACACCACAGAACCTACCCTTGTTAACTATCATGTTATTTTGTTAAACTGATTGTTCTTAGAGGAATAGATAAGAGAAATCAGGAAGAGCTTTAAAGTTTTAATAAATGTGGTTTAAAATGACTATCAGCAGTGATATCTAACACTTTAATGAAATTTTGCATAAATAACTTTCTATTGTCCATGTGTTAATAATATGAAAGGACTTTGTCTTGCCCTAGTACTTTACATATGCTTATATTAAACAAAAAAACCCACTTATATTTACAAATAAATAGTCTCATAATAAACCATAGATTTGGTAATAGAGAAATACTTTTAAGTATGTATTTGTATGAAAGTAAACCTAATTCAACTCTGAATTAAAGAAAAAATCAGTTTCTTGTTACTTGGTGGCATGTATGGCTATGTGGTCTAAGGTAGGTTGTTGCCTCTTTCTCTGCCAAATTTTATCAGTGTAGCCGGTAGATTACCAATTCTGTCTTGAATTTTTAATGAAAAGCATAAAGTAGGAAATGTGTATTGATGTCCATTCAGTCTGAGGCACAACTACTGGCACATTTTCCAAATTAAAAACTATGTGGCAAAGCCACATTTTCCTTGTTTGGAGAAACGAGTTTTATGTGAGTATATTTTCCAAATAAATGAAACAATCAGATTTTATCTAAGTAATTGTTTATTTCAGTTTTATTCCAGTGTATTACTTTTTTGCTCTTCTTTTATTAGCAGAGCTTAATTTACCTTTTCTCTCTTAACTATTCAGGGCCATCAGTGTGAGTTTGGGCTATAAAAAAAGTAATGTCCTCAGAGACCTTGCAATGTTGCATCATTCATCTCTTCTCTCACAACCTATTCTCATCTCAGTCTATTTTGGAGTAACCTAGTAGGAATTGCCAGAGTAAATCCAGCAACAAGACTTGTTTCTAACAAGTGCCCAGAGATACTGCTGGTTTGGGGACCATTTTGAAAACCACTGATATCATGATGAAATATCCTAATAAAAGTAGTTATTTTTTTCCTTCAAAATATATGGACTATATTCTATGAACTTCACTCTTCTTTGCCTTGAATACTAACCACTGTGAAGTGTCCAGGGGTGTCTCTCAATTCTTACGTACTAGATTTCATATTCCATATGTGTGTGTGTGTGTATACCCTTTATGATTTATACATTTTCATCTTAATTCTTTCTGACTTTTACTCCATACCTAGAGTCTTCACATCCTATGTTCTACTATACCGTGGTCCTTTTCTTGTATCTCTTAGACTCTAGAAGTCCCACATGTCCAGATGTCTACATAAGTCCATTTCTTAGGAGTACATAGGAGAGTCTTAGAGCTAAGGCTAATTACTCAATCCAGATCCAAAATAAAGGAATATACGTTATTTGAAAAAGTTAAATATTTCCTTGCACAGTTTCAGATTTCATAGTCCTCATCACATCTTTAGACTTAGATAATAAAATTATATTGCTTATTATCTTTCTCCCATATAAATGAGTATGTATCATTTTGTTTTAAATGCTATATAAAATGAATTTCTATTAAAAATAAGTTTTTCTTAATAACTGGCCTATTAATTTGCTTACATGGTCAATATATATATTTTCTATTGTGTATTACTCATTATAAACTTTGTACTTTTTTTTTTATCAGCTATTTCCCCGAAGATGTACATGGTTGTATGTAATGAATAATTGCTTACTATCAATATCTGGTAAGTCATTAGTTTTTAAATACCTTACAATTGGACCTATTTGTATTATTAGCTTTTATGTCATATTTAATTTTCTCTACAGGTAAAGCTTCTCAGCTTTATTCCCATAATTTACCAGGACTTTTTGATTATGCAAGACAAATGCAAAAGTTACCTGTTGCTATTCCAGCACACAAACTCCCTGACAGAATATTGCCCAGGTAATTGTACATTTAATAACATTTTTACTCTTGTACTTAAAATAATATATTGATAATTCATTCTAAGAAATACTTATGCTTTAAAAAGTGAAAGAGCCCTGAGTTTGGGTTAGTAGATATATGTGATGAAAAAAATTATATGAAATAATTTTCTTTTTTTTTTTTTTAAATTTTATTGTGGACACATATATATAATATAAAATTCACATTTTAACCATTTTTTAATTCTTTTTTTATTAAAGGTGTAAGTTTACAGAAAAATCCTGAAGAAAATACAGAGTTCCCACATACCCCCCTCACACATGCAGTTTTCCCTATTAACACTTTGCATTAGTGTAGTACCTTTATAACAATTGATGAAACAATATTGTTAAATATTATTAAAATGATACTATTAACTATACTCCATATAGTTTGTACTAGGGTTCACTGTTTGTGTTGGATGGTCCTGTGGTGGTTTATTTTTAGTCTAGTAACATATATATACCCTAAAATTTCCCCTTTAAACCACATGCAAATATATAATTCAGTGGTATTAAATCACATTCACATTACTGTGCTACCATCACCATCATCCATTACTAAAACTTTTTCATCACCTCAAACAGAAATTCTTTACTCATTAAACATTAACTTCCCATTCTTTCTCCCCACCTTAGCCTCTGGTAAGCTGTGTTCTAGTTTCTGACTACAGTTTGCTTTTCCACTTATTTCATATCGGTGAGATCATACAATGTTTGTCCTTTAGTGTTTGGCTTATTTCACTCAACATGAAGTCTTTAAGGTTCATCCATGTTGCTGCATACATCAGAACTTCATCCCTTCCTACAGCTGAATAATATTCCATTGCGTATATATACCGTATTTTGTTTATCCATTCATCAGTTGATGGACACCTGGGTTGTTTCCATCTTTTGGCAAATGTGAATAATGCCTCTGTGGACATTGGTGTGTAAATGTTTGTTCGAGCCCCTGGTTTCAATTCTTTTGGATATATGCCTAAAAGTGATAATTCTGTTTAACTTTTTGATGAACCACGGAACTGTTTTCAACAGTGGCTGAACAAAGAAATAATATATTTTCACAAGTATTTATTTATCACATTCTTGTTCTAAAATTAAGCTACACTATACTTTCCAATTATAGCAAAGATTTTCTCTATGAGCTTTTAATTCTATTTTTCTGTGAGGTTAAAACTAAATTATTTTCCTGTAATTTGCTGGTAATTTTACATCACATATAGTACTTTTGCTTTTGACATATTTATGTTAACTTGTATAAAATGAATTTTTCTCAAAGTACATTTTTTTAGACTTAGAAAATCAAAGTGATTTATTAAAGGTTTTGCAAGAGATAATTACTTAGAAATTGAAGGGCTTACTTTTTTACTTAAGGAATTTTTAATAATGATATACTGGTCCTTTTGGTTGTTATAATTTTAGATCTCATTTGTTAAATAAAAAGTATCCTGGGTCTACTATAAATTGTATTTTACAACCTTTATAGCATAGCTATTCTCCTTCATATTTGCTACAAATCAACTAAGTAAAACCTCAGTTTTTCAGTACCTCGAGAATCTGTTGTTCACCATTGCCAAATTTATAATATAGCTAAGATTTGCACCTTTGTGCATAAAAACTTTTAAAAAATAAACCTTTTTGATGAAATTCATTTAAAAATACATGGCATGCTTTTCTGTCTTCTTAAAATAGATATTACATAATTGGATCTTTTCTTGATAAGTAAGAGATTATGAATTTGATTTATATTGTGCTGTTATATGTACTATATATGTACTGTAATATCTGTGGTTGACATTAGGGGCTTTGCTCCTATAACTAGCCTCAGAACTGAGTTTGGGGAGTTTCTTTCTTGCCATTTAGTTTATCTGCCCTTGTGTGCTGCTGTTTGTATGTTTATCTATAGCACCTCTCCATCCAGATTTCTAACTTAATGTCCCTAAATTCCTATGGGCATAGAAGCCAAACCAACAAGCTTTAAAGATTATGAGTAAGAAAAAGTAAGGGTTCATAAGTACAGTCATCAGTATCAAGGGCCTGTCAATGGTCTATCCTCCTTCACTAGTCACTGACCCTGTACTCGGGGGATTCTTGCTGTCCCATCAGAGAATGTGGCAGAGCTCCCCAGGATGGGATTGGATATTCTTTTGGTTATTGGGTGAATCTCCACCCACCATGACAATGCCCCATGAACACTTGAACTCTTTCATATGCCTTATAGGTATGCACCAAGTGAACCTCCTCCCATGCATCCCCCATCACTGACACCCCACACTAATGATCCTTCCTTGTCACAGTCGTAATGCTTCTGTGATACAAAACTTCTTCAAAAATCCCAAAGTCAACAAAATAACCAAATACAATTAATAAGAAAATGAAATAATAATGATGGTTTCAAAAATAACAAAAAAAAAAAAAAACCTAAGGAGTATAAGGCATATACATTTAAATGCATTTACTTTTTGATGTCTCTTTTTGTCAGAAGAGAGACCTTTTTAGACTGTGTTTAGCTCTGTTCCATTCTACAATTTTTACTGAATACAGTCCAGGGGTTCTTAACCTTTTTTTGTTCCACTGACCCCTTTGCCAGTCAGGTTAAAACCACGGACCCTGTGCTTGCTTCGGCAGCACATATACTAAAATTGGAACGATACAGAGAAGATTAGCATGGCCCCTGCGCAAGGATGACACGCAAATTCGTGAAGCATTCCATATTTTTAGTGCAGTTGAAATACAGGGGCTTTTTCGGGACTTGGGGGTTGTCCTGAGTGCCGTTGTGGCGACGGATGTAGGCCATTTTAAATCAGCACACACCACTCAGAACTGTGTGGGAGAGAGTGTGGTCTACGATGTGAACTGTGGTCTATGGTTGATGGCAAGGCCCCAGGATGTGTAGGTCCATTGAGGGTGATGGGCCACACTTGTGGGGGATGTTTGTGTGGGATGTTGTGGGAGGTGTGGGAGGTGGGCAACATGGGAATCCTGGTAGTTTCTGTGTAATATTTAGGTAAATAAGCACCTTTTAAAAAAAAAAAAAAATATATATATATATATATATAACATTTTTGTAAGCATATGCACATATATGCATATATATTTATATATTATTTTACAAATATTGGTATGTATTGTGAAAAATTTGATTTTTACCCACAATTTTTAAAAAAGTTAAAAAATAAATAAATAAAATGTGATTAAAACTTAAAAAAAAAAAAAAAAAAACGGACCCCATACTAACTCCACGCTATACTGTATATTATTTAATAAATATATCACACCTGCACCAACACACCCCCACAAGAATAATGTTTTTTTGGAATTTCAATTCAAGCTCACAGACCCCTGGTTAAGAACCCCTGGAATACACTAAGTGTGCAGGAAGCATCCCAATATGGATGATAGAAAATTAAATAAGATACTGCTTCTTCCTTTAAGGAATTTCCATACAGTCAATTTTTATATCTAAGAATATTTCCCCTCCAAGTTATTATTTCAGGGATTTTGTTGAATCAATGTCTTTAGTGTTAGTAGCACCCACAAATGTGCCCTTCCCACTTTCTTCAGTTTCATTATCTAGTAATGAATTACCTTAAAATCTATTCTTAGTTCTCTGACTTATTGGCAGGAAATCTAAAAATCCTTTTTGCATAATAGTGTTTTATATATATATATATATATATTAGTCATTTTCTTAAACTTCCTTTGAGCATCTTGTAATGCCTTATGGTTTTCATTCTGAAGCAGGTATTTGCTGTGCCGTGTTATAATTCTTCTTTAGTAAAACTCAGCTTTAGAATCTAGGTAGACTTTACTTTTAATCCTGTATCATCCCCTTCTAGGTCTAGGACCTTGGATAAGTTATACAGTCCCTCCAAATGTATTCATCCATAAAATGGAGCCAGTGTACCCATCCTACAGAGTTGTTTTGAGAATGCTATGGTTTCTGGAACTTAGTAGCCTCTCAATAAGTAGACCTCTTGTCATCATTATCAAGCATGCTAAATTGACCTGTGTCTGTAGTGTACCCTAAAATCGCCTACATTAAATTCATTACAAATGTTGGTTAACTTAGGATTCCAGTTAATTGGGTGCTGGTAAAATAAATATTATTTCCTTTTTGAAAAATCATGACTGAAATGAAGGCAAGTATGTAGATCACTATAGAGTATTGATTAAATTTTTATAACATTTCATTGTGCTGCCCACATTTTGAATAGTTTCATGATTGTTAACTCTAAGCCATACTTAATTGTCAATTTTTCTTGTCAGTGTAGTATTCTTCTTTATGGTCTCTTAGTCAGCTAATCATCCTGGGTTTGACTAAATCAGCAGCTTAAACCCTAATTTAGCTTTGGGAGTGAAAGGACAAGTTCACAATGTGGACCAGGAACATTAAACTTGTTGTCAGTGGAAATCTATCAGATGCTTGGTTCTGGTTTTTTAAAAAGTCAAGGGGACGGGAATGTTATTTTAAAGCTGCATGAAACTCCCAATGTATATGAAAGGTACATTTTCATAATTACAAATTTAATTTATGAATTGAATTGTAAAACTTTCTAATATAAAGTTAGTCAAGGAGAACAATTTGAAGTACTTTAACCAAACATTTGAAAACAATATATTCTAGATGGCCATTGTAGAATCCAGTACCTCAGCATCTAACTAATATCTTATCGTTTGGTACCATAATATCAAGAAAATTCTAATTCACACAGATAAGTACTTCCAAATGGTAACAATTTTAACAACTTATTTTGCAAACTTATGATGCCTTCATTTATACTGATCCAGAAAGGTAAATAAGAAATAGCAGGTGATTTTTCTTTCAAAGTTGAGTCACTATGAGGACTGGAGTCACACAGTCTGAGACATTAGGTTAGAGTTCTTTATCTCTAAGTTGCTAACTATATGACCTTTTTTTTTTTTTTTTTTTTAAGATTTTATTTATTTATTCATTTATCCCCCCCTTGCTGCTTGTGCTCGCTGGGTCAGCCAACCACGCCGTGCGGGTGGGCCTGCCCTCACCAGGAGGCCCCAGGAACCGAACCCGGGGCCTCCCATATGGTAAACGGGAGCCCTACTGATTGAGCTACAGCCGCTTCCCATTAACTATATGACCTTAAGCAAATTAAATCTAAGCCTCCAATGTCTATGCTGTCACTCACCTCATAGGATTATTAGGTAGACTAAATAAAACATGTAAAATACCAGGCATGTGGGAAGGATTCAGTAAATGTTGGCTATAATAATTATAGATTTTCATAAATATAAAAGTCAGTATGCAAAACATACTAAAGGATAAAATTACAATACCATGTGTTGGATGCTTGGTTATTACGTAGCTGCCAGTTTATAGTGACAACAGTATCCATCAAGAAGATTCTTCTGACCTTGATTGGAATTGCATCACATATGTGATGTACAAATTTTATGTTACCAGAGAAGCACAACTCTTATTTTAAAAACAAAAAAGCAAACCAGTGCAAAACAATGACATCTAAACTTTGACACATTTACACATTTTAATGTCTGTACAAAAACAGAGAAGTTTAATTATGAGGTTTGTACAACTCTGTGCCCTAGGAGTCTCCGTTGGATTAACTTTCATTATAAAAGACTTTTAGGAAGATGGCAGACTAGAAAGACAAGGGACTCTCTTCTCCAGAAAAATAGCTAGAGGATAGGCTGAAACAGCCTGGGAAAAGATCTTCTAGGGTTTAGGACACCAGGCGAAGGCTGAACACCACCCAGAGGAGAGAGAGACAAAGGAGGGGAACCACGAGGATGGAACTGTGAGTTGAAACCAGCGGCTACTGCTGCTGGGACCCTCCCCCACACTAAAGACACCTTAGAATTCTCAGGCCTCTGGCCCTGCACCTACAGACAAAGGGGACTCCAGGGATCCACCACCCCAGATAAGGGGAGATAGGGGGACATAGCCTAAGGCTGACCCAGCTTCGGACTCACAAATTTCTTCTGCTGTGTCCCACCATCCCTTCCATCCCAGGTGGGACCACACCGTGGTTTGCCCTGGGAGCCAGCACAGGACTGAAGAGATCCGACCCTCTCAGTCTCCTTCTTCTTGCCAGGACTGATTGTGGAGGATGCACCTCCCCAGGAGCCCTTCCAGGCCAGGTGGGGCCACGCCATTGTTTGCCTTGGGAGCCCACAAGGGGCTAAAGTTATATGAATCTCTTTCTCTATTAACCTGGACTGATTATTGAGGGCTCAGAGGGGAGTGGAATTACTTCCTACACAGGAAAAGGGAGGGGGCTGCCATTGAAGGCTGAAAAACAGTCTCTGAGAAAATTTGAATTACAAGGCTCTTAGCCTCCAGGCAGGATGCACTATCACATTGATCCCCTCTGTGCTGTAACAAATACACAACCAGACTTTGAACTGAGCGCTGCCAAAGAGCACCATCTGCTGGCAGAGAAAGGAAGTGTATGAGAAAAATAAAAATAAGTAAGAGAGGCTTTTCCCGGCCCTTATAGCTTCCCTCCCCAAGGCCCTAGGAAGCAGTTCTGCAAATACTTACTGGGTCCAGAACCCAGTTTTGAGCAACTAGAAGGGACGATCCTAATAGTCCAGGTCGAGCCAGGAATCAAAAAGCAGTAGAAACACACAGCCTCCCGCCACTAAATCCCTACAAAAGAGAAAGAAATGGAGCATCTGAGTAAACTACATCCTAATCACATGCCTAGACATCAACAAAAAATTACGAACCATACTAAGAAAGTGGAAGACAGGGCCCAAGAAAAGGAATATACCGAAGCCCCAGAAGAAACACAGGCTTTGAGAGAACTAATTAGCAAGAGGCCCGCAAATTACCAAAATCAGATTAATGAGCTGAAAGACAATATGGCTAAAGAGATAAATGACATCAAGAAGACATTGAGCAAACGCAAAGAAGAATTTGAAATGCTGAACAGAAAAATAACAGCTTGTGGGAATGAAAGACACAATAGGTGAGATAAAAAACACATTAGAGGCATACAGTGGCAGACTTGAAAGGATAGAAGAAAGAATAATTGCTACAGAAGACAGAACAGCTGAAATGAAGAGAGAAGAGAACAGAGAGAGGAAAGAATGGAAAAAAAATTGAGCAGAGGATCAGAGAGTTCAGTGTCAACATGAAATGCAACAACATACAAATCATGGGAGTTCCAGACGGAGAAGAGAGGGGAAAGTGGGCAGAAAGAGTATTTGAGGAAATAACAGCTGAAAATTTCCCAACTCCCACAAAAAAATGAATTTATATGTCCAAGAAGCGCACATACCCACATCAGCATAAATGCTAATAGATCTACTTCAAGACACATACTACTCAGAATGTCAAAGATAAAGAGAAAATTCTCAGAGCAGCAAGGGAGAAACAAACCTTCACATACAAGGGACGCCCAGTAAGACTTAGCATGGATTTCTCTTCAGAAACCATGGAGGTGAGAAGGTGGTGGTATGATACAATTAGAACATTGAAAGAAAAGAATTACCAGCTTAGAATTCTTTATCCAGCAAAATTGTCCTTCAGATATGAAAGTGAGTATAAAATATTCACAAACAGAAACTAAGAGAGTATGCAAAAAAGAATCCACCTTGCAGAAAATATTAAATGAAGCCTTAGAACCTGAAATAAGAAGTCAGGAATAGAGGGCTAAAAGAGAGTATAGAAGAAAGAATAGAGAAAGGATAACCAAAAGAGTAAAAAGACGGACAAAAATAAGATGTGACACATGAAAACCAAAGAATAAAATGGTGGCAGTAATAATGCATTTACAGTAATATCAATGAATGTGAATGGACTAAAGTCCCCCATCAAAAGATACAGGCTGACAGAATGGATTTAAAAAACATGAGCCATCCATATGGTGCTTTCAAGAAACTCACCTTAGACTCAGGGATAAAAACCAGCTGAAAGTGAAAGTTTGGAAAAAGATACTCCATGCAAATAGTAACCAAAAAAGACAAAGGGTAGCTATACTAATATCAGACAAAACAGACTTTAAATACAAAAAAAATTATAAGAGATGCAGAAGGCCATTATATATTAATGAAAGGGGCAATCCACCAGGAAAATATAACAGTCATAAATATCTGTGCACTTAACCAGAGTGCCCCAAAATACATGAGACAATCTCTGGCAAAACTGAAGGAAGAAATAGACATCTCTACAATAATTGTTGGAGACTTCAACAACCCCACTCATATCATTAGTACAAGTAGGCAGAAGATCAACAAGGAAACAGAAACATACAAAAAACGAGTTAGACCTAACAGACATATAAAGAACACTGCATGCAAACTAAGCGGGTTATACATTCTTCTTGAGTACCCATGGATCTTTCTCCAGGATAGGCCACATGTTAGGGCACAATGCAGCTCTCAATAAAATATAAAAAGATTGAAATTATACAAAGCACCTTCTCAAATCATTGGAATGAAACTGGAATTCAGTAATAGACAGGAAAAAGGATATTCACAAATGTGTGGAGGTTGAACAGCACACTCCTAAATAATCAGTGGGTCAAAGAAGGAATTGCTAGTGAAATCAGTAAATATATTGAGACAAATGAAAATGAAAACACAACTTATGAAAACTTATGGGATCCAGCAAAGGCAGTCTTGATAGGGAAATTTATAGCCCTAAATGCCTATATTAAAAAAGGAGAAAGAGCTAAATTCAAAAATTTTACTTAAAAACAAGTGAACTAGAAAAAGAGCAGCACACAATCCCAAAGCAAGCAGAAGGAAAGAAATTATAAAGATTTGAGCAGAAATAAATGAAATTGAGAACAAAAAACAATGGAGAAAATCAGCAAAACCAAAAGCTGGTTCTTTGAGAAGATCAATAAAAACGACAACCCCTCGCTAGACTAACAAAGAAAAAAAGAGAATTTGCAAATAAATACAATCAGAAGTGAAAGGGGGGAAGTTACAGCTGGCACCACAGAAATAAAAAGGATTATAAGAGGATATTATAAGAAACGGTATGCCAACCAACTAGACAACCTAGATGAAATGGACAAATTCCTAGAAATGCACAATCTACACTGACGCTCCAAGAAATACAAGAACTTAGCAGACCAATCACATTTAAAGAGATTGAATCCATCATCAAAAATCTCACAACAAAGAAAAGTCCAAGACCACATGGCTTCACAGATGAATTCTCCCAAGCATTTGGAAAAGAATTAAAACCAATCCTCTTTAAACTCTTCCAAAAAATTGAAAAGGAGGGAAAATTACCCAACATATTTATGAAGCCAGCATCACCCCAATACTAAAGTCAGGTAAAGATACTACAAGAAAGAAACAATCTCTCTAATGAACATAGATGCAAAAATTCTCAACAAAATACTTGCAAATAGAATCCCACAGCATATCAAAAGACTTATACATCACAACCAAGTGGGATTTATTCCTGGTATGTAAGTTTGGTTCAACATAAGAAAATCAATTGATGTAATACACCACATTAACAAACTGATGGAAAAAAAACACATGATCTTCTCAATCAAGAAAGGCATTCGACAAACTCCAGCATTCTTTTTTGATAAAAACACTTCAAAAGATAGGAATAGAAAGAAAATTCCTCAATATGATAAAAGGCATATATGAAAAATCTACAGCCAACATCATATTCAATGGCAAAAGGTTGAAAGCATTCCCTCTAAGATTGCGAACAAGACAAGGATGCTCACTGTCACCATTGTTATTCAATATTGTACTAGAAGTTCTAGCTAGGGCAATTAGACAAGAAAAAAAAAATTAAAGGCATCCAAATAGGAAGAAAGGAAGTAAAACTCTCACTGTTTGCAGATTACGTGATCCTGTACTTACAAAATTTTGAAGTATCCACGACAGAGCTACTTGAGCTAATAAATGAATTCAGCAAAGTGGCAGGATACAAAATCAACATGCAAAAATCAATAATGTTTTTGTACACTAGTACTGAATAATCTGAGAAGGGAATCGGGGGAAATTCCATTTACAATAGCAACAAAAAGACTCAAATACCTAGGAATTAATTTATCCAACGAAGTATAGGACCTATATGCAGAAAACTATAAAATATTGCTAAAAGAAATTTTTAAAAGACCTAAACAAATGAAAGACATTCCGTGTTAATGGATTAGAAAAATAAATATCATGAAGATGTCATTCTTAACCATACTGATTATGATTCAATGCAGTACTAATCAAAGTTCCAACAGCCTACTTTACAGGATTAGAAAAGGCAATTATCAAGTTCATTTAGAAGAGAAAGTGCACCCAAAGAGCCAAAAGCAATTTAAAAAAGAAGAGCAATGTGGGAGGAATTTCTCTGCCTGATCTTGGGACATATTACAAAGCTACAGTGGTCAAAACATAATGGTACTGGAATAAATATAGACACATCCATCAGTAGAATAGAATTGAGTCACCTATACGGTCAACTGGCTTTTGACAAACCTACCAAGTTCATTTTAACAGGACAAAACAGTCTCTTCAACAAATGGTGCTGGGAGAACTGGATATCTATAACCAAAAGAATGAAAGAGGACCCCTATCTCACTCCCTATACAGAATCAACCTAAAATGGATCAGATACCTAAATATAAAAGCCAGGACCATAAAACTACTAGAAGAAAAAGTAGGAAAACATCTTCAAGACCTTGTAGTTGGCAGTGGTTTTTTGGATCTTATACCCAGAGCACGCACAACAGAAGGAAAAATTGATAAATGGGAGCTCCTCAAAATTAAACACTTCTGCACCTCACAGGACTTTGTCAAAAGGGTGAAAAGGCAGCCAACTCAATGGGAGAAAATATTTGGAAATCACGTATCCGATAAGGGTTTAATATCCAGGATATATATAAGGAGATGTTACAACTCAACAATAAAAAGACAAATGACCCAATTAAAGAGTGGGCAAAAGACTTGCATAGACATTTGTCGAAAGAAGAAATACAAATGGCAAAAAAATCACATGAAGAAATGCTCAACATCACTCATGATTAGGGAAATACAAATCAAAACTACAATGAGATATCATTTCACACCTATCAGAATGGCAACTATTAAAAAGACAGAGAACTACAAGTGTTGGAGAGGATGTGGAGAGATAGGAACACTTATTCACTGTTGGTGGGAAGGCAGAATGGTACAGCCACTTTGGAGGACTGTTTGGCAGTTCCTAAAGAAGTTGAATGTAGACTTGCCGTGTGACCCGGCAATACCACTACTGGGTATATCCAGTACTGAGAGCAGTGACACAAACAGACATCTACACACTGATGTTCATAGTGGCATTATTCATGATTGCCAAAAGTTGGGAACAACCCAGGTGTCCATCAACTGATGAATGGATAAACAAACTGGTGTACTCACACAGTGGAATATTATGCAGCTGTAAGATGAAGTCGTAAAGCAGATGACAACATGGATGAACCTGGGGTACATTATGTTGAGCAAAGCAAGCCAGACACAAAAGGACAATTACTGTATGATTGCATTACTATGAACCAAGTATATTGTATAAGATATTGTTTGATTAAAAAAAAAAATTATATGTATCCAGTACTCTTTAATTGAGAAATGTATGTTTTTATTCAACTGTGTTTTCTTTTTATTTTTTAATTATTTATATTTTCAGTTATTGAGTGTACAAAATATAGTTTAAAAAAAGACATTTAGTTGTATTGTGTATATTTTTTAAATTGTAGTTTTTTAAAATAGATTTTTGAACATTAAATTTGAATCAGATGTTTGCAAGGTTCCTAGAGCAACTTTGCAGGAAATTTCTCTCTCACTTTTCCTGAGGAGAGAAATAAAGATGCCTAAATAAAAGTTCTTACAAATTATTTTAGTGGCAATACAACTTTTTATGTAGCTTAAATTCATAATATGTGTGTTAAAAATATCTTTTTCCAGTTTGTGGCTTATCTTTTCACTTTCTCAATGGTATCTTTTGGTAAACCAAAGTTATTAATGCAATCAACCAATTCATTCAATACATTAAATGCTACCTATTTGCCAGGCATAGTTTGAAGCATTAAGGATGCACTGGTGGAAAAAAGTCCAGGGTTTTTTCAGTATTTTCCTGTATTATTTGTTCTTTTTGCATTTACTTAAGAAATCCCTAGGTCATATTCTTCTATATTCTAAATATTTTATGGTTTTGTTTTTCATATTTAAATCCTTAATCCAGTTGGAATTGATTGGGGGAAGGGAAGTGCGAAAGGGATCCAAAGTTTGCCTACATGTGTTACATTTTAAATTTCTTTTATATTTTAGGAAATTTGCTGTATCAGCAAAAATCCCTGAAACCAAGTGGTGTCAGAAGTGTTGTGTTGGTGAGTAAACTAACACATAGCCCTCCTGTTTTGCAGGGTGGGTTAGAAAACTTCATGAGGTTAATTTTTTAAAGTACTTTGAAACATTACTACCCCAGGGCATTTTTCAAGTAAGAGCTTATTTTCTCACCTTTAGTAAAACCATTTCTTGGCCATTCCCGCCCCATGTAGACTAAGTCTAATAAAGCACCTTGCATATAACAAGTGTTTGGCAAATAAATTATTGACTGGATAAACAGAGGGAAAGGCACAACTTTTTATAACAGCACTTTATCACACCCTGTTCTCCAAGGGGCCTGTTACTTATCGTTCACCACTCTGCTTAATAATGGCTTGTGAGACTGCATTTATTCATTCAGCATGTAGTTTCATGCCTTTAATATGTGAAACCTTGTGCTCTGTGATGTGAACATTATAGTTTCTGTTCATATACCATTAGCCTAAATTTTCCTCCACCCCCATAACAACTAGCTATTTTATTTGCATATAGCAAAAAAAAATGGTTTCCTTCCTTAAATTACTAGTATTATAAAAGGGAAGTTGAGGTAAACATAAATCACTGTCCATCAATATACTGTTTGGAAAGGACTTTATATAAGCTTATTTCAAAAGGTGGCATTTGGGCTAGACCTCTAAAGAAAGAGGATTTTAGCTATGAATGAATAATTGAAGAGACCATTTCAAATAGAGGAAATGATATAGCAAACATGGATGAAAAATCATAACGCTTATATAATAAATCCTGACTATTCCAGTTTAGCCTGGAGTATATGATACAGAGAGGAGAGTGGTAGGATAGTAGGGACAGTTAGATTGGAGAGCTACTGTAAGAGACCTTGTGCTAACAGTCTGGGAACATGAACTTTATTCACTTTACAGTAAGGAAGGTCCTGAGCTAAGACAGTAGCAGTGGAAATAGGAAGAGTTATCTGAGTATGAAGGGGAAAAGAAGATGTCAGGCAGGACTCGACTTGGCAGAATGACAGGGTTGTTACCAAGAAGCAAGAGAGCAGCTGGCTTGGGTCAAGGAGGATGGCAAGTTTAGCTTTGGGCATTATGGTTTGAGTTGCCATCAGAACATTCAACAAACTGACCTTGACTCTACAAGGGGAGAAAAGAGGCAAAGTTTTCTTACAACTAAATTTCCGAAATAGATTTTCTGTTTGCTTTGGCTGGGTGACTTTGCTGTATACCATCTCTACCATTTAAATATTTCAAAGCTATGTGAAGTTTAAGGATATTGTAATTCTTTATATGTAGTATTTAAAATGTCATCTTTATTTAAAATACATTTTTTACTTTAAGTCTTAACTAGGAGAAGGAAAACCCAAAATCTGAGAAATTAGTTTTATTATTTATAAACTTGTATTTGAGATTTGATTAATCTTAGTAATGTTTTTCAGTGGCCATAAAAGTTTAATAGCAAAGAGGAAGCTGTACAAGTGTTTTCTTTAGTTTTAGAACCAAAGCATTATTGCCTTTGAACATAACTACCAAAAGCACTTTCAACTACCTGTCCTTCCCAATGTATCCTATCAATTTGACAGCTTCTCCATAAATCTACTTTTACCTTTTCTCCAGGATCTCGCTGCCTCATCTAACCTCCCTGCTACCATAACGCTACTCTAAAGTCCTCCTTATCCCCATCCCCTTAACAACCATCAGTTTCATTTGTGCATTGAAACAAAAATCCTACAAGTGATGAGGGAGTTTCCTGCTGTTACTGAAACAGTATTTCTTCTTTTTCTTTTTTTTTTTTTTTTTTGTTGTTGTTGTTGTTCATGCTTATTGTTGTAAGAACTTTGTATTATAGGAGAAATTACAGATACTTTTTTGCCTTGACAGTGAGAAATCCTTACACAGGCCATAAATACCTATGTGGGGCACTTCAGACAAGCATTGTTTTATTAGAATGGGTTGAACCAATGCAGAAATTTATGTTAATTAAGGTAAGTATGAAAGTTAACCTATGTCTTTCTTTTTTTTTTTTTTTTTCCCTTTTTAAAGGAGGTATCGGGGATTGAACCCAGGACCTCATACATGGGAAGCAGGCACTCAACTATTGAGCTACAGCCTGCTCTTCAATGGAGAGTTGGTTTTTTCGTTTGTTTGTTTTGTTTTTAGGAGGTACCAGGGATCGAACCTGGGACCCCATATATGGGAAGCAGGTCCTCAACCACTTGAACTACATCTACTCCCAGTTCCCAAGTTAATGTAGTGATATTTAATTATGTGGTGGGGGTGGTGAAAATCCACCCAATTATCATTGTCATGAAAGTGTGGAGAATTAGTGCAGGACTGGCTGTGACAGTAGAGAACTGGAAGTAGAGTAGCTCACATACACAGTCTGGTGTCAAAAACAGAAGGTGCTAACAAATGAGCAAAATGTGTTTTAAATGTAGTCTCTGGCTGACCTGCATTACATCAGAGAACACCCTACAGATTAGTGTTCAGTCTGTAAGAGGACAGGGATAACCATAATGAGGGGGAAGTTATCTGTTTTGATTAAATGCCTGCCTATTAATTTACGCAGGCATTCCAGTGGATGGTTTTTGTGCCCAAGTTTGGTACACTTAACTATTGAATATTGTTTAAACTATTTAATGTTACTCTGCTATAACTTACATTTTAAGGAAAAACTAGTTTGTAAAATGTACGAAGTATGGACTCAGTCACACCAAGGAAATACCAAATGAATTTTTTAAAGCTATTTTCTTTGTTGTCAAAGAAAGGTTAACTCTTATTTCTTAAGCATTTTATACCTCAGGAGAAACTGGGGTCAGAATATAATTGGAGTGGGATTCTGCCTAAATTTTAAAATAGAGAATTAGGATGTTTAAAATATTGGCTTCCTGTTTCTTAAAATATTATAAATGGCTGAAGAATCAGGAATCTATTTTTAATTTTCACATCAGTATTTACTAACCTCAAGATAATGTCGAAAAAGGTAGAAAAATAATTTTAAGAATTTGAAACCCATTGAGGTAGTATTTCCAGAAATACAGTGGTTTTCAGTTCTTGAAACTAATTTTGTTCTCAGCTTCTCTTTGTTCTTGCCTATTTAACAAAAGCACACATTATCCTAGATGTAGTGGAAAAGTCTACAGTTTGATTGTTCTGCAGCCCTTTCTTTCCCTGAGTGCTCAGGGTATTTGGCAGGAGTGGAAGGTGGCTCAGCAGTTGTTCACTTCAGTGATGGCCTAGCCTGTTCTCCCAAGGACCAATGCCTGGCAGCCAGAGCCATTTAAACTGGAAATCATTGTATGAAAAATTGAATTTGGCATACAGAAGATTATGTGATTTAAGGATGCCCCTGTTTAATGTACTAAAACTGAGGATTACATGAAAATGAATGGAAGTCAAGATAACCTATGCTAGCAATAAAGGAGATTTAGCAGTACTAGGATTATTCATTGCAAATAGGAAGGATTTATTTCAGGGAGGACTCAAAAATAAAAGGAATTCCATTTCGGTGGTTTAAATATTCTACTGATCTACTCAGTATGTTATATATAAATATAAAAAGAATCAGTTTAAGCTAACGCCAACATCCATACTTTTTGAAAAAAAGCTAGAAGTTAAAATCTGGAGCATAAGAGAGGTGCCATCCCCTACTGCATTCAGTATAGTTTTGTGTGTTCTGGCCAACATGGTAAGATGATTGCAGTGAAACATTGAAAGCATACATTTAGGAAAGGAAACAGAATTATATTTGGGAAATAGGTTTGGATACATAGAAAATGTGAAAGAATTAATTATTTTAAAAGTTTTCCATTTGCCAAATTAGATTCATTCAATAGCTTTGTTTTAAGTACTAACAATAGCCAGTTGGAAAATATAATGAAAACACAGCCCATTCATAAGAGCAACAAAAATATAAAATATAGAAGAAAGAAAAAGTAAAACATTTGTAAGACTAATATTTTTAATGAAATTATAAAAGACTTGAATAAATGTAAACCATGACTTCCTCTTGAAAAGTCGCTTTTCCCTGAACTAGTTTATAGTTTCAAGGATAGACAGTTGCAGTTAAAATTTCAACAGGAATTTTCTATCAGAATAATAAAAAGACAAGGCCAGTAAAAATTGTTTTAAAAAAGAAATACAATAGGGAAAATTCAACTGAGCACTTCTTACATGTTTCGAGCTAGCATAGCCAACGTAGCCCTGGTTTACTTGGGCAAAATGATTACAAATGAAGGAAATATTACCTTCTTTTTAAAATAAAGTTGAGTTATATTGGGAGTTGAAGTAAGAAAAGCATTATAATGCCTAATAGGTAAAAGGACAAAAGGCCCAGGTGGCTTATATGCAAAGAAATAGTCAACCTTAACTATTAAAGTGCCAAATTGTTTTTAATGGTTAATATGCACTGCTTGAAAGGTTTGCTCAAACTGATTTGATTATAAAGTCCTTGCTTTTCTTTCTAGTTTTTACTATATAAGTATACATCTCTAAATATTAGAATTAATTTTACCTGATTTCTTAATAGTATAAAAGTGGAATCATACAGTATGTATTCGTTTGTATCTGGCTTCTTTTGTGGAACATATATTTGGATATAGCTCTAGTTCATTAATTTTCATTACTCTCTAATTTTCCATTGTATGGCTATACCATAATTTTATTTATGCCTTCCACTGGTCATAGGCATATGGGTTATTTCCAGGTTTTTGTTATTCTGAACAATGAACATTCTTACATCTGCCTCTAAGTACTCATGTTCTCTAGGGTATGTATCTAGGAGTGTTATTGCAGCGTCATAGGGAAAGCATTTCTTCAACATTAGTAGATATTGTAGGTAACCAATGCGGTTGTGCCAATTTATGCTCCCACCATCATTGTGTGAGCCTCCATTGACTCCTCCCTGCACTTGATACTGTCAATCTTTTTGTCAGCCATTCTGGTGCCTCTGTGTAGTATCTCATTGTGATTTCATTTTCTGATTACTAGTAAAATTAGTGCTTTCCATCTCTTTTTTCCCAAACTTTTAAAATGTGAATTTATTTCTTTGTAGCAATATAACAATAATTTTAAAGTTTTATAAAATTAAAACCTGTTATATTGTAAACCTTGTGAGTTCACTTATTAAGTAAAATCACTTGAAATATGAGGCTAAATTTCCCTCTTACTTGTGGCTTTTTCTGTCCATACTTATAAGAGGAGTTTTTCTAGCTAGTTAGAACTTCAGTTCCCTTACCCGTGTTTGCTCGGTTGGACAAGAAGGCAGAGTAGTATAACTGAAGAAGCATCATATTGGGAGGAGTAGACTCTGCCACAAAGGGCTGGGGGATTCTGAGTCAGTCACCAACTCCTGGGCCTCATTTTCCAACTCTGAAAAGAGAATTAGAAGGTGATTGGTAAGTTCCTGTCTAACCCTAATACCATAAAATTACATGATTGTGACTTTAAAAATATTTTCACAGTGATAAACCCAAAATCCTTATAAAGATACTTCATAATTGAGATTGTTGATTTCTGTGACAAGAACTAATCTTTATAGTAGAAAGCTGTTTTATATTGTTATAGAACTAAAAATTCTTAACAGTATTGTCATGAAATTATTTGGCTTTTTGTTTTCCTTTGTTTGATGTATTTTTTTTTTCCCCTTCAGCACATAGATTTTCCTATACCATGTCCGCTTAGAATGTTTGAAATGCTGGTAGTTCCTGAACAGGAGTACCCTTTAGTTTGTGTTGGTGTCAGTAGAGGGAGAGACTTCAACCAGGTGGTTCGATTTGAGACTGTCAATCCAAATTCTACCTCTTCATGGTTTACAGAATCAGGTTTGTGGGTTGTTTTTTATTGAGTTAAAGTCAATATATATTCTAGTTTTATAAGTAATGAATTTACTCTCTCTCTCTTTAAGCAAAAATTGTGCATGTAAATCCAGTCTTAGGTGTTGAAAGATGATGACTTGCTTTAAAGTAGCTAATTTATTTGATGCATTTAAAAACAATTCAATTGACAGAACATGTATATTGCATGCTTACTGTATCAAAAGTATATATACATTAATTTTTTAATTTAGAAATGAGTATGATGTGAATCCGATCCTCAATGACCTATATTTGATGTGTATTAATACACAGTTTTGCAGGAACATATCTATTCTATAAAATTCAGTATACCTGCATTATGATTTTTAAGAAACAAAATAAGTTTATATTTGTTTAAATGTTTTTAATACTTTGATAGTACATTCATTTCAGTTCCATGTTTTCTATTTTTCGGAGTTTTATACACATCTAATTGTTTAGAGTACTGCTTATTAATGAATCTTTTTACATTTTTAAATATAAGCATTAAAAAATCTGGCACTTTAAAGGTTTCATTAGTCTTCATACAGAATTTTCAAGTAATTAATGTATATTAAAATGTTATATATCTGAAAATTTACATTATTTCATAACTCTACTTACCCTGCCTCTCTGAAAACCATTAGATGATTTTATCTTTTTAATCAGATTACATAACTTTACTAGCAAGGTTGATAAAATAGATCACAGAGTATTTGATACAGACCAGTGGCTCCCTAACTTGAGCCTGCATCAGAATCACCTGGAGGCTCATTAAAACACATTGCTGGGAGAGCAGATGTGGCTCAAGTGGTTGAGTACCCGCCTCCCTCATGGGAGGTCCTGGGTTCAGTTCCTGCTGCCTCCTGAAAAAAAAAACAAAAACAAAACAACAAGCACAACAAACGAAAAAACCAACACAGCGAAGCCAATGTGGCTCAGTGGTTGAGCACCAGCTTCCCACATATGAGAGCTCAGGTTCAATCCCTGGCCCCAAACCTTAAAAAAAAACAAAAGAAAACATATTGCTGGGCAATGCAAGTGTAGCTGCTTCACATGTACAAGATCCCCAGGTTCAATCCCTCCTTAAAATTAAAAAAATGTAAAACACATTGCTGGGCCCCCCCATTCATTTTGTAAGTTCTTATGTGATGCTGATGATGTTGGTCCAGGGACAGCACTTTGAGTATTACATATATACACACGAAACTCAGGCTAATAGAAAAGCTGATTCAAATAAAAGGAACAGTTGAATTATAAAATATTTTAATTATAATTTGTTTTCTGGTATGTACTTGTAATTGATATATAAGTGCTAACCCAGTAACTTTAATAAATGTAAAAAAAAAAAAAAAAAAGCATGTTTTGTAATTAGCATGTAAATCATAAGTAAACAGTTACTTCTGAAGTATTCAAAGGTGCTTGGAAATAATTCTCTAATGTAATATAATTTATTTCCTTAAATTTTGGTCTGCATTGTCAATTTGCATAGCAGATCCTTCCTTCCTCATTAGTTACCCTAGTATTTGAGGAAATATCTCCAATTAATGAGCTTTTTACAAAAATTTGATTATTATTTGAAACTTTCATATTGTATTGTTGCAGGCAATACACATAGGTAAAACTTGAGTTTCATGGTATATAAAACAGGTAAATGAACTCACACTTAAAAAGCATGACCTTAAAGGTCTTTTTTATCTTTATTTTTAAAGCATAGTGTTTTTGTTTTGCAGCCCCTTATACTTTTGATTTTAGAGGCTTATTAACTTCTCTTTAAAAATATCACATTGTGCCTCTCTCTGCCTAGAGGGGTGCACACCAAATCTTGGTGTGTATTTCTGTCTTTCTCTTCCATTTCTCAACAAGTTCTGTTTTTTCCCCCCATTTCCCAAATAAATTCTTTTTACTGGCCAAAAAAAAAAAAATCACATTGTGAATGTAAATAACAGCACCAAATTATGTATTTGAATGTCGTTAGATTGTATATCTTTTACTAGAATAAATATTGGGGGGAAAAAAAAACATAGGGCTGTACAACACAAAAAGGATACTCTAATGTAAACCATGGACTGTAGTACAATTAAAATAATACTTAATATTTTTTCATCAATGGTAACAAATCTACCATACTAATACAAGATGTTAATAATGGGAGGAATATGGAACTCTTATTCTGCAAACCTATAACTTTTCTAAAAATAAAAATAAAAAAAGAGAAAAACTATCATTTTAGAATGGTTTGTTGTTAAAAAAAAAAATATATATATATATATATATATACACACACACACACACACACACACACAAAGGCCATTTTAGAAGGCAGTCTTTAAAGGTCTTGCAACTCCTTTGTTGGAGTCTTTGGTTAATAGAGAAATGTTAACGAACCAATTTCCGATAATATATTGATTAGTCAGGAGTTTGTTGAGAGCCTGGAAGATTTTTCACAGGAAAAAAAAAAAAGTGAGTTTTTGGGAGATTGAAAAAATTATATATTTACAAAAGCCTGGAGATAATTACATTTCTTTTGGATATATACCTAGAATTGATATATCATATGATAATTTTATATTTAACTTTCTGAAGAGCTATGAAACTCTTTTCCATAGTGATTGTACCATTTTACATTCTTACCAGCAATGCACAAGACTTGCAATTTCTCCACATCCTCACCAATACTTAATTTCTAGTTTTTTAATAATAGCCATCCTATAAGGAATGAAGTGATATCTCATTGTGGTTTTGAATTGCATTTCCCTAGTGGCTAAGCATCTTTTCATGTCCTTATTGGCCATTAATATATCTTTATTTCTTTGAAATTCAAGTTCTTTGCCCATTTTTTAATTGGCTTGTTTCTTTTTTTGTTGAATTTTAGGAGGTCTTTATATATTCTGGATATTAAAACCTTATCAGATACATGCTTTACAACTATTTTCTCCCATTTTGTAGGATGCTTTTCTTTCTTGATAATTTCCTTTGAGACACAAAATTTTTTTATTTTGATAAAGTCCGGTTCATATATATTTTCTTTTGTTGCTCGTGCTTTTGATATTGTAGCTTCAATATATATTTATAATTTGTACTTGATGTACTTGTTTGACCCTGGTTCATTCATTCAATATTTCTTGCATGTGCTAGGCACTAGCAAATAAAGATAAAGCATAGTCCCTGACCACCTGAGTTTAAAATTAGAAGTCAGTCATAGCTGTAATTTAGATTAGAATTTCTGACTCCCAATTTCAGATGTGAATAAAAATAATACCAATCCACCAACAGTAATTACAATAGCTAACATTTACTATGTTGAGTCCTTGAAATTTAGCATAGTTTCAACCCAAGCAGCCTGGCTCCAAAGTCCAAGCTAGCAACCACTACATTAAAGATTTATATCCATTTTAAATACAGTGACCCTCAGAATTTTTTTAATGTCTGTATGCTTTAAATTTTTTTTTCTGTAAATTTATTGATCTTTGTTTGTGTTGTAGATACCCCACAGACAAGTGTTACTCATGTAACTCAATTGGAGAGAGACACCATTCTTGTCTGCTTGGACTGTGAGTTTTTATTTATGAACATCTTGTTTTAATAAGATTACTTTTATCTTAGTTTCTAAGTGACCTTTTTTTTTTTCTCTAGGTTGTATAAAAATAGTAAATCTCCAAGGAAGATTAAAATCTAGTAGAAAATTATCATCAGAACTCACCTTTGATTTCCAGATTGAATCAATAGGTAAGTCAAGAGTTTTATGTTGACTGGTAGATTACATTATGAACAGGTTAAAGTAATTTATCTGATAATTATCTGAAGTTACAAAAAAGTATATTATTAAGGACTCATTTTAGGAAAACATAGAATATAATGAATGTGAGGTCAATATCATTCTTTACTTTTACCCATTCTCAAAAATAGTTTAATAACTAGTGTAAATAATGTATCTTCCTTACAGATTTGGCATTTTCAAAAGAAAAATAAGTATTATTTCTCATAACATAGTTATGAATTTCCATTTCTTTCAGACTATTAAAGTACTTCGCGACTTAGTGTACTCTATTGTGTTTTTGCTATTGTGTCCTCTGGTCCATTTTTCCTTCTTTTTTGCTCTTATCACATTTTGCTTGTCAAGATGTTTTTCTGGCAAAGGATTTCGGACAGAATCAGTATTCTAAAATGAGCACATTCAGGGAAAGTAAGGTGAAAATGGTCATTTATGGGATAATCCTGGGGAAAATGAATAACAGTAAATTTAATATTTAACTATACACAACTTTTCTGGTGTCCTTTATTAGTGAAATAAAGATATTTTGTTGTGTATATGTTGGCAGAGGGTAAGGTCAAGGGCAGATAGCTTTTTTCCCCCTGGTTATATTTTTCCTCTTCCTTCCAACCAGAACTTACTTAGTTCTATATTTCCTCTTTCCTCTGCCATCTCCCCCCCGCCGCCCCACCCCATGATGGTTTGATGATGATGATGATGATGATGATGAGACTATTGAGGAACATCTGCTGAAGACCTTGAAATGGAATCCAAGCCTAAAAAGTTATAGCCAGGGTCATAAAACAAGATAAGCAAAGAACAGAAACTCAAAGCATGCAGGCCTGAAGCCAAACAGGCCTGCTGGGCTCCAGGTGTACAACTGTACAAGTAGACCAGATCTAGACTTCTGAGCGATAAAGATTGAAAATATTCCCCAGCAGATGAAGAACTAGAGCCAGACCCATTGCTTCACTGTTCAAGATGCTTAGTAATCAAGACTCCCCCTAAAAGAGGAATAAAGCCTGGATGGTTTTCTGGGGTTCTTATCCACCCTTTAAGGAATAAATAATCCCTATCATATACAAACTTTTTCATATTATAGACTAAGAAGGAATGCTGAACAAATCAATGTATAAGACCAGCTAAACCCTGATACTAATATCAAACAAGATTAGTACAGAAAACAAAGTCTTCAGTAGATGCACAAAAAGCATTCGATAATATCCAAGTCACATGATTTTTTAAGAAGTAAACACTTCTTAGCAAATTTGGAATAGAAGGAAATGTCCTTTAACCTATCAAAACCTATTTTAAACATCATGTTTAATGGTCAAACTAAGGTAAGATAAAAAGGCTTGCTATATCACATTTCAACATTGTCTTATTAGGCAAGAAAAGAGAAGGATGAGGATTAGAAAGAAAAAGGCTTTTTGCTGATGGTACCATTTTGCTTGTGGTATCTACATGGAAAATACAAGAGACTCTGGATAAATAACTAAAACTGATAAGATAAATCAGATCTGCTATGTATATACAAATGAATAACTTTCCTAGAGACCATTAGTAATCAGTAAAAATTTTAATAGAGAAAAACAATCCCACTCACAATAACAAGAAAATAAGATGTGTAGGAAATAAATCTGATCAAAACATGTTTAAGACCATTATGTATGAAATCCCAAATTATTATTTAAATACATAAAGAAGATTTGAACAGAGAAAAACTACAGTATTCATGGGTAGAAATTATGAGAAAGATGTCATTTCTTCACAAATTAATACACAGATTCAGTGCATTTACAGTGAAAATCCCAACGAAGTTTTTTTGTGCCACTTGATAAACTTATCTTAAAATTCATGTGGCAAAGTCAAAGAATAAGAAAATAAATTTTAAAGAATATGTGCCCTACTTGACATTGAAACTTAAAGTACAGTGATTAAGAAGTGTGGTATCAGCACAGGGGTAAAAAAAAAATAGAATGGTACAAAAGAGAGAGCCCAGAAATAGAACCCACATGTAAATGGGACTTTATGGCATTATATATCAGTGGGGATATGATGGACTACTCAACAAATGATGCTGGTAAAATTGGTTATCTGCGGGAAGCAAAATTAGATTTCTTCACTCAGTCCACTCAAAAATACAGATTAAATATGTAAATATTAAAAGCGGAACTAAAATATTTACAAGCTACATGTGCCTTATGTCCCATTAATTCTTTTTTTAGCTATCTACCCCGTAGTAGATTTTGCACATGTGCAAGAGATGTCTAACAGTGTTTATTGCCACATTGTTTGTAATAACAAAAAAACTGAAAACAACTTAAATAGTCATCATACCAAATATTTGAAAGTTGGAAACATGAAATATAAAGCTTGTTCTGATAATATATAAACTTACTGTGTAGTGGTAATAAAAGCAAGCATGAGAAGTATAAATATAAAATTTATAATAATGGTTATCTCTGGGAGGTATATTGTTTATCTCTTGAAGAAAAGATGGGAATGGATTAGGGCAGATTATATAGGGGATGCCAGCTGTATTTGTTTATTTAAAACAAAAAACAAATATGGCAAAATTTTAGGATTTAATAGCTGAGGGGTATGTGTATGTGTACATACATTTATAAAATATTTTTCTATATGTTTGATTTTTTTTATCTGTCAGTTTAACAAAACAAAAATTTCTATAACAAAAAATTTTTTCAGTGAATTTTCTTTTTACTTACCAAAAAAATGAATAAGGTCTATATAGTATATTCAAAAACCACCAAAAGTAAAGATGCTATATAAATTTAGAATAATATTAGTTACCAATTGAAATATTACTATTAAAGAGAGAAAAACAGATGAAATGCTGTTTATAAGTTGAACTTCTGTACTATTAACAGTAATTGAGCTGTTCTTGCCTGCTAGTTTGCCTACAAGACAGTGTGCTTGCTTTCTGGAAACATGGAATGCAAGGTAGAAGTTTTAGATCTAATGAGGTAAGTAATCTTTTAAAAAATAACATCCATTAAATAGTCACAAGACATTAATAAATTTTACTTAAAACAATTCTCTTTAACTTTGGAAAATTCCCAGTCGATACAAGTAATAATTGATTTGCTAACTTTATTAATATTTCCTTTATTCAGTCTAGTAATAAAACCAAATCACACATACTTTATAGCCAACTTTCTTTATTACTCAGACAACTTCAGTGCATATTTTATGTGCATCCAGATAATCACCCTTATACTCAGAATGATAGCTTTCTACTACTACTAAAAGTTAGCCAACCGTAATTTTCTTTCAAGAAATGACTATTTCTTTTATCCTTATTCCCTTGATGTTTATAAGATTCTTTGTCACTTTCTCTCTTCCCTTTCAGTAACCTTTACCTGCATCTCATGAGTCCTTCCAACCTTATAGGAATAATTTAACTTTAAATTAATAATTATTAAATTATTAATTTAATATATACAACTCAGTTCAACATTTATACCAGAAAGTGCCAGGGTTATAAATATGAACAAGACATGGTACTTGTTGCTCCTAGAAAGGCAAATAAACTCATCAAAAATTCTTACAGTAGCCCAAGCCAGTCTCTCCCAGTCATAGTAGTATAAGTTTCACTTAATCATTGGAGGGAAAGTAGAACTTCAGGTTCCTCAGGCAAGAAAACAGCTCATTTATGTCCTAAGCTATCATTTATTAAGCTCAGAGCATTTCATTTAACAATGTTAGCAGTAGAATATAGTGCTCATGAGCAGTTTCAAGGGTTAAGACTCCTGATTTGAGTTTCAATCCTGATACTCATACTTCATTTGAGTTAGTAAGTTTAAATGAAATGGCAGAAAAGTCCCAGGCTTCTATAGTAATCAAGAAAACAAAGCTTTAAAAATGGTTGGAGAAGCTCATGGTGCCCTTGCTGGCATCTTCCCAACCCTCTCCCTGGCACCATGTGGAGTCAACCTGTGCTTCCATTGTGGGTCCCTGGTCCTGTTCTAGAGGGAGCAGAGTAACCTATAAGTGCATGCTAGGGAGCTTGCCATGCCAATCTATAAGGTGGTAGCCTGAAAGACTGAGCCAGAAAACTCATCTTGTCCTACCATCCCAGAACTTGCCCTAGGCAGAAGCAGCTTGCAGACAGCTATAGCACTGTAGGAAACAATTAAGTCACAGTGTCTTCAGAGAAAGGATTAAGTAATACAAAGTATTATATAGGGGATGCCAGCTGTATTTGTTTTTGCCAGGGAGTGAAGAAAGTCTATTTCATAGGGAATACTGAGGGCATTCAAATTACTGTAAGGGGAATTCTAGAGGCCAAAAACAAGCACATGCCCATGAAAAGACTCAGGCTCAGAAATGACAGAGAGGACCTACACCTACTAGACGTGCTGCTATTTAAAAAAACAAAAAACAGAAAACTGCAAGTGTTGGAGAGGATGTGGAGAAATGGGAACACTCATTCACTGCTGGTAGGAATATACAATGGTGGAGCTGTTGTGGAACTTCCTGTGGAGGTTCCTCAGGAAGCTAAGTATAGAATTGCCATATGATCTGGCAATTCCACTTCTAGTTATATATCCACAAAAACTGAAAGCAGAGACACAAACAGATACCTGCACACCAGCGTTCATAGCAGCATTATTCACAATTACCAAAAGATGGAAGGAATCCAAGTGTCCATCAACAGATGAATGGATAAACAAAATGTGATATATACATATAATAGAATATTATTCAGCTATAAGGAATGAAGTAATGATATATGACAACATGGATGAACCTCAAGGACCTTATGTTGAGTGAAATAAGCCAAACATAAAGGACAAATATTGCATGATCTCACTGATATGAACTATGTATAATAAGCAAACACATAGAAGTAGAATGTAGAAGATAGGTCACCAGAAGATAGAATGGGAGTAGAGATTATGGAGCCGATGCTTAATCTATGCAGAATTTATAATTAGTTTGATTGTAATGGTTAGGAAATGAACAGAGGTGATGGTAGCACCATAGTATGAGTATAACCAACAACACTGAAGTGTGTGTGTGAATATGGTTGAAAGGGGAAGTTTTGGGTTGTATATATTACTAGAAGGAAAGCTACAGGATAAAACATGGGACTATATAACACAGAGAACCCAGTGTGGCCTAGGATTGTGGTTAATAATACAAATATAAGGCCTAGGATTGTGGTTAATAATACAAATATAAGACTTTCAGGATCTATAACAAAAGTATGTCACTAGTACAAGGCATTAATAATAGGGTGGTATATGGGGGGGGATGCATGTAAAGCAAAATATGGACTATGATTAACAGTAATATTTTAACATTCTTGTATCAGTTGCAACAAAGGTACCACAGCAATGTTAAATGTCAACAATTGGGGGGTGGGGAGTGATAGGAATGTTGCTATATAAATTATATTCTACCTGTCAATTAGCATAACCCTGGAAGAAGGTAAAGGTGTGACAATTGTCAAATGTCTCAACAGACAGAGCCTTTGGAACATTTCGAACATTATAGAGCTACATACTTCTATGTGATATAAAGGTGTCTTTGCTGTAGTTATGTTTTCTGGATAGAGGTCCTCACAGAAGCTAATAAAATATTAAACTTCCCTCCTTGGGGAGTCCTGCTACTTTCTCAAATAAGATAGCCAAAAGCTCAAATGATGATCAAAAGGAGGAAATATTAAATAAAATAGAGTTTTATGGCTAAGAGATTTCAAAGTAAGTCAGGAGGTCCTTCCAGAGGTTATACTTAATGCAGGTCTCAAATAGACTTCACAAACTGCCACAGTAAACAAAGCCTCAAACAAAAGTGCACTGGGGGGCTCTAGGGACTTCTATACACCATAGACAAGCCACTTGGCCTCATGAAATTAACACCCCCTTGATAGGCTTTATCTGGGAATGTGAAAAGCTATCTACCAAATATAACATAGTTATACTCATTTATAAATCCCCTAACCTATCCTACTTTTATTTGAACCTGTAATTTTCAATCTACCTGCTAAGTATATTTCTCAGAGACTTAAAGCCTTCAGATTGTTCCTATGCCAGTTGAGCCATGAAACCCAGCAGATATATGGCCAACTCCTACCCTCCAGTTCCTCAGGCTTGCCATGGACAACTAACAAAACAATAATTATGGGCCAGCCCCATCCAAAAAGCAAGGAGTATTTTCATCTGCAAGCAAAGCAATTCCATTTCTCTGTCCCATAAAACCTACATCATAATACTCAGCCTGAAGCAGAGCAGGGATCATCTCAAATCATTCAGGTTTGAGGGCTGAACAAAAATAAGGGGGAAGTGTAACCGCTGACTAAAGTAGATTTATTGTTGCTGTAGTTATTATCTTGTGTTAACTGAGTAACTTGTAACATTGATTTAAAAAAATATATCATGTCCACAAGAGTACAGAAAATGATGGCCCTTCCCAAAGGAACAAGATCAAAATCCAGACCATCAGTGACTCTGGACACATTGGATAAAGACTTTTCAAAAAGTGATCCTCAATATGCCCAAAGAGATAAAAGATACCACAGAAAGAAAGAAAGAATATCAGGAAAACAGTATAAGAATCTCAACAAAAAGATAGACGTGTTTTTAAAAAAGGAACCAAATAGAAACACTGGAGTTGAAGACTGCAATAACTGAAATGAAAAATTCCCTAAAAGGTTTCAACAGTAGATTGGAGCTAAGAGAAGGAAACGCCCGCACGGCGTGGTTAGCTGACCCAGCGAGCACAAGCAGCAAGGGGGGATAAATGAATAAATAAATAAAATCTTTAAAATAAATAAATAAATAGATAAATAAATAAATAAATAAAAAGCAAACAGCCTAATGGACCTGTGGGACACACCATCAAGTGTATCAGGATATGCAGAGTACCAGAAGAAGAAAGAGGGTAAAGGACCCCAAACAGGATAAACTCCAAAAGAATCACACTCATACAGATAGCAGTCAAACTGTTGAACAACAAGGATAAAGAAAGAGTTCTGAAAGCTGCAGGGAAAAAGCAACATATTATGCACAAGGGAGTCCCAATAAGGTTAATTGCCGATTTTTTATCAGAAACCATGGAAGCAAAAGACAGTGGTATAAAATTGTTAAAGTGCTGAAAGAAAACATTGCCAAACAAGAATTCTGTATCTGGTAAGACTCTGTTTGAATGATGAGGGAGAGATTAAGACATTCCCAGATAAACAGAAGCTGAGAGAGTTTATCACCATTAATTCTGCCCCATAAGCAGTGCTAAAGGGAGTTCTTCAGATTGAAAGGAAAGGAGGCCAGACAGTGGATTGAAGTGGCATAAAGAAATAAAGACTCCTGGTAAAAGTACCCATATGGGTAATTATAAATACCAGTGATGTTATATTGTATGTTTTGGTATGTAACACCACTTTATACTTCTTACAGATTCTAAAATGATAGTGCATAAAAAGTAATGATAAATATATGGTTTTGGACAACAATGTATAAAGACATAATTTTTAGCAAGTACAACAAAAATGGGTGTACCGAGGGGTATAGGAGCAATGTTTGTGTATGCTAATGAAGTTAACTTGGTGTCAAATCAAACATGAATGTTACAGATTTAGGATGTTAACTTTTAGTCCCATGGTAATCACAAAGAAAATATATGAAAAATACATACAGAAAGAAATGAGAAGGGACTCAAAGTGGTACAATATAAAATATCAAATAAATATGAAAGTGGGCAATAAAGGAAGAATTGAGAGCCTAAAAGGTATAAGAGTTACAAAAATGAAGCACAGAAGAAAGTTCTCCAATAACAGTAGTTACTTTAAATATATATGGATTAAACTCTCCAGTCAAAAGGCAGAGATTGGCAGAGATGACCCAACTATATGCTGCATACAAAAGACTCACCTAAATTCAGAGCTACAAGTGAGTTAAAGGATGATAAAAATATACCATACAAATAGTAACCAAAAGAGAGCTGGAGTAGTTATACTAATATCATCTAAAATAGACTTTTTTTTTTTTTTAATAGACTTTTAAGTCAAAACCTATTACAAACAACAAAGAAGGACACTATTTACTGATAAAGGGGTCAATTCACCAAGAAGACATAACAATTAAAAATATATGCACCTAATGACAGAGCCTCAAAATATATGAAACAACTATTGACAGATTTCAGGGGGTTAATAGGTAGTTCTAAATTAATAGTAGGAGACTTTAATACACCATTTTCAATAATCGATAGAAATCTAGACATAAGATCAGTAAGGAAATAGAAGATTTGGATGATGGTGTAAACCACCTGACCTAACAGACATTTATAGAACATGTCACCAAACAGCAACAGAGTACACACTCTTCTCTAGTGCACACAAGTCATTCTTCAAGATAGACGGTATATTAGGTTGCAAAACAAGTCTCAATAAATTAAAAAATATTAAAATCATACAATGTATCTTCTCTGATCAAGATGAAATGAAACTGGAAATCATAACAGAGGGAGAATTGGAAAATTCACAACTGTTGGGAATTAAACAATACACTCTTAAACAACCAATGGGTCAAAGAAGAAATCACAAAGGAAATTAGGGAATATCTTGAGGCAATGAAAATGATCATACAACATGCCAAAACTATGGATACAGCAAAGGTGGTGCTGTGAGGGAAATTTATAGCTCTAAATGCTTACAGGAAAATAGAAGAAAGATGATGGTAACACATTATAGTGAGTATAACTAACACAGCTGGTTTAAAAATGGGATTGTGGCTGAAAATGGAAGTTTAGGGACATAAATGTCAATTGAAAGAAAGCTGGAGAATAATCTAGGGACTGAATAGCAGTGAACCCAGAGGTAGATAGAGATTGTGGTTAATAGTACAAAATACAGGAATGTTCTTCTGTGAACTAGAACAAATGTACTATACTATTATAAGGTGGAAAGAACACGCCGATGCAAGGGAAAAATACAATTAATGTAACTTGTAGACTGTAGTTAACAGCAATACTGTAATATTCTTGCATCAGTGTCAAAGAAGGCACTATATCAGTGCTAAGGGTCAATAATAGGGGTGTATGAGATTTTTTTTTTGGACTAAGGAAAACGTTCAAAGGTTTATTGGAGCAATGACTGTATGGGTCTGTGATAAAAGTGAGAGCCACTGAGTGTACACTTTGGATAGAATGTACAAGGCATGGGACTGTATAACACAGTGAACCATTGGTTAGGTGATGGACTGTGGTTAACAGTTCAAATATGAGCATGTTCTCTCATGAACTATAATAAATGTACAATACTAATATATGGTGTTAATAATAGGTGGTTATATGGAAAAAATAAACCACATGTAAGCTGTGGTCCACAGTTAGTGGTAATAGTCTGATGATGTTCTTTCATAATCTAACAAATATTCCACAACAATGTAAGGTGTTGATGGAGGGGTGATGTATGGGAATTATGGGAATTGTGCATATAATGCACGATTGTTTTGTAAGCTCACAACTTCTCTAATAAAAACAATACATATTAATAAAAAGAAGAAAGGTCTCAAATCAGTGCGCTAACCCAACTGGAGGATATAGGGAAAAAAAAGAACAAACTAAACCCAAAGTGAGCAGAAGGAAGGAAATAGAGATTAGAATGGAGATAAATGAAATAGAGAATTAAAAAAAAAACAATAGAATCAATGAAATCAAATGTTGGTTCTATGAAAAGATCAATAAAATCAACAATCCTTTAGCTGGACTGACCAAAAAAGAAGAGAAAAAGCAAATAAATCAGAAATGAAAGGGGATACATTATTAACAACAGCCAGAAACTAGATTATAAGATGATACTGTGAACAATTATATGCAAACAAAATTACATAACCTAGATGAAATGGACAAATTCTTAAAAACCACAAACTTCCTACACTGACTCAAGAAATAGAAGATCTCAACAAACCAGTAACAAGTGAGGAGATTGAGTCAAAATCAAAAGCCTTCCAACATAGAAAAGTCCAGGACCAGATGGCTTCACTGATGAATTTTGCTAACATTCCAAGAAACATTATGCCAGTCCTGCTCAAACTCTTCCAAAAATTGGGGAAGAAGGAACACTCCCTAACCAATTCAGTGAGGCCAACATCACACTACTACCAAAGCCACATAAATATGTCACAAAGAAAATTATAGACCAATATCCCTTATGAATTATGAATAGAGATGGAAAAATCCTCAACAAAATATGAGCAAACTGAATTCAACAGCACATTAAAAGGATTATACACCATGGTCAACTGAGATTTATCTCAGGTATGCAAATGGTGGTTCAACATAACAAAACTAATGTGTAATGCACCACATTAATAGAACAAGGAAAAGCACCGTGATTATCTCAGTTGATGCTGAAAAGACATTCGACACAATCCAGCACCCTTTCTTAGTAAAAAACACTTAGAAAATTAGGAATAGAATGAAACTTCTTCATCATAAAAGGGCATCTGAAAAACGCACAACTAACATACTCACTGGTGAAACATTGAAAGTTTTCCCCCTAAGAACAGGAACAATACAAGGATGTCCCCTATTGACCACTGTTATTCAACAGTGTACTGGGAAGTTCCAGCCAGACCAGTTAACAAGAAAAAGAAACACAGGCACCCAAACTGGAAAGGAAGAAGTAAAACTTTGTCTTTGCAGATGGCATGATCCTATATATATAGAAAATACTGAAAAATCAAGAAAGCTACTAGAGCTAATAAACAAATTTAGCAAAGTGGCTAGTACAATATCAACACGCAAAAATCAATTGTTTGTATACTCTACTAATGAGCAATCTGAAGAGGAAATTGAAGAAAAAAAATTTTATTTATAATAACAACTAAAAGTATCAGATATCTATAAATAAATCTAACCAGAGATATAAAAGTCTTAAACCAGGTAAACTACAAAACATTGCTAAAAGAAATCAAAGAAGACCTAAATTCATGGAAAGACGCTCCGTGTTCATGGATTGGAAGAATTGTTAAGGTGTCATTTCTGCCTGAAAGGAATTCTAGATTCAACTGTGTTCCAATCAAAATTCCAACAGCCTTCTTTGCAGAAATGAAAAAGCCAGTCATCACATTCATAGGGAAGGGGAAGGGATCTGAATAGCCAAAACTATCTTGAAAAAGAACAACAAAGTTGGAGGGCTCACACTTCCCAATTTTAGAACTTATTACAAAGCTCTAATAATCAAAACAGGATTTTAATGGTACAAGGACAATCAAGTAGAATCAAATTGAGAGTTAAGAAACAAACCCTTACCTCGATAGCCAACTGGTTTTTTACAAGGGTGCCAAGTCCACTCAATGGGGAAAGAATAGTCTCTTTAACAAATAGTACCGAGAAAACTGGATATCCATATGCAGAAGAATGAAGGTAGACCCCTACATCACACCATATTTAAAAATTTAAAATGGCTCAAAGACCTGAATATAAGAATCATAACTACAAAACTAGAAAAAATACATAGGGAAGCATCTTCAAGATCTTACATTAGGCAAGCTGATGTGGCTTAAACAGTTGAGCTCCCACCTACTGCACGGGAAGTCCCAGGTTCAGAACCTGGTGCTTCCTAAAGAAGATGAGCAAGACAGCAAGCTGACGTGACAGGCAGGCACAGCAAGCTGAAGCAACAAGATGATGCAACTAGAGACACAAGGAGGAAAACATAATGAGAGATCCAACAAAGCAGAGGTGACTCAAGCAGTTAGGCACCTCCCTCCCACATAGGAGGTCCCGGGTTCGGTTCCCGGTGCCTCCTGAAAAAAAGACCAGCACACAACAAACAGACACAGCAAATGCAAACATGGGGCTGGGGAGAAAGAAATAAATCTTTTAAAAAAAAAAAAAAAAAAGATCTTATGTTACCTAGTGGTTTCTTAGACACCAAAAGCACAAGTAACAAAAGAAAAAGTAGATAAATGGGATCGCATCAAAATTTAAAATATTTGTGTATCTAAGGACTTCATTATGAAAGTAAAAAGACAACCACAGAACTGGGGGAAATATTTAGAAACCACCTGTCTGATAAGCTTTTAATATTCAGAATATATAAAGAAAGTCACACAACTCAATAACAAAAAGACAACCCAATTAAAAAATGGACAAAAGATTTGAATAGTCATTTTTCCAGGAACATATACTAGTGGCCAAAAAGCACAAGAAAAGATAATCAACATAATTAGCCATTCGGGAAATGCAAATCAAAACCACAATAAGACACCATTTCACACCTACTAGAGTGACTACTATTTAATATAAATAAATAAATAACAATTGTTGGTAAAGATGTGGAGAAATAGGAACGCTTTGTCGTTGGTGAAATGTAAAATGGTTCGGCCGCTGTGGAAAACAGTTTGGTGGTTCCTCAGAAAGTCAAGTAAAGAACTGCCACATGACCCAGCTATCCCACTTCTAGGTATATACCCAGAAGAATGAAAAGCAGGGACTCGAACAGATATTGCATACCAATGTTTATAGCAGCATTATTCATGAGTGCCAAAAGCTGGAAGCAACCCAAGTGTCCATCAACAGATGAATGGACAAGCAGAATGTGGTATATACATACAATGGAATGTGACTTAGCTTTAAAAAGGGATGCAACAACATGGATGAACCTTAAAGACACCGTGTTGACTGAAATAAACTAGACGCTAAAGGACAAACATTGTATGAGCCCACTCGTTTTGAAATAGAGTCAGCAAATTCATAGAGTCAGAAAGTAGATTACAGGTTACCAAGGTCCAGTATGGAGGGAGGGAGTGGGGAGTGAATGTTTAATTGGTAGAGAATTTCTGTCTGGGGTGAAGAAGGGTTTTGGTAATGGATGGTAGTAATGGTAGCACCACAATGTGAATGTGATTGATACCACCAAATTGTATAGTTGAATGTAGTTAAAAGGAAGAATTTTAGCTTATATATATGTTATTGGAATAAAAATTTTTAAAAAAAAAACAAAACATAAGATTGTCCATCACAAATGGTGAGCCCTAATGTAAACTGTGGGCAATAGTGAATAGTATAATTTTAGTAATATTGTTTCCTCAACTGTAACAAAGTTACCACACTAATGCAAAGTGTTAATAATAGGCAAGACTGCATGTGTGTAATAGGGGTTTATGGGAACTCTATTTTCTGCATGATTTTTCTGTAAACTTGCAAGTTTTCTAAAATATATATATATATTTAAGAAAAATCTAATTGTACTTTCAGGAGAAGTTACTGCCATTATAATTTGGAATGTTTTTAATTCATTACGCTGTGAGCAATGGTTTTCTTTTTCTCCTGTAGTCCTATTCTTATCTTCTCAACTGGTAAATCGGTATACTGGGGACTTCTAGAAGAATATATGCCATCACACAATATTTTATTATTTCAAGAGAATGGGGAAGAAATTGGAAAAAGAATTATCATCTGTTGAGCACTTCCTTACCTACTTAATACTTAAGAACACGCAAGGAAGATATTTTTTATCCCATCCTACAGATGGCAATACTTTTTCCACGAGATTACATATCTTGTCCAATGGCACAGCTAATAAATGGTTGAACTGGGAGTCAAGCTCAAGTCATGTCTAACTTTTGAATGCTTCCTTTTATACAACACTACAGCCTTCAAAGTTTAATGTCCAGATATAAGTGGCTTGCTGCTTTCTTGCTAATGCTTGCTCTTAGTATTAACATAAATGACTAAAGATTTCCAATCAATAAAATGGACTGAGTGCTTTGCTTTTAGATATTTCTCTTGAGTTCTACAACTTAACAAGTAAACTGGTTTTCCTTCTATATTTCATGATTAATTCAAAATTAGCCACTTTTCCCATACTAACAAATTGACATACCTGTGTGCTGAGTTAATAAATTAACAGTCATACAGTGACATATTTCCATCTTAGGAGTTATGTTTCTTTCCTGTGGTGTTTAAATGAAATGCCCATATAAAATTTTGTATCTTTAATTTCAGAAATTGAAATTATATTTTAATTGAACAGGTAACACAAGAAATTTCAGATAGCACAAGAATTTTCAGGCTGCTTGGATCTGACAGGTATGAGAATGTGTTGTATTAAATATTTAATACTAAAGGTATTTTATAAATCCAACATGAAACTGGTTACTGTTACAAGAGAATTGAAATTTCTACAATAAATATGTTCAATATTGTATTCTTCACACTAAGAATTCACAAGTCAGAAAGTTAGAAAACCCTTGAAAATGTTCCTGATCTTCCATGTACAGGAATTTATACATCTGTCTATGCTAGTTTTGCATTACCTACTATCTAAAGTCTGATTTACAGCACAAAAAAAGAGGAAATACCATGTGTTAAAAACCTGAACTTTTTGTTTTTAACGCCTAATAGGATTTGAGTTCTATTCTAATTTAGTTTCTGGTTCTTGAACTGCAATTTTTTTTTAAGTATTTGTAATAAGTAAGTTCCCCCCAATTTTTTTGTTGTTGTTTGTTTGTTTGTTTTTGAAGTACCAGAGGCCAGGGAATGAACCCGGGACCTCGTATGTGGGAAGCCAGCACTCAACCACTGAGCCGCATCGGCTTCCCTGAGTTGGTTTTATCGTTTGTTTGCTTGTAGTTTTTTTTTTGCTTTGTTTTGTTTTTTTCCAGGAGGCACCGGGAACTGAACCTGGGATCTCGCGTGGGGGAGGCAGGCACCCAATTGCTTGAGCCACATTGGCTCCCTCAACTTTTCTTAATATAGGTTTTTTCCTCCCTCTTGATTCTTTCTTACAAGAACACTGCATTTAGAGGTGTGAGGTGGCAGGCAGTAAAATTACTTCCCAGAGCTGGAAATGGCCCTTTAATTATAGTGGTTTGCAAATAATTTTTGCAAATGAACAGCATTTATAGAGGCATATAATGGAGAAGCATTGGAATGTTTTTCTGCTAGTATTAGTTTTCAAGAATAACTTTTTATTACATGTTTTTTTTTGTTTGTTTGTTTATTATTTTTAGGGTCGTGGTTTTGGAAAGTAGGCCAACTGATAACCCCACAGCAAATAGCAATTTATACATCCTGGCGGGTCATGAAAACAGTTACTGAGAAATGTTGTGCTTTGACAGTTAACTATAGAAAGAAAGAACACTACTGCTGCAACATTAATGGATGCTTGAAGCTGTACAAAAGCTGCAGTAACATGGCTTCAGTTACTTTGTAATTTATTGTGGCATGAGGCAAAGATGGGGAAAAGTTTTGTTTTAAGTGGTATGGATGTATTTAGCATATTGAACCACACAAGTGCTTAATTCATTGTTATGTAATCTTTGTACATATAGGCAGTATTTTTCTGTAAAATTCATATTGCTGAAGACAAGCAATGAGTTTATGTAGATAATGTACTTTTATGAGATGTATAAGTAACTGTCTTATGTGTACAGATGTAAATGTTGATGAAAATTGCAATTGGGGTTAATATTTTAAGAATTCTTAGTATATTCTTGGGTGTGATTATATTACAAATGGGATGCTGGCAATGAAAACAGTACATTTAACACTATTGTATTTTTATTATATGTAATTTAGTAATATGAATATAAATCTTGTAACTTTTAAAATTGTAATGGAGGATGTAATCATTTTATAATCTTGTTTTTAATTTTAATGCAAGTACACTGGTGTTTATATTTGCACAAAGTATTGATATGTGATGTATTAAGTCACAAAAGTAAGCTGTGACATTGTCAATATGCATTTGGCTCCACAACATCTTTTTTAAATGTATTTGGATTTGTTTTCTATGTGGAACAAACCAATCAACCACCCTGTTGTAGTAACTGGTCTTTTTATATTTTAAGCAGAATCCTGTAAGATTGCTTGTCCGTGCTTAAAAACAATACCTTTGAAAAAATATTGGATCACAGAATAGCGGTACCATGACTATAACACTGCATTTGTTGTCTGAATTACAGTATGCACAAAGAATAAATCAGCATTATTAAAGAGTCCATACCAAACAATTCATATAATCATCTTGAAGAACTATGACATTCCATAGAGTGAAATGGTTCAAACTTCTAGTAGAATTTTTTTCTTTTCTTGGCCTTATTTTATGATCATTTTTCATACTTCTTTTGACTTAGAGTGTTAACACATGGCCAAAATAATTTAGTTACTACCTCATACAAACAATATAATGGTTACTACACATCACAGGCACTTAGTTCTGGTTAAAGTCATTTTTGATTGCTATTTTCCAATGGAATATGTATATAACACGTTTCAGCAAAATACACACTTGGGCTCTTTTTTGGTATGTATTCTTTATATGTTAATGTGAGATATGTACTAAGAACAAACTAAGTTGTGATTTATCATCTTCATTTGTTTTAATTGATAATGCTTTTAAATATGTTCCTGATTGTACATAGTGTAAAATAAACACGTTTTTTAACATGCTGTTGTATAGTAGCTTGTCATCTTGCTTAATATGTATATAGTAATATTAAAATATATTTAAGGGGAAAATGGTTTTTATGCTGCATTTAAATCCTTAAATACCCAATTCTGGTCCCTCAAATATCAATATTTTTATTTGATCTGTGATCTCAAATTTCATGAATCAGTAATATTCCTACAAGTGAGAATCTTTTGTAGGCTCTTCAGTTTCCTGATCAAGAAAATCATATGTTCATAGTCTTTTGGTTAGAGCAGGGGTGGGCATACTACAGTCTTTAGCCCAATCTGGCCCATAGCCTGTTCTTGTAAATTGTTTCATTGGACCATAGAATCACGTATTCATATACATATTTCGTAGACTCTTTTTGCACTACTATGCTGTGCAGAGTTGAGTGGCTAAGAAAAAAAAACCCTGTATGGCCCACAAAACCTAAAATATTTACTGTCTGACCTTTTGCAGAAAAAGTTTGCCAACTCCTTGTTAGAGGAGAAAAAAAAAGTTTGGGAACTACAGTTCTGGAGGTAAGGAGAAGAAAAGACTAAGTAGGAAGAACTGGATTGAGGTTTAAAAAAAACACCTTCATTTATAGTATTGCTCCATTTATAGTATTGCTACCTGTCACTGTGACCTTGGTTAATTTGCTTTACTCTAGACCATTTCCCTGTCTAAAAATGTGATTTCTAAGGCATACAGATGCCAATAAATATAGCAGTTGTGTACATTATCACTTTTCCCAAATAAATACATTGTGACTAATCTTAGCATTAATGATTGATTAATTATGTTTTAAAACATCTTTTACCAGCATAACATCATCAGTATGCTGAAAAACAGACTCATGGAAAAGATTTTCAAAAAAACAAGTTCCTCTTGTTGGCATTTATTAACAATGTTATTATTCCTCTTTTTGAGCCCTGTTTTTCCAGTTTATAACTGTAAAATTTAAAAATGTTTAACCATTACATTTAACTCTCAAGCACTTTGAAATATTTCCAGAAAATATACAACTGGTTGTGCAGACCCCTGGAAACATAATCTTTGAAACTGAGGCCCAGTAACCTATATTTTACAAAGAGGCACAAGTAATTCTGATATGCAGCCCTGTGTAAGAACCACTGGTAGGCACTGAATGTAAATCAGTGTTTTGGACTGTGGTCCAAGGATCACCTGCCTCAAAAAGAATCATCTATGATAGTTAAAAATGCAAATTTTGGAGCTCCACAAGAAATTTTGATTGTGGATCTTTATGCAATCTAAAGCAAGACAACTCAAATGTTGGAAACAATCTCATCTTCATTGAAGTTCAAGCTATCTATCTTGTGACCTAGGTGCCTAGACATTAGTATTGGTGTTGAGAAGAATGAGATCGATTGTTTATGAACCTGTTGTCATCACCCATCTTGCTAGTGTGACTCTGATTGCAGTAAAGACCAGGAAAATAAAGGACAGATAAGTATTAATTTTCACCAGTACTGGAAGAGAGGTGAAAGTGTGCTGTACAAAATAATGAGTAATAATGGGTCCATAATAAGTATTCTTTGGAGGTATATAATAATTGCCCAGTTCACGTATTTGTGTACCGGGTGCTATTCTACATGCTTTATGTAGATTTTCCCTTTTAATCCTCAGAACAGCCCGATGAGGTTGGTATTGTTCACTTCATTTTACAAATGAAGAAACTGAGGCACAGAAAGATTAAATAATTTGCCCAAGACTATATAGCTGGGAAATTGTAGACCCAGGAATTGGACCTAAGCAGTTGGTTCAAAGTGTTTACTCTTAACCACAGTACTGGATTATAATTAATCAGTATACATGCAATATATCCACTGCCTTTTTAAAGACATTCTAACGGGTTTATTTTTCCCCCCCTTTTTTTGAAATTAGATTTTTCTTTTCTCCAGGAGTTGGATTTAAAATTCTGATTTTCACTATTTTCTTGGAGCAACAGAAATGAATTTCCTTATTTTTTGCTTTACCAAGAACTTGTTGGATAATAAGGCAGGACTAAAAGGAATAACTAATGATACAGGATCTTAGTAACTGAAGGACCCTGCCAGGCAGGGAAATGGACTAATCAATGTTCAACGTTTACGTGTTCTCCATTTTAATGTTCTGGATGCTTTGCGAAGGAACAGGACTTAGTTTGAAGACAATGTTAAGGGAAAAGGTAGTTAAAATGTATCCTGAGCGCCTTCGCGGCCTCTTCAGGTGCGTCTACACTTTGACATTATGGGCTCCGCCCAAAAGTTACCCACTGAGATGAACGCAGGCTTCCTGGGCCGCGGGTTCTGGGGAAAGCGACTCCGGAAACCGCGGGGCCGCGCAGCCTGAGCGTCCTGGTTGCCTGGGAAACGCCGCTGCAGTTCCGCTGGGGAGTTGCTAGGCCCGCAGCTGCCTGCGCAGAACGACCGCGCCGGGGCTGGGGCCGCCCGAGGCTGCGTCACCCTCCCTCCTGAACGCCTTGTAAGTGCGGATGCTGGTCACTGTTGGCTGGCCGGGTGAGATGGTGTCAGGTGGAGAGAGAAGTGGGGTCTGGCTAGAGGCTCCTAGAAAGAGAACGAAGAAAAGTCCCTTGAGAGGAGAAGTACGGTGCCGCCTTCCCCGTTGGTGGTCCCTGGAAGGGAAAGGAAGGGCTGGGGGCGAGGGGCTAGAGGCGGCACGTGGCTTCTGCAGGCCGCAAGACCGACCTGGTGCGGGCCTTGGAGGACTGGGAGAGAAGCGGCGGCGGGAGGTCGAGCGGGTGGGACGAGGCTCCAGGAGTGGGCAGTGGAGCGAGCTATAACCTTTCCGAGGGGCGCATTTGCGCGAGGCCAAGAAGCTGGACGTCCTTAAATGAAGGTCGAGACTAGTTTGAAGGCCTGGAATAACATGGATTGATGCCAGACTTTCAGATCTGTTCAGTGTAGACATGGAGTATGATACTTTTAAGCGAAATTCGTTTCTTGGATTGTGTAAATTACATGGTTTTCTGTGGATGCTTTTAATTGAACCCGATTGTACTCTCACCACCTCAAGTTTATAAACAGATGTGTATTTCTCTTGAAGTACAGTAATTAGGTATTATGTTTATAACAAACATGTTGAATAATTTTATAGCTCATTTTTCTGCTCAACAGGTTGTGACTTTTTAGCCTGTAGAATCCCTAACTGGTCTGGCCTGGTCTTGAAAAGTCTCCTTTCCAACCTCATTTCTAACTCCACAGTTGAAATTATCGTGTTGAATTTTGAATTTGTTTTAGCTCTCAGGACCTGATTTGTGATATAATCATAGAAAATAATCAGCCTCCCAAGTGTTTTCTCTGTTTCTATGTACATTTAAAGCAAATCCTTAAAGAAATTTCAAATAGAAAAATATCAGGGCATGTTCCCTTTATCCATTCAAGTATTTGTCTATCTCTCTGTCTATATACACTAGTAGGCCCCTCTCTTTGCCTGTCTTTGCCTTTGTACACAGAACTTCATGATCTTTAGAGTCTAGTAATTTGTAAATGCTGAACGCAGGAGGCTCTGTAAGCCAAGAGGTTACATAGCCTCAGATTGACTATAAAGAATGTTTTCAGTCAACTGCATTTATTCCCTACCAATACTTATAATATATCACTGTTTAATCTTGATTTCCTGCCCAAGCAAGTACTATATAATCAATAAAACATGTACTTTTTGCCTTTACTAAAAAAAGAAAAATTATTTTACATATTTAGTAGAAAAGATAGAATATAAAATTATAATAGAACTTCAAAAGTTGAGCACCTACTGTGTGCCAACCAATGGGTTAATAACATAAGCCAGTGTGATAATGTTTTAAAAAGAGTATGGGTGGAACAGATGTAGCTCAAGCAGTTGAGTGCCTGCCTCCCACATGGGAGGTCCTGGCTTGGGTTCCCAGTGCCTCCTAAACAAAAACAAACAACAGGCAAGCAAACGAAAAAGCCAACTCAAGGGAGCCAATGTGATTCGGTGGTTGAGCGCCAGCCTCCCGCATCCTGGTTCAATCCCTGGTGCCTCATAAATAAATAAATAAATAAATAAATGGTTTTATTTCTTGACTTTATTCCATTGATAAATATGTCCTTCTTTATGCTAATACTCTTCTCTTTATTTAATGTTATAGTAAAATTTGAAATCAAATAGCATCCTCCAAATTCATCCTTTATCAAAGTTATATAGGCAATTCTAAGTCCTTTGCATTTCTGTATAAATTTTTGGTTCAACTTGCCAATATCTACAAAAAATAATAAAACACATTGAGATTATTAGGGATTGAATTGAATCCATAGATGACTTTGTGGAGAACTAACATTCAGTTTTCCAATCTATGAACTCAGCATTTTTCTCCTTTAATCTCTTTCTTTAATTTCTCTCCAGTGTTTTTTTTTTGTTGTTGTTGTTGTTTTGTTTTTTGTTTGTTTGTTTTTTGAAATACCGGGGCTGGGGATTGAACCTAGGACCTTGTATGTGGGAAGCCAGCACTCAACCACTGAGCCACACTGGCTCCCCTGAGTTGGTTTTTTTGTTAGTTTGCTTGTTTGTTTTTTTGTTTTAGGAGGCACCAGGAACCAAACCCAGGACCTCCCATGTGGGAAGCAGGCACTCAACTGCTTGAGCCACATCCACTCCCTTATAATTTTTATTGTACAGGTATTGTACTTCACTTGTTAAATTTATTTCTAAGTATTTTTTCTTTATGTTACTGTGAATGGAATTGTTTTCTTAATTTCATTTTCAAATTATTTTTGTCAGTATATAAAAATACAATTTATTATTGTATATCAATCTTGTATCCTACTATGTTACAGGCTTTTTTATTAGTTCTAATAAGTTTTGTTTTTTGCGGGTTTTTTTTTTGGTAGGTTTATTATGATTTTCTATATACAGTGTCAAGTTATCTCCAAATACAGGCAGTTTTACTTTTCATTTACAATCTGTATTCCTTTAATTTATTTTTCTTGCATTATTGCACTGGCTAGAATTTCCAGTACAGTGTTAAATATAAGTAGTGAACATGAACATCTTTTTCCTGATCTTAGGGGGAAATCTTTCAGTCTTTCACCATTAAGCATGATGTTAGCTGTAAGTTTTTCGTAGGTTTGAGGAAGTTCCTTTCTGTTCCTAATTTATTGAGGTTTTTATGAATCTCATATGAATCTTTTATGAATGGGTATTGGATTTTTTTTTTTTTGAAGATTTATTTATTTATTTATCCCCCCACCCCACTCCCTATTGTTTGCGCTCTCTGTCTGCTTGTCTTCTTTTAGGAGACACCGGGAACCAAACCTGGGACCTCCTATGTGGGGTGGAGGCACCCAGTCGCTTGAGCCACATCTGCTCCCTGCTTGTTGTGTCTCTCATTGTGTCTCCTTGTGGCAACAAATTGTTGCATCATCTCATTGCTACATCTCATTGCATCAGCTTTCTGTGCCACCCCTTCAGGTCAGCTCACTGTCTTGCTTGTCTTCTTTAAGAGGCACCGGGAACTGAACCCAGGGCCTCCCAAATGGGAGGCGGGTGCCCAACTGCTTGAGCCACTTCTGTTCCCCGATATTGGATTTTGTCACATAAGTTTCTTCATCAGTTGAGATAATCATGCGGTTTTTGTCCTATATTCTACTGATATGGTATTTTACCTTATTTTCAGATATGAAACAACCGTGCATTCCTGAAATAAATCCCACATGTCATGGGCTATAATCCTTTTTATATGTTTCTGAGTTTGGTTTGCTGATGATTTTGTTAGAGATTGTATGTTCAAGGACTAATAATCTGTAGTTTTCTTGTGATTTCTTTTTCTGACTTTAGTTTCAGGGTAATAATTCTGGCCTCATAAAATGAGCTGGAAAGTGTTCCCTACTTCTTCTGTTTTCTGAAAGAGTTTGTTATTGGTATTATTTCTTCATTAAATATTTGATAAAATTTACCAGCAAAGTCATCCAAGCCTGACTTTTCTTTTGTGGGTACATTTTTAATTTCTAATTAAATTTCTTTACTTTTTATAAGTGTAATCGGATTTTCTATTTCTTCTTGAGTCAGTTTTGGGATTTTGCATCTTTATATGCATTTGTCCAACCAAGTTGTCTAATTTGGTTGGATAAAGTGGATTCATGTTATTCCCTTATAACCTTTATAATTTCTGTAGGATGGAAGTAAGGTCCTCTCTTTCATTTCTGATTTTGACAATTTTGTCTCCTCTTTTTTCTTGGTCATTCTAGCTAAAGGTTCATCAATCTTTTTCAAGAACTAATTTTTTTTGAAGAACTAATTTTTATTTTTTGTTTTTCCTATTGTTTTTGTGATGAGAAGTCAGTCATTAAGCATATTGCTGTTCCCCTGTATGTGATTCATTTCTCTCTTGCTGCTTTCAAGGCTTCCTTTTTGTCTTTCGTTTTTGGCAATTTGATTATGATATATCTAGTAAGGATCTCTGTGTTTATGCTACTTGAGTTTATTGAGCTTCTTGGATCTATACATTAATGTTTGGTTGGTTGGTTGGTTAATCAGTTTTGGAAAGGTTTGGACCATTTCTTGAAATAATTTTTCTGCCCCTTTCTCTCTCTCCTCTTTCTGGGATCTCATTACACATATGTTGATACTGTTGATTTTATCCCCAATTCTCTCTGGCTCCATTCATCATCAGTTTTTTCCCTCTCTGTTCTTCATATTGGTTATAGTCTATCGATCAATCTTCAAATTCACTGATTATTTCTTCTGATATCACAAATCAGCCCATCTAATAAAGTTTTCATTTTATATGGTTTCCATTTTTCTGTTGAGAGTCCTTATTGAGTCATTATCACTATACTTTTTCAATTCTTTATATATAGTTTGCTTTAATTATTTGAATATGTTTATAATAGCAGTTTTGAAGTCCTTGTCAACTAAATCCAACATCTCTGTCTACTCAGACTCCATTCCTCTTGACTTCTCTTTTTTTCCTGATAATGAGTCACACTTTTCTTTTTCATAGCTTGTCTCAGAATTTTTTGTTGTTATTGAAAAGTGGACATTTTGCCACTGAATTGTACAGTTAAAATGGCTAAAATGGCAAATTGTATATCATATATATGTTTCCACAACAACAAAAATAAGATAAAATGAACATTTTAGATAATATATTGTATCAGCCCTGGATTCTGATTTTCTCTTCTACAGGTTTTATATGTGACTTGATCTTTTTGTTTGTTTGTTTTGTTTTGTTTTTACAACCTGTTGGTGTGCCATAATGTCCTCCCCCCTAGATATATGGCTGCTGATGTCTCTGTTCAGTTGTTTGTTCTTATTTTATTTTTTAGCCTCATTGTCTAAGGGTCCCCACTGTGTCTATATGCAGTAATGACCGGAGCAGCAGTTAGGCTCAAACACCTCAGACCATAGGTTGTCTACCCACTACCAGTGGATCAATGTGTGGGTTGAGCTCATTCAAAGTTCAGTCAATTCTCAAATCTGCTTTAGCTTTCACTTTTCTCCAGGCCTTCTTGGGTCCCTCTGTGCATACCTGTAATTTCCTGGTTCACCAGAGATGTGTGTGGAGAGCTAATCTAGCCCTTCTATGGCACTCTCATTTTCAGGATCTTCACATCAATTTCTGGTTGGCCTACTGCTGACCCCAACTGGGGTAATATCTTTGGGCTACCAAAGCATTGGCTTTTTTTTTTTTTTTTTTTTAACTTTATTTGTACATTTAATAATTGAAAATATAAACAATTAAAAACTAAAAAGTAAACACAGATGAATAAATATATACATTTCTCAATTAAATGTAAAGGATACATATAAAATTTTTTTTTTAATCGAACAATATGTTACACAATATATTTGGTTCATAGTTACGCATTCATACAGTAAAAGCATTGGTTTTTCACCCATTTCTTTCTTACTGAGTTTGTAATTTTACTGACAGTGTTGTCTCAGGTTTTCAGCCTCTGAGCCATGTCAAGATCACCACCTCGGGGCATAAGGCGCTGGTTTTCATGGCCAGTCCACACTGGTAATACTACTACTTTGCCTGCTGAGCTGGGCTACCAGGATGGTACTGGAGGGTTAAGAACAGCCCGGGGCATGAAGGCCTCAGACAACTACTGTTTATAAGTGGAGTTCTAACAGCTTCTCATGAATAAACACTTCTAAATTTGTTTTTTGCCTTTGATTGATTTCCAGAGCCCCAAAATAGTTGTTTTTGGCAATTTTACCCAGTTTTATACTTGTGTTTTGGGAATATAATTCACCTACCTCTTTACCTCACCATAGGCAAAAAAAAGAAAAAATCCCTAGTGCCCTTTGGTGGGAACTTTTTCTTTAGGGTAACTTTCTCTATTTCTTATACAGAAATCAGTCTACCTGGGGAGCAGATGTGGCTCAAGTGGTTGAGTGCATGCTTCCCATGTATGAGGTCCCAGGTTCAATCTGCGGTACCTCCAAAAAAAGAAAAGAAAGAAATCAGTCTAAATCCTCAATCTTTAATGGGGTCAATTTTGGCAGACTATTTTTCTAAGAAATTATTCATTTCATCTAGGTTTTTAGAAATTCCAGCAAAATTTTTTTTCTTCTGTTTAATGGTTATTCCCTCTTGTTATTTATTTTGTGTATTTTTTTCTTTCTGTCTTTAAGTTAAGTATAGTTGATAATTTCCTATATTAATTGTTTTGGGGAACCAGGATTTTTATTGATTGATTAGATCTACTCTTTATATATTGTCTACCTTGTTTTCTGCTTTAATTTTTTTAAAGATTTGTTTTATTTTTTACTTTATCCCCCCATTCCCCTAGATGGTTCACTTTGTCTGTCTGTCATTGTTTGCTTGCCTTCTCCAGGAGGTACTGGGAACCGCACCTGGGACCTCCCACATGGGAGGTATATGCCCAATGACCTGAGCCACACCCATTCCCACGGGCTGTAGTGTCTCCTGGCCTGTGGCATCTGCTTGTTCAGGCATCTGCTCGTTGCGGCTGGGTGCAGGCGTCTAGCTCTTGTTGTGGCAGGATGCAGTGTCTAGCTCTCACTGCAGCAGGATGCGGTGTCTAGTTCTCGTTGTGGCAAGTGCGGGCATCTAGCTTTCCTTGTGGCACGTGTGGGTGTCTGCTTGTCTTGTTTAGAAGACACTGGGACCTGAACCTGGGACCTCCCGTGTGGTAGGCAGATGCCCAACCGGTTGAGCCACATCTGCTTCCTTGCTTTAATTTTTATTATTTACTTTCTTATGTTTTCTTTTGGTTTATTTTGATCTTTTTCTAGCTTTTTGAATCAGGAATTTAATTCATTTTTATTCTTTCATTTTCATTGGTATGTGTTTAAGTCTTTGATTTTTCTTCTTCTTCCTGCTTTATATCAGTTTCTCAGTCTAAGGATTATTGGCATTTTGGATCAAATACTTTATTGTGGGACATCTGTTCTATAAATTGCATCCCTGGCCTCTACATACTCATGACAATCAAATATGTCCTCAGACATTGCCAAATGTCTCCTGGAGAGCAAAATCACCCTTATTTGAGAACCACAGCTTAAATTTATTCTATAGATTTTGATATGTAGTGTTTTCATTATTTTTTAAGTCCATAATTTCAATTTCCCCTTTTACCCAAGAGATGTGTAATAGAAGGTTTTTTATTTTTTATTTTTTATTTTATTTTTTTTTTTTTTTTTTTACCAGGAGGTCCCAGGGATCGAACCCCGGTCTCTCCATATGGTAGACGGACGCCGAACTTCTTGAGCCACATCCGTTTCCCTAGAAGGTTTTTTAAATTTCTAGGTGGAAATTATTTTTTTTAATTTTGTTGTTTTATTTTGTTCTAATTTCTAGTTTGATAGCATTGTAATCAGAATGTTGTTTGTATTGTTTCTACTTTATGAAATGTACTGGCACTTTCTTTGTGACCTAATATATAATCAATTTTGTGATTGTTCTATGTGTACTTGAGAAGAAGAAGGTATGTTCTACATTATCAGAAAATAAAATTATATATATCTCCCCCCAGTCTACCTTATTGGTTCCATTGTTTAGGTCTTCTATGCCCTTATGTATAGACCTGTCCTTTACTGAGAGTGGTATGTTTAAGTCTCTCCTTAAACATGGCTTTTATGGTAGGAACTTATTAGGGTAAAAACTTACAGTTCTTAGAGATGCTGTCTCACCAAGGTCGCCTGCAGGTGATCCTGGAGTCCTGCTACATGGCAAGGCAAAATGGCAGCTCTACTAGTCTCTACCTTCTCCTCCAGGCTCACTTTCTCCCCGAGCTCAGCTGTGGGTGATCACATAGCAGGGCTTCTTCATCTCTTCAGCTTTGAGCTGCTCTGTGGGCCTAGCCTCTTGGGGGCCTCTTTCCATGCGTCTGTACTCTGCTTATTCCAGCCTCCAGCCTCTTTCTCAGCCTCTCTCAATCTCTCGGAGTTTCTCTTTCTGCAGCTATAGGAGTTCCTGGAGTCTGCTCTCACATGGCAGCTTTCTTTCTCTGTCTGTTTCTGCTTTCGGTTCTTCCCTTATAGAAGCCTCTAGCAAGAGGGCAGAGACCCAACCTGGGTCACACCTCTCTGATGTAGTCTAATCAAAGGCCTTAAAGCAATGTAATCCAAAGGTGATCTAATCAAAAGATCCTTTAACTGAACCTAATGCAATCAAAGGATCCCACACCCACCGGAATTGATTATTTCAAAGAACATGATCTTTCCTGGGATTCACAAAACTTCAAATTATCACACCAGGTTAAGTAACTGTTTTCTGGAACCTTATTTTATTGTATTCAGCAATTTGGTTGATGTGATGGAGAGAGCCAGGAGAGTTAAATCTAGTCCGAAGAATCAGTCATTTAATCTATTTTTTAAAAAAGGAAAAGCATAGATTAACAGATCATTAGCTTGCCTACCTAGACCTAGAGGAAAATAAGAAAACACACAGACTAAAACTTCACAATTAAGTTTTTTTTTGTTATATTCATAGTTTTTCCCAAAAACCATAGTTCTTATCAAGTAGATTAAATTTATAAAGCTAGAATTTAAATTAAATATAAATTAAATTCATAATGTTCTATACCAGTAACTTTCTAAACCAAATTCCTAGCTTCTCCTATTCCATTCTTGTCTCAGCCACCTATTCCTGGGCTAAAGAAAGGCAAATATATTTTATGCCTATATCTAAATACTATTAAGATAACAATGCTATGTAAAAATACAGTACAGTTAATAGAGATTTGAGGACATAATCTGTGATGATTTTCCATGTGTTACAAAAGATTTTATTTTTAAAAAATACTTGGTGTGTACTTTGAGTTTCCTTCCTTTAATAGAAGAGGAAATAGAACCCACCAAAAAATAATTCACATTGTAAAATAATACATTAGTGGACTTATCCAGGTAAACATTTCTTCTGGCTATATATTTTTATGGTGACAAGTGAGAATAGATGATTTCTTTCCACATTAAGATAATCTGTGGATGGAAAAGACTGAATACTAACTTTTTTAAAAAAATGAGCTCATTTGAAACATGAGACATTTTTTAGGTGGTCAAACTCTTTCACTTGACATTTTATTAATACCAAGACCTAAATAAAATGGTTCTCTGAATTGTGCAATCTTTTGAATTTAGCTAGAGGAGGTATACTATAGAGATAAAAATTGATCTCTGGAGCCTAATTGCTCTGGGTTCTGATTCCATACTAACTTCATTGTGCCTCAGTTTTCTCATCTATATAAGGGGATTAAAATAATGCTGACTTCATATAATATTCATGCAGATTATGTATAATTTGCTTAGAACAGTGTTATTTAGGTATGAGCTACTATTATTAGACTATTGATAGGATTCTGCTGGGTGAAGTGGGGTGGGATTTTGAAGACTAATTAAAATTTTTATATTTTTAATTCTGCACTGCTTTATTTAATTACTTTGGTCTTATTGGTCATTTAACATGTCATCCAGTCAGTACATAATTCACAAATGGATGATGCAAGAAAAAGTAAACCATAGCCATTCCCTTAATGAAGAATTAGAGAAATCTATCTTTTTTTTTTGCTTTATCATATTTTCCATGGGGGCTTAGAATTTAAGAATCTGTGCCTCCATATGAATAAACATTAAGAGCAATAGAGGATGCTCTAGAAAGATTTTTTTTTTTAAAAATTTTGTTGTTACTGTTTTTAATGGCTGCTTTGTTCAACTGGCCACATTTTCTCTTCTCACCACCAGATGGAAACCAAGCACTTTGTATCATGTCTTTCTACACTTTTTCTAGTCACTGCTGTTTTTAAATGTCAAAATAATTTTTTTAAAAATAAACACCATGTTTAAGGAGGGAAAACTAAACACCATATTTAAGAGTATGAAATGTTCCTTCAGCTGGATTTTACAGCATCATGTTTTAATCACTTACTTGAGTATAATGAAAACAATAGATTGGATAAGGTTCCTTTCCACAACTTCTTTTTTTTTTTTTTTTTTTTTTAATTTAAAATTTTCATTCTCTTACAAAATAAGATTAACTGTAATATAACATTGTAATTGAAAGATCTCTTTGAAAGCTGTTTCTGATTATTCTAATCTGCACTGTGACCATGCAGTTTTGCACAAGAATTTCATTCTTTTTAGTTATTGCCTTAATAACCAAATAGTTCCCAATTTTTTAAAATTCAGAGCATTGTTTATTTCCCCTTTCGACTCTGACAGACCCTGAGTGAGCAACACCAATTCCAGTACTCACTGAGGTCACTGAAGTTTCAGGGAAAACTGGTTTCTCTCATGACCTGCTGTTTCAGGATCCTTGATGCTCAAGGTGGGAGGCCCCCCACTCCCCTGTCCTCGGAGATAACAGGACTCCAGTGGCTGCTGGACTAGAAGAGTGCATGTCCAACTCTGGAGGCCAAGGATTCCACAAGGCAGCAATTTCCTCAAAGGTCATGGGGTTCCACCTTTCACCATTATCCCATCTGTAACAGGCAAACCCCAAATCCGATTTCTGAGTTCCTAGGCACAAGCAGACAGCCTTTGCCAGGTGTCGGGGAGTGTTCCTCACTTCTCTGTCTCCTGGCTGGCTCGCCAAATATGTTAGCGGAACACTCTGGGTTCTGAGTTTCTAGGTTCTTGGCTTCATCACAAGAATGAATTCAGATATGTGCCAGTTTAGAGGCCAGTTAAAAGAGTTTATTAAGAAATGAGAAAAAAAGGAAAAATACACACCCAAGACGGTTGCGGGCCGTGCTCCAGGGAGAGGCGCACCTCGAGACGCATCTCCACAAAGTCTTTTAATTCAACTGAAATAATAATGAGATCTCTGTGTCAGCTAGAAGAACTCTTTAGAACAAAACTAAACAAAAGTATGACTAACAAAAGTACACGTTAAAATTAATCATAGAAATACATCTTTGACATCCTTGGCAAATTGATTTTATTTACTAGACTCTGAGAACATCATCCTTTATAACTTGTTTAAAGTGAATGAATCTTATTTTCCAGGTGCAACATCATTCTGCAAGTCAATCAGTACAATAATTTTGTCACTTCGAATATAATGGAAAAGTATGAAAAATTAGCTAAGATTGGAGAAGGGTCTTATGGGGTTGTATTCAAGTGCAGAAACAAAACCTCTGGACAAGTAGTAGCTATTAAAAAATTTGTGGAATCTGAAGATGATCCGGTCGTTAAGAAAATAGCACTGAGAGAAATACGTATGTTGAAGGTAGGTTAATTTTCTACATATTTATCTATAATATATATGTAGATATGGTATTGGGCAAAATGTGAATGTCAAAATCACAAAGAATTTTAAGGTGGTATATAATTTTCTTTTTTTTTTTTTTTTTTTTTTTAAAGATTTTATTTATTTATTCATATATCCCCCCCTTGCTGCTCGCGCTCGCCGGGTCAGCCAACCATGCCGTGCGGGCAGGCCTGCCCCCACCAGGAGGCCCCGGGAACCGAACCCGGGGCCCCCCATATGGTAAACGGGAGCCCCACTGACCGAGCCACAGCCGCCCCCCTAATTTTCTCATTGGACTTAAATTCCTTTGTAGCAGCAACTTTGGGAAATAAGTTGATTATCACTTGGACTTTGCTCTGATGGTCAGCTATGTATAATAAAAATTGTACACAAGAGTACAGCTGTAGATGGTTAAAATATTGATGTACTTAACATTCTGGTTGATAAACACTCATTATTCTAAGTAAACCCCTCCCAGTGTTTTCCTCCCCACCCCAACTTCAAGTCCTGGCCCCTCCTTTGGAGCCCCCCAAGCCCTCCCGCTCCCTCACAAAACAGCACGGGCCCTACAGGACCACACCAGCACCCCGGTAGACAAGATATTGATTGGCTTCTGCCTGTGCTGGGCTGGTTCTTAAATATATTGAATATCACCCCCAGCTATGTATACATTTTTTACACAAAGGTTTTTTGTTGTAATTATAACATACAATAGAATTTGAGATTCATAAAATCTCAAGGTAAATTTTTTCTTATCCTACAATTGTACCATTTTCGAACATAAGAGACCTTAGAGATGCTTCTCATCCAGCACATTTATCAGAAAGGAAACTGAGACAGTACTAAGAAGTACTGAGGGCAGTACTTCTTGTTGAAATGCAGATTCTGAGTTGGAGTGAGGGGAGGGGCCTGAGAATCTGCATTCCTAATAGCTCCCAGACGGTGCAGAAGCTGCTGCTTCAGGACCACACTTTGAGTAACAAGACTCTGATTTACTTTCCTGGAGAACACACTGCCTACCTTTACTTTTGACTTTTTAACCTATTTTTAGAAAACCTCAGAAATTCAGTTTGTAAAAGGGGAACAAATTTATCATATGATCTACCCTTTTTAAAAAATGTTATCCAGGGAAGCGGCTGTGGCTCAGTGAGTAGGGCTCCCATTTACCATATGGGAGGCCCCGGGTTCGGTTCCCAGGGGCCTCCTGGTGAAGGCAAGCCCGCCCGCACGGCGTGGTTAGCTGACCCAGCGAGCACAAGCAGCAAGGGGGGGATAAATGAATAAATAAATAAAATCTTTAAAAAAAAAAAAATTGTTATCTGCAGCAGGTTTCCACAGCTAAGTTCCAGTGCTTTGTTTAGCATATAATTTGATATACACAGTTTTCAAGAATACATCTGATCCTGATTTTTAAAAATGGTTTGCTGTCTCTTCTTGACCCAGCAGAGGGCGCTGGTCAGCTGGCCAGTCCTGGCATGGGCCCCAGAGCTAAGCTACCAGCTGTGTTGTTTTATAATAAAAATTGTGCTTTACCCCTTCTCCCAACCAGTCTCCAAGTAAAGTTGATGCTCAGTAACCTCTCGTTTACCAGGGGTTTGAGAATAAGCTTTCAGGTAACATGTAGCCAAATTTCAACTCACCTTGATCTCTGACGGTGACTCAGAATGTCACCTGCTTCTGGTATGTTGTACTCATGTATGCCCTGAACATATTCCTTCCTGATCTGTCTGCCTTACCTTCCTCACATAGTCTTGTTGTTTACATTTGATTTGCTAACTTTTACTTTAGGCAGGTCACCACAGGGTTTTGGTTTTTGTTTTTGCTTGGTTTTGTGTTTTTGGGGTGGTGGTGATGCTGAGTTCTTTTCATTTGCAAAGGAGATATGAATTGCTGACCCACCCCCAGGCAGGAGGCTTGTCAGGTTCAACCTTGATGTTGCATCCAGCTGTGGCATCCGAATCCCTCCTCTGGGAGGGGTCCTGCCTCTCTTACAGGCTATGGTTTTACTGCAGCACACAGCAGCTGGCTCACTGGTTGGAGGTGATTCCTCCACTGTTTGCCTTTGTGCCCTTTTAGGCAGTGGAGCATATAGAAATTGTCTTGGTGCTCTGGTATTTTTATGCATATTGGATTCCCTCTTCTCATACTGTTGAGCAGCAGGCATATAATCACAGGCTGCTATTGTTTTGGGCAAACTACACTTAGTATCCCAAGGGTTGTATAGAGGCCCTGTACCTAAGCCTCTGTATTGCACCTCCTGTTATTTATTGAGCTTCTGGTGTACACAAAATGCAGCATTCTCTCTCATTATTTATCTTTCTGGGTAAGTAGCCTAGGGTTTTGAAAGTTGATTTGTCTCCTATCATGGAAAAATAACAGGAAAAATGAGTTAAAAGTAGGAGTGATCATTCATCCTGGTTTGCCCAAGACAATGCTAGCTTAGAGCTATTGGCCCAGGGTCCCTTCAGAAGTGCCCCAGTTTATATGCTAAATTGTGTCACCCTAGCTACAGGCAGGGCCACTATACATGGTGTGGACAATTAGGTAGTCACTCTAGTTATGGATCATCATATTCAGAATTTTCCCCTTTATTACAATAGTAAACTGAGGCTTCATGGTGAAATGCTTCAGTTTGGAAATATAATTTAACATATAAGAAATATCTAAGCATAAGAAACAACAATAGAATCAAAGAAGAGAGCTGAATATGTAGTAAATAAAATGCTGACTACCTGGGTTCTCCTAGAATAGGCAGTTTAATCAGATTTGTGGGCTGCAGTCTGGTATTGTGAGAGCCAACCTACAATACTAGAGTCCAGTCTGGTTCAAATCCAGCTGACAGTTCCATTAAATCCATGGCAATACGTACGCTAAGTGGCTATTGATGATTTTTATACTCTTCTACTCAATAATTACATTTCCTCAACTTTTTATTTAAGCTATTTTATGACTTGGCTATTTCAAGTTTCCACAAAATGCACAAAGTATTTTTAGTTTTAGTGCTTGTATTTTAAGTTATGTATTCTACTTGTGCTTTATTTGCTAGAAAGATTCACACATTTTAGTTACCATCTATTATGGGTAGATTAGTTGAGATCTTAAATTTCTCCCAATTTAAGATTTTATGATTCTTACCAAGGGCAACTTCTCTTATAACTGTAATGAAATTCTCCACAAGAGATGCATAGAAAATGATGAGCAAGGACTTCAGTCCTTAAAATGGGAGGAACTATTATTGCAAATAGATCCCTAAACTTTGTATTTCAATTTCTTGGCAGCAATTAAAACATCTAAACCTTGTGAACCTCATTGAAGTGTTCAGGAAAAAAAGGAAGATGCATTTAGTTTTTGAATATTGTGATCATACACTTTTAAATGAGCTGGAAAGAAACCCAAATGGGTAAGTAATCTAGAAACTGTAGTCCTGTTCTCAGTTTCATTCTATGTGGCACTAACTATGATAAATTTTACATCCTAGCTACAGTTCCTTTTCTACCCTACATGCTTCTAGCTACCTCTCTCCTGTCTCAGGTAGGATGTATTCAGAGGGCAAATAAATAGTTTTATTTTTAACTTTTTATTGTAGTAACAAATATACAACTCAAAATTTCCCATTTTAACCACCTTCAAGAGTACAATTCAGTAGTAGTAATTACATTCACAGTGTTGTGATACCATCACTAATATCTATCACCTTTCTTTTTTATCACCTCAAACAGAAACTTTGTACCCATTGAACAATAGCTCCCCATTTCTCTCTCCCCACAGCACTTGGTAACCTCTAATCTACTTTCTGTCTCTATGACTTTGCCTATGCTAAATATTTCACATAGTGGAATCATACATTATTTGTCCTTTTGTATCCAGCTTATTTAACACTTAACATAATGTTTTCAGGATTCATCCCTACTGTCGCATATATCAAAATCTTCCTTTTTACAGCCAAGTAATATTCCATTGTTTGTATACAGCACATTTTGTTTATCCATTCATCTGTTAATGGACACTTGGGTGGCTTCTACCTTTTAGTTATTGTAACTAATGTTGCTGTAAATGTTGGTGTATAAATATCTCTGAGTCCCTGCTTTCAATTCTTTTGGGTATATGCTAAGAAGTGGGATTACCGAGTCATGGTAATTCCATTTTCAACTTTCTGAGGAACCCCTGAATGACTTTCCACAGTGGCTGCACCATTCTATAGTGCCCCCAGCAGTGTATAAGAGTGCCTGTTTCTCCATATCCTCGACAAAGGTCAAACAGATATTAACCTAGAGGAAATATAGTTAGGAAGATAAATCTGCATATAACAAATCAAAATGCATTTTAAGGGGAGCAGATGTGGCTCAAGCAGTTGAGTACCAGCTTCCCACACGGGAAGACCCAGGTTTGGTTTCCGGTGCTGCCTTAAAAAAAAAAAAAAAAAGCAAAACAAACAAACAAAAAACAACTCAGAGGAGTCAATATGGCGCTGGCTTCCCACATATTAGGTCCCAGCTTCAATCCCTGGCCCCCAGTACCTCAGAAAAAAAAAACTAGATAAAATTTTTGGAAGTGATATAAAATTTACATTATTTTCATCATGTTATTCTCCCATAAGATCTAAGAGAATTACCTTGTGTTATTGAAACTAATGAAATCCACTACAGTAACCACCGCAACATACAAATATCATGTGCAAAACATCAACAGCTTTTATAATGATAAGGAATTTAGAAAATCTATTGAAGGATCACATTCAGATATTGACAACAAAAAGCATAGGAATAAGGATACAAAGAATTGTTCAGGATCTACATTAAAAACTACAAAACTTACGGAGGTACATAAAAGATTTTGTTTAAATGAGAAATTTCTAGATGAAAATATCTGTGACAATTTCAAATTATTTTATAAATCCCAAAAAGAAAAAGATTCTGTTCTTGAACTAATCCATTCCTATGGGTGTGGGGCCCTTTTGATTGGACTATGTTAGTGAGACCTGACTCAGGTTGGGTCTCTGCCCTCTTGCTGGAGCTTTATATAAACAGAGACACAGAGAAAGGAAGCTGCCATTTTGATCCTTACCATGTGAGAGAAAGGAGAAGGTATAGAGAGGACTCCAGGTTTGCCTCCAGCTATGGAAAGGCAGAGAAGCCTCAAGAGGCTCAAGGAGCTTAGGCCCAGGAAGAGATGCCTGATGACCCACAGCTGAGCTCAAGGACAGATGCCCTGAGAGGCTGAGAAGGGCAGAATCAGTCTGGAATCAGCAGAACAGAGAGACACAGAAAGAAGCCTCCAAGGGACTGGGCCCACGGCACAGCTCACGGCTGAGGAGATGAGTCCTGCCATATGCCTGATCGCTACATGGCAGGTTGCCAGGATTACTAGTAGCTGACTTTGGTGAGAAAGCATCTCTGATGGTGATTTGATTTGGACATTTCATGGCTTTGGAACTGTAAGGTTTTCCCCTAATAAACTTCCCATTACATGAATTGTATGCTTTATTAATATGTATCAATAAAATTGATTTGTTTAAAAAAAAATCCCATTTTAAAAACCAACCAATTACTGACACTTTGTATCAACAGCCATGATGCAAACTAAGACAATATTTAACAATATTATGAAGATGCCACCTCCCCGATTTATTTAATTCATTGCATAAAATTCTAATCAGAAAACCAGTGAGATTTTTTTGAAACTTGAAAAAGTTACACTCAGTGAAGACATTTTTTTAAAAAGAAGAAAAAAGAGAACTTTAACTGCCAAAGATTAAATCACAATAATTAAAACAGTGTGGTAATGACACAAAAATGTACAGAAAGACCAGTGAAATGGTTAAGAAGTCCAGGCGCAATCTCAAGTCTATATACACATTATAGAATAATAACAAGGTGGCAGTGGAAATCAGGGAAGAAGGGCCTGTTATTCCTTGCTGGACATAAGAATTACTTTTGTACACTATGACATTATTAGAAGAAAATAGAGGTGGATCATTATATTAGTCTGCCAAATGACTGCAGAAGCAAAGTACCAAAAATTTGTTGGCTTTTATAAAGGGTATTTATTTGGGGTAAAAGCTTACAGTCCCTTGGGAAGCGGCTGTGGCTCAATCAGTAGGGCTCCCGTTTACCATATGGGAGGCCCCGGGTTCGGTTCCCGAGGCCTCCTGGTGAAGGCAAGCCCGCCCGCACGGTGTGGTTAGCTGACCCAGCGAGCACAAGCAGCAAGGGGGAATAAATGAATAAATAAATAAAATCTTTAAAAAAAAAAGAAAAAAAAGCTTACAGTCCCAAGGCCATGGAAAGTCCAACTCAAGGTACCATATTCTCACCAAAGTCAGCTGCCACGTGTTGAAGCAAGATGGCAGGCAATCTCCATGAGGGTTCATCCTTCCCCCTGGGCTTCCTCTCTCAGGCTCAGCTCTGCTTCTTCCTGATTTCAGCTCTTAGGGCTTCTATATCAGTCTCAGCTGTCCCGCTCTCTTCCTAAGCTCAGCTATTAGCTATTAGGCAAAATGGTTCATCGCTCCCTGGGGCTTCAGCTGTTTGAGCCTTCTCCTTTTTGTCACAAGGTAGGATTGAAAATGACAGAGCTCTCTCTTCCTGTGTGTCTATGTGAGTGTCTGTTTATATCAGACCCAGCAAGGAGGTGGAGACTCAACTTGAGTCACTCACACCTTACTGAAAATCAGAAAGCCCTAATCATAACCAGTAGAAGAATAGCAGCTATGTACGGCAGGGGAAGCATAGAGAGATTGAGAGATGATGGGTTTTGTTTATTTGTTTGTCTGTTTTTTGTTTATTATTATTGTTACTGGAATAATGAAAGGGCTTTAAGAATGAGTGAAGTGATGAATGTACAAATATTGATTACACTGAATACCATTGCTTGTACACTTTGGATGGATTTATGCTTTATTAATATGTGTACCAATAAAATTGATTTAAGAAAAATACTAGCACCCAATTCGACAATATATATATATATTTTTTTATTTATCCCCCCCTTCCTGCTTGTGCTCACTGTGTCCATTTGCTGTGCGTTTTTCTGTGTTTGCTTGTCTCCCTTTGTTGTGTCATCTCTGTGACAGCTCACCGCACTGCACAGGCCAACAGCTCACCGTGCCGCGTGGGCCAGCTTGCCTTCACCAGGAGCCCTGGGAATCGAACCCGGGGCCTCCCATATGGTAAATGGGAGCCCAACCACTTGAGCCACATCTACTTCCCACGACTATATTTAGTCAAAAAAAAATTTAGTGAATTACTACTGTGCGCAAAGCACTACTCTAAGGGTATGGCAGTGAATAAAACATACAAAAAATCTGTCCTCCTGGAGCTTACATTCCAGTGGATATGATAAAGCTAATCATTTTAAAAAGGGGAATGCAAAATGACCGATACACCTATGAAAGCATGATTATCCTCCCTATTAACCAAAGAAATTTTAAAAATTTAAAATAAGGCACCATTTTCCCACCTATCAAATTGGCAAAGATTTCTCACAACTCAAGATAGCACGTATTGAGCAGGTGTAGTTCAGTGGTTGAGCGCCTGCTTTGCATGTACAAGGTCCCACGTTCAATCTCCGGTACCTCCTAAAAAAAAAAGTAGCAAGTATTTTTAACAATTAGGGAACCAGGCACTCTCACAGGTAGGGAGAAGATAATTAGGAGAGAATTTTGGCAATGTGTATGAATCTTTTAAACTATTTTCACCCTTTGACAGAGAAATTCCATTTAGAGATAATTGTAGTAAGAAAATAATCAGGTGCAAAAAGTCATGTTAAGAATGTTTAACACATTATTTGTAACAAAAAAAATGATGTAATTGCCAAATAGGAAAGAAGTGGTTAAATATATTTTGGTGGAGCCATACAGTGGAGCAATTTGCGTCCAGCCCATTAAAAAGCAGGCCGTAGAAGAAGAGTTAATGTCCTAGGGAAACATTCATGAGCTGGTATGGAAAAAAATGAGATTATAAAGTAGAATGTTCCGTGTAATTGAAAATTTATTTTGAAAAAATAATGTAGATTAAATAGATGGATGAGCAAACAGATAGATAAATATGTGCATTAAAAATAGTTTTGATAGATACATACCAAAACAGTACCTTTATGTGGCTGATTTCCTTTCTTTGTACTTTTTCAAATTTCACCATTATCTTTGTAAATGCACATCCATTACCTTTAACATATAAATTAATTTTTAAAATGTTAAAATTGTTGAACTAGTTCAATTTATTATGAGCTAAATAAATTTCTGTACTTTGTCTTAGAGGCAGATGTTTGTAGAGGTCCAGTCAATCATTTTACAAATTAATTTGCAAGTTAACATACATTTTCATCAAGTTGGCAATCTATACCTACTTGGGGTATTGTTCAGGGCCCTGAAAATAAAACATATAGTCTGTACCCCAGTTTAGTTGAATGTCTTTTTCTTCTCTATACACACCCTAAGCCTTCCTGCCTTTAGGACTTAATCTTCAAAATGTGAAGTCCTGGTATTCTTACTATCTCTGAGATTCCTCCATCCAAGTGGAATTGCTTTCCTCTGCACCTCCAAGAATTTACTTTTATCACTGCCATGGTACTTGATACTAACTCCCTTATATTCTGTGTGTGTGTGTGTGTGGTTTTTTTTTATTGTTGTTTAAATATATTATGTGATTTTATATGCATACTCTCTCCATTACTAGACCAAATTTCTTGAGGGAAGAACCCATACCTAATTCATCTTAATAGCTTCCTCAGTGCCCAAAATTCATTCATTCATTTCACTCTAAACATATTTTATTGAGTGCTTACACTGGTGCAGAGAATACAAAGATATAAAGGCACTAGAAGCATGAAATATAATGAAGACACAAATATACAAAGTCACAATTATAAATTGTAATGTTGACCCGTTAATGTTGATGCAAAGAGAACCATTCCCAACATCTGTTGGAGCTGAGGAATCAGGGAAGATTCTGAGGGGGGATTGTCATTTAGGCTAAGGCTTGGAAAGGGTTGGCCAGTTAGACAATCTTGGAAGAACGCATTCCAGACAGTGCAAGCAATGGATAAAAAGGCAGAAAGGCATGAAAGAGCAAGGCATGTTCAAGCAACTCCTATGTTCAATGAGTATTTAGCAATCCCAGGGATCTCTGAACAACCCTTCTCTCCACTCTTTAAGTTTTACAAGTTTATTTAGCAGTGCCAGTCTATAGAAGTGCTCTCTATTAGCCCAAAGACTTGGATCCACATGGGGGAATGCAAGTAGGAGCAATGCAGAGTATGGCACTCTTCAGTGATATGCTGGGTACTCCAGATAGCAATGATTAGTTAAAAACATGCATTTACTTTTAATCCCTTCCAAAAGCCTACTTAAATAACAGCGAAGAGAGTATTTTCAAAATACTCAGTGAATAACAAACACAGGTAAATGACCAGACAGCACACATACCAATCCTACTTTGTTGCTCTTTATTAGGGGACACTCACAGAGTTAGGAGTCACGACTGGTGTGTAGGCATAAGGTCATCGATGTAATGGGCCTGTGGGATGAGCTGTGGGTTGGTGAAATGGTCAAGGAACCCAAGGACTACATTATAGCGCAAAGACAGAGTTGATATAACACTGAAGTAAGACAGTGAGGGTGTACTGTTTTCCCTGCCACATGAATGCTTCATTAGAGAAAACACAATTGTTAAATCCATAGCTGCATACCAAATACTTTGACTGTTGGGTTTGCTCCAGTAAAGAGACTACATGTATAAGAGCAGCTGCAGTTGGCATTATCTGACTGAAATTTACACTTAAAATAATCTATTCTCATTCTCCAAGAGCCACTTCTGCTCCACAGAGGCATTAGTAAATTAATTGGGAATGTGATAAGAATGGCCACCCCTGCCAACAGGAGGAGTTCCCTTCTATATATGATGCATTCCATGTGCTAGCGTCATCCTGCCTGCAAGAAGCTTAAAACCTAATGAAGACATTGAGGCCTGCGCAGGCCCCAACCTGTCCATGGTTTGGGGTTGCTATCTGCCTCATAAACCAAACTGGAGGCTTTGTCTTTTGGGAAGACAAAGTCGTCTTTTCCTCTGAAAAGGCCTCCTACATAGATAGTTTGGGGATTTGCCAGGAATAGGAGGGTGGGGAGTGAGGTCTTGTGAGTCTGTGTGTTCAGGTGAGGTGGAGGGAGAAGAGAGCAGTCACAACCAGAAAGTCCAGAGTGGAATGTAGTTACCTCCGAGGCATGTCACTGTTAACCCAGCCTGTGCTCATGCCAGTGAGAGAAGTGGATTTCTGCATAATAAAATAATAATAACTGTTCCAAAAAAAAATCAAATGAAGAGACAGATATTCAAAGAAATAATTATAAATGATTATGGTGTTTTAAAACTACATCAGGAGCGGATGTGGCTCAAGCAGTTGAGCACCTGCTTCCCACGTGGGAGGTCCCAGGTTCAGTTCCCAGTGTATCCTAAAAAAATAAAAACAAACAACAAGCAAACAAAAGAAAAAACCAACTCAGGGGAGCCAATGTGGCTCAGTGGTTGAATGACAGCTTCCCACTTACAAGGTCCTCAAGTTCAATCCCCATCCACAGTACCTCGAAAAAAAAAAAAAAACCTACTCCATGGGTTTATAAAACTACAGCAGTCCACTTCTGGCTGGTAAGAGCACACCATGTACTTCTATTAATGAGGCTTGAATTTCTTCCTCAGTTAATTGATCATAGAGAATGGGAGTGGGTTGATGAAGGGATGAGAATACATCAAGAGTATTGAAACACATGTTGAGGGGAGAACCAGCATCCCAAACAGCAATATAGTGCTCTGTCCCAGATGATAAAGGGGGAGATTCTGCCTTTGAGACGACTTCCCAACTTCAGTGGGGATAATGGGATCCCTGGATGGCTGAGGCCCAGGAGTGGTACTTGACTTCTAGGAGCATGGTGGGCATGGTTACTGGAACAGGCAGCAGGACCAGAGTGATGAGCATAATGGTTTTTATCTGATCTTTGAAGGTAGCTAATTGACATAGGTTCTCCAAAACTGAAATAGATGAGTAGATCACCAGATTCTATTTGTTCTTTATAAACTAATGACTGGAGGCCTGGCTTGAGTCACCACAATAGCCACAGTCTCTCCTCCAGTTCCTGAACCAAAATCAGTTCACAGATGCAAGCCTCACAAATAAAGGGGAGAGAACCATCCTTGAGGAGCAGCCCTGCGATAACACCACACACCTAATTTCCCCTAGCCTCCCCCAAAATGACCTATGGTTATTTACCAAGACAAGTGTGCACTAGGAAAAGGGAAATACCCAGTCTTTCAGGAATTATTGGACAATAACTCTGAAGTAAAGCCAATCACAAGTGACCTTGAAAGCCACTCTGGTTCGGGAGTCAGGTAACAAATGGAATTTTGACTTAAATCCATGTCATGGTAGTCCCCTTGGGTCCATGAAATCATTGTGGGGTCTTATACCCCGTTTCCTAACTGGATAGTTGAAATAGAGATACTAGCAAGTAGAAAAAGAGCCAGTTGTCATTCTCATCAAAAGAATGAAGGATATTATGGTGAGAGGAACCTAGAAGAAGTGAATAAACTCAACATCATATTCAGATCCTAGGCATCAGCAAAAAATTATGAGCCATGCTAAGAAAATGAAAGAAATGTCCCAAGCAAAGGAATATATCAAAGCCCCAGGATTTGAGACAACTTATCAGTGAGATTCATACAGATTTCCAAAATCAAATTAATTAGTTGAAAGACAATATGGCTTGGAGCGGAAGTGGCTCAAGCCATTGGGCACCTCCCTTCCACATGGGAGGTCCCGGGTTCAGTTCACGGTGCTTCCAAAAAAAAAAAAAAAAATGATGAGCACGCACTGAACAGACACAGAGAGCAGACAACAGGCGCAAACAATAAGGGGAGGGGAGGAATAAATAAAAAATAATAAATCTTAAAAAAGAAAAAAAGGAAAGAATATGGTTAAAGAGATAGAGGACATCAAGGAGACACTTAGGCGCCGATGGCCAGTGGCCGGGGAGCATGATGGAGTCCTTGGGTTCAGAGAAAGAGTGGCCCGGAAGCGGCTCTGCAGCAGCCAGTAGTAACAGCACAAGACAGCGGCTGCTGTCCATGCTGGACAATGTAGAGGTCTTGTCGAGGAAACTTATAAAAATTCTGGCAATTTGAAGAAACCAAAAGATGCTTCATCCTGGAGAGGAAAACCAGATCCTGAAGTAGTTAATTCACAGAGATGGGGAATTTCAGGAATTAATGAAATTGGCCCTTATTCCCAGAAGAACAGAGCAATGACACGAACAGGCATCTGCACACCAATGTTCACAATGGTGTTATTCATGATTGCCAAAATATGGAAACAACTCAGGCGTACGTTAACAGGTGAATGGATTAAAAAACTGGTGTATACACACAATGGGAATATAACGCAGCTTTAAGAAGAGATGACGTCGTGAAGCATATGACAATATGGATGAACCTGGAGGACGTTATGTTGAGTGAAGCAAGTCGGACACAAAAGGACAAATTCTGTATGATTGTGCTACTATGAACTAAATATATTGTGTAATCTCATGGAGTTAATAACTTGAATATGGGTCACCAGAAAATAGAATGAGATTAGAGAATGGAAAGCTGAGGGTTAACTTGTGCAGGATTGGTAAAAAGGATGTGTGTGACTATTTGGGTAGAGATGGTGAAAGCCCAACATAATGTTTGTAACTAGCAGTGCTATTGTATGGGTGTGACAGTGACTGAAAGGGAAAGTCAAGGTCATGTATATTACTAAAAGGAAAGCTCCTAAAGAAGGTGAATATAGACTTGCCACATGACCTGGCAATACCACTACTAGGTACATACCCAGAAGAACTGAGAGCAGTGACACAGACATCTGCACACCGATGTTCATAGCGGTGTTATTCACAATTGCCATAACTTGGAAACCGCCCAGGTGCTCATCAACCAATGAATGGATAAACAACTGTGGTGTATACACACGATGGAATATTATGCAGCTGTAAGAAGAAATGAAGTCGTAAAGCACATGACAACATGGATGAACCTGGAGGACATTATGTTGAGTGAAGCAAGCCAGACACAAAAGGACAAATACGGTATGATTGTGCTACTATGAACTAAACATATTGTGTAATCTCATGGAGTTAATAACTTGAATATGGGTCATCAGGAAATAGAATGAGGTTAGAGAATGGAAAGCCGAGGATTAACTTGTACAGAATTGATAAAAATGATATGTGTTAATCTTTGAAAATGAATAGAAAAGGTGAAAGCACAACATAATGTTTGTAACTAGCGGTGCTATTATATGGGTACGACAGTGGTTGAAAAAGAAAGTCTAAGGTCATGTATATTACTAAAAGGAACGTGAAAAAATGTAACATCGGACTGTATGGCAAAGTAAAACCTCAAGTGAAATATGAATATGGGTATTATTGCATATATAAGACTCTTTCTTTGAAACTGAACAAATGTATGTTAATGTTAAAAGATGTTAATACCAGGCAAAAAAAAGAAAACATGCTAAGTGTAGTACAAAAGTACTGCATTTTGTATGATTCCATTCATATAAAAGATAAATGTAAATCAATTTAGAAAGGTAAAATTAGATTAGTGGTTAGGTAGGGCTGAGGAAGGATAGAGGAGTTGAGAGGTGACTGCTAAGGGGTGTGGCGTTTTTAGAGTTATGAAATTGTTCTAAAAGTTTTTTATGGTGACGAATGCATAATACTGTGATTATACTAAAAGCCATTGATTGTACACTTTGGATAAATTTATGGTATGTGGATATATCGTAAAACTGCTTTTTAAAAAAAAAAAAAAAAAACAGGTCTTGGGTTAGCCTAAAGTTCATTGCTGCAGGATCAAAATGGAAATCTCACTCCTGAAACTTATCCTAAAAAATAATTGTACAACTACAATAAGTTGAATGATTACAGTTGTTCACTGAAGTATTGTGTATAGAAACACAAGCTGGATTAACATAATTGCTCATCAGTGGGGACTAATTAAATACATTAAGGTACGTCCACACATTGACATTCTCTGCAGCCACTCAAAAGTATGTGTACGTATTAGTGTCTGCACCTCTCTGCATAAAATGTTTCTGACAGGGTGGGAGGAGCTTCAGAGAATGAAGTCGGTGGCTGAGAGGCAGGTATGAAAGACTTTGATCAAGGTCTCAGATACCGCCTACTGGTGGCTGAATTCCTGATATAGCTCTACTTCCAAATACTCCTGACACTGACTGCCAAAATCAATAATTCTAATCTGGGGTCTTTAGACTCATGGACTATTTGATAAAGACCCACAAGTCATCTATAATATGGGGGGGGGCAATCCTTTTTCAAATGGAAAAAGCTGCTCACACTTAGAAAAAGCATCAGGCTCACTTTGTATAAAATAATATGAACCCAGTGGAGTAACCCCTTGAAGTGGGCTAAGAAAAAGTAAAGCAATTTTCATTAAAATTATTAAAAAAAAACATTTCCCGGACACCTTTTACGCCATGCTAGTTGATCATAACAAGCCATGTCCATTCCACTTCCATTCCCAGCCCTAGCTCCTGGAACCCCAGGCTAGGAATTTTCATTTCCTTTTTTACTTTTTCCCCCAGAGTTGCTGATGGAGTGATCAAAAGTGTATTATGGCAAACACTTCAAGCTCTTAATTTCTGTCATAAACATAACGTAAGTAACATTCTTTAATTAATTTGTTAATTTCTTCACGATGGTGCCTTTTTTCCTGAGTAGCTCAGAGTTCTATTTGACAGCTAAAGACAGGAGGGAAAATAAGACCCAGAAGAGCAAATCCAAAGGAAGTTACAGAATGTGAGGAAAACTGTTGCATTATTCATGGCCTTTTCCAAATTCTGTAGGAATCGGATTACTTGCTTTCTTATAAATTAAAAGTTTCTAGAAATTTTTAATTAGCCATAGTTCTAATGACTCCTATGAAAAATTGTTAAGTGGTTCAAGTAATTTTTCAGGATATCAGTAGTGCAATCCACCATAGTTGGTTTTATTTTATTACATCTCTTAACTCTTTGATCCTTTAACAAAGATATACTTTGTTTGTTTTCTATGCCCTTTTTTTTTTTTTTAGGAGGTACCAGGAATTGAACCTGGGATCTCGTACATGGGAAGCAGGCACTCAACCACTGAGCTACCTCTACTCCCCAGTGAGAAATGGTTTTTTCATTTGTTTGTTTTGTTTTTTTAGGAGGCACCTGGGATCAAACACGGGACCTCATACATGGGAAGCAGGCGCTCAATCACTTGAGCTACATCCGCTCCCCCCCCATTAATTTTTTAAAGTCATAGTTCTCAAATGTAAGCATGCATGAGGATTCCCTGCAGGACTTGTTAAAACACCAGTTCCTGGGCCCCACACCCCAGAGGGTGATTAAATAGATCTGCGGTGGTGCTCAAGAATTTGCATTCTAACATTTTCCTAGGTGACGCTAAGGCTGCTTGTCTAGGAATCACAATGTGTTATAGGAATCATTTTGACTGGTTGCTTCCTGTGAATAATTTAACTTCTTTCCCCTGTATTTCCTTTAAATTGGTATTTATATTTAGAGACTTGATTATATTTTTATATTCACGTTCAGTTTTTTAGAGAAGAATACTTCATATGTGGTCCTGTATAATTCCTATTGTATCACATCATGAAGTATTTAAGGTCTAATTGTCCTATTTGAATCATTTTAAAATTGATCAGTGGGTTCAGGAGGTATTCGTTTGATCCCTTCCATTATAAATTTCCCTTTGAACTTTTTGTACAATGGTTTTAACTTTAGCATCCATTGATAATTATTGACTACTTGTGCCTATATCTACTAGTTCATTAGGGTTAAAAGAGGGCGATTTTCTAATTCTATTATTCCTCCTGCATGCATTAATTGAAATTCAATAGAGAAGAACATACCCTTATGGACTCTGGTTACTATAAAATACAATAAGATAAATATGTGATTATTTCCATTTATTTGTCTTTTTCAGTACTCAGAGTGATAAGTCTGTTTTTTTGTTTTGTTTTGTTTTTTTAATTTATTTATTTACTTTATACATTTTAAACCCCACCTTCCCCATTTTGCTGTTTTGTGTCCGTTCGCTGGGCAATTCTCTGTGTCTGTTTCCTGCCATCTCTTCTCATCCTCCTCCAGTCATCACCAGGATTCGTTCCTGGAGACCTCCGATGTAGGAGAGAGGTGTTCTGCCACCTGCACCACCTCGGTGCCTGGTTTTTTTTGGAGCTTTCAGAGCATCTCATCTTGTCTCTCCCCTGCGTCTCTCTTCTGTTACATCATCATCTTGCTGCATGGCTCCCGGGGCCTGGTGGCTCACCGGCACACACAGCCTGGCAGCCCATGCGCCTTCTATATATATATATATATATATATTATTTTACCGGGAGGTCCTGGGGATCAAACCCAGGTCCCTCCATATGGCAGACAGACGCCCAACCATTTGAGCCACATCGGCCCCCGATAAGTCTGTCTTGACAACCTCCAAAAGTGAACAATGAAGGTTTTTTTCTCCCCTGGGTTTTTATGTATGTGATGTGTTTCAATCCTTTGCAGTTATTATTTTCTCTGATGTTCAAATTGTCCCATATTAGGACTGTAGGAGCTCTTCAAGTTGCCTCCTGGGTGCTTTTACTATGGTGATATTTCTTTTAAAAAATATTTCCAGACCTTTTGAGTTGATTCTTAAACAGAAACAATGTTGAGACAAGGATGCAGACTTCAATATGGTCATTTTGGTGTCAACAGAATGTCTACCACACTAGTTTAGGAATGCTGAAAAACACAGTACAAGATCATGGAACAAAGTTTCAATAAATAGAGAAAGCTTCCTTTAGTTCTAAGGAAGTCAGTGAAGTTTTTGTTAGAATAAGCCAGAAGCTTTTATTTCCAGCTAATAAAATATAGAGATGGGAAGCGGCTGTGGCTCAATCAGTAGGGCTCCCGTTTACCATATGGGAGGCCCCGGGTTCGGTTCCCGGGGCCTCCTGGTGAAGGCAAAGCCCGCCCACACGGCGTGGTTAGCTGACCCAGCGAGCACAAGCAGCAAGGGGGGGATAAATGAATAAATAAATAAAATCTTTAAAAAAAAAAAAAAATATAGAGATACTGTACACAAGGTACATAAATATGTTTTTCATGGTGCAAGTACTTGTGCTTTCAAATACTCACTAAAGATGATGCTGAATTAATCCATATCTCTGTTGTTTTCCACCATGCTATAGGAATTATTAAAGTTCACTTTAGGTTGCTGCAGAAGTTTTACAAGTAGTTAAAATAATTTTTAAAAAAATACTGTTCGGGGAGCGGATGTAACTCAAGTGGTTGAGCATCTGCTTCCCATGTACAAGGTCCTGGATTTAATTCCCAATACATCCTAAAAACAAAACAAACAAACAAAATATAACTCTTATTGGGAGCAGATATAGTTCAGTGGTTGAGCACCTCCCTCCCATGTATGATGTCCTGGGTTCAATCCCTGGTACTTCCTAAAAAAATATATTAAAAAAGAAAAAAATGCTGTTTACTATAAATGTTTTCACTTTATCCCTATATAAACACACATTTTCCAGTGTACTAGAGTATAAGCTTGACTGTTCTGTATGTAGCTGATTAATCTTTCTATCTCTTATAATACCTAGCTTGTTTCTTTTATTAAAAAGGTACACAATAAATATTTATTGAATAATGGAATGAATGAACAAATGAATTAGGCAGTTAACCTACTACCTGATTGTGACTCACCATTTCTAGTGGACCCAAACATTATTGTAGGTCAGTGCAACTGTTATCATTTCTCTGCTTGGACCAACATGTTTTGTAAGTTAACCTTTAAGATAGTAAAAACATCCCATTGATGATCTATTATCTCTATTAAAAATGGATAATTTTTCAGACAAACTTCCCTCCTCCAAGATGGAAATTACTTCTGAACTCTGGTTATCTCATTATCTTATACTATGGTAAGCCTTTTTGTATCTATCTTTTTATTTTATCTGTTAGCTAAAATGTATGCAAAGAATCAAAATCTAATTTACATATTAGCTGTTACAATAATACATCTAAAACCTTTATACTGTCCTTATTTTGAAAGGAACCCTCATGATACTCTGAAAAGGATAGAAAAGGCAGTCTGACCCAGTGGTTTCAACAGCTTCCAACCTTCTTATCTCCAGAGTTGTGATCCTAACCAAGACCATGAAGGCTGGAAAAGTAGTAAGAGATTTAAGCCTTGCTACATGAAGTGTGGTTATAGAGATCACCTGAGACCCATTAGAAATGCAGACTCTCAGGCTCACCACAGACATACTGAATCAGAATCTACATTTTAACAAGATCTCCAGGTGATTCATATGAACATTAAATTTTGAGAAGCATTGGCTTTAATAAAATATTAAATAAATATTTAATAAAATACAAGAGACTATTTTGTCTCTTTCTTGCTCTATAATATCACTGGAATGAGATAACCAAAGTGATCCATTATGTATCATTTTGAACTCATGGATTTTTATAAATTTGATGCATTGATTAGAGAAAAAGAACTTCATCTCAAAATGGCAAAACCACACAGTGATTTCTGGGTTTTAAGTGTGTCAGCTTGCAATATCATCATCATCTTGATGATATTAATGTTTTAGTTGTCAGGAAAGCATTCTCTTTCCTCTCTCGTTTCTATATATTTTCCTAAAGCTCAAAAAGAACAACCTTCTCAGATAATGGAAAACTATCATTCAGTGGGCTATCTAGGAAGCAACAGTGTGGGAAGATGTTGGAGTAGGAAGCTCCAGGAATCAGTCCCTCCACTAAAACAACTATTGAACTGGCAAGACCTGCTTGAATCAACTATTTTGAAACTCTGGAGACTCATGGAACACTGTGCAGTGTCCAGGGAAGAGCTGAAGGAAGAGGCTGGAAAGTTGCAGTAAGTATCAGTGAATTTCACCCTTCCTGCAGTAGCTACTATCTACTATGCCCCAACCATATGGCCTGCAGCAATGGGGATTGCATCCTGGGCTGCTGGTGCAGCTTGCTGGTGCCAGGATTGGCTATAATGATCTAGTCCTCCAAAATCGAGGTGTATGTGGTCTGATCACTGATCACTGCTTTGGATTACCTACTTCAGATCACTGGGGGGCCAGATCTGAGGGCAGCCATTATTCCAATGCCCTTCAGCCAAATGCAGAAGAGTCTTAAAAGAGGCAGTACTTTTTTCTCTCTTCTCTTTCCATTCCCCTTCTTGGAGCAAAAATAGTTTGGCAAAGTCATAAATTGACAGCTGCAGCCTTCAACATCAGGAAAAAAAAAAAAAAAGCAGTAATCTCAGAGAACTAGACTTACGGAGTTATAACATAATACTCAGAATGTCCAATTCTTAACAAAAAATTACAAAGCACACAAAGAAACAGGAATGAATGGCCCATTTACAGGGAAAAAAAAAAAAAAGAACTTACCAGAAATCATCCCTGAGGAAGCTCAGACATTAGGATTATTACTCAAAGATTTTAAATCAATTGTCTTACATATGTTCAGTGAGCTAAAAGAAATCCATATAGAAAGAACTAAAATTAAAGTGATGTCTGAACAAAACAGATATTTGGAAATTATAAAAGAACCAAACAAAGTTTGGAGCTGCAAAGTACAATAATTGAAATAAAAAATTCATTAGATGGATTCAACAGCAGATTTGAAAAAGCAGAAGAAAGGATCAGTGAACTTGAAGATAAGACAATTGAAAATTTCTAGTGTGAAGAGCAGAAAGAGAAAAATGATGAAAAATGGAGAAAATCTGAGGGACCTGTGGGACACCATCAAGTGTACCAACATACATATCATTAGAGTCCCCAAAGGACAAGAGAGGAAAGGGCAAAAAAGCATTTGAAGAAATAATGACTGACAACTTTCCAAATCCAATGAAAGACATGAATATACACATCCAGGAAGCTAAACAAACTCCAAGCAGGATAAACTCTAAGAGATCTACACTAAAACACATTACAGCAAAATTGCCGAAATCCAAAGACAATTTCTCATCAGAAACCATGGCAGCCAGGAGACAGTGGGATGACATATTTAAAGTCCTTAAAGTAAAAACTGTCAACTAAGAATTCTATGTACAGCAAAATTGTCTTTCAAAATTGGAGACATTAAAACATTTGCAGATAAAAACTGAAAGAGGGGAAGTGGCTGTGGCTTAGTCAGTAGGGCTCCCGTTTACCATATGGGAGGCCCGGGTTCGGTTCCTGGGGCCTCCTGGTGAAGGCAAGCCCGCCCGCACGGTGTGGTTAGCTGACCCAGTGAGCACAAGCAGCAAGGGGGGGGATAAATGAATAAATAAATAAAATCTTTAAAAAAAAAAAAAAAAACTGAAAGACTTCATTACCATAAGACCTGCCCTACAAGAAATGCTAAAGGGAGACCTTCAGGCTAAAATAAAAGGACACTAGACAGTAACTCGAACCCATAAGAGAAAGAAAGAACATTGGTAAAGGTAAATAAATATACAATTCTGTATTATGGTACTTTCAGTTTGTAACTGCTCTCTTCACCCACACACCCATATGACTTAACAAGCAAATGTGTAAAATAACATTTTATAGCTATGTTAATGGACCTACAATTGGGTGGAGACATAGCCTGAGATAATAACAATATAATGGGGGAGGGAAGGAGATATATAGGAGTAGAGAATTTGTACACTGAACCTAGGTTAGTACTAGTCAGACTAGGTTGTTATTAGTTTAAGTTGTTTATTGTAATACAAAGGCAACCACTAAGAAAATAACTGAAAAATATAGTGCAATGGAAAGAAGAAGGGAATCAAAATAGTACGTTACAAAAAAATATCTATATGCAAAAAAGCCAGTAATGGAATAATTGAGGAATGAAAAACATACACACCATACAGAACGCAAATAGCTAAATGGCAGAAGTAAAACCATTATTTTCAGTTATTAACTTAAATGTCAGTTGATTAAACTCACATATTTAAAGGCAGAGATTGGTTGATTGGATGAAAAAGCATGATCCGTCTATATGCTGTCTACAAGAAAATCACTTTAGGTAAGAAGAAACACAGGTTGAAATTTAAATGGTGGAAAAAGATATTCCATGCAAACAGTAATCAAAAGAGCCAGAGTGGCTTTGTTATTGTCAGACTTTAAATAAAAAAAGATTAAAAGAGAAAAAGTAGGATATTATATAATGATAAAAGGTTCAGGAAAGCATGAAGATATAATGATTATAAGCATATATATATATACACTACAAGAGAACCCCAAAATATGTGAAGCAAAAATTGACAGAATTGAAGGGAGAAATAGGTGAGTCTACAATAATTGATGGAGAATTCAATATACCACTTTCGATAATGGATAGAACATCTAAACAGGAGATCAATACGAAATAGAAGACAACACTAGGAACCAAGTAGACCTAATGGATATATATAGAATACCCAACAACAGCAGAATACACATTCTTCTCAAGTACACATGGAACATTTTCCAGGACAGACTGTATATTAGGCCACAAAGCAAATATTAATAAATTTAAAAATTTGGAAATCATACAAAATATCTACTCAGAACACAATGGAATAAAGCTAGAAATCACTAACAGAAGGAAAACTGGAAAATTTACAAATATATGGAAAATAAACACACAATTAAACGACGAATTTGTCCAAGAAGAAATCACAAGAATTAGAAAATATCTTGAGATGAACAAAGACAAAAACACAACATAGTAATTCTTATTGTGGGGAGGGGATGTGGCTCAAGTGGTTGAGCATCTGCTTCCCACATGGGAAGTCCCAGGTTCGGTTTCCAGTGCCTCCTAAAAACAAACGATAAAACCAACTGGAAGCTAATGTGGTTCAGTCAATGAGCTGCAACCTTCCCATATACAAGGTCCCAGGTTCAATCCCCGGCCCCCAGTACCTAAAATAAAATAAAATAAAATAAAATAAAAAGAAGGGGAAGTGGGTGTAGCTCATTGATTGAGTGCCTTCTTCCCATGTACAAGGTCTGGGGTTCTATCCCTGGTACTTCCTTAAAAAAAAAAAAAAGAAAGAACCTAACTTACCACCTAAGGAAAGTAGAACAAGAAGAGCAAACTAAATTCTTAGTAGAATAAAGGAAATAATAAAAATTAGAGATAAATGAAATAGAGAACAGAAAAACAATAGAATCAACCAAAACAAAAGTTGGTTTTATGAAAATAATCAACAAGCCTTTAACCAGACTGACAAAAATAGAGGACACAAGTAAACCAAGAATGAAAATCGGGACATTATAGTCAACCTTACAGAAATAAAAAGGATTATAATAGAGTATTGTGAAAAATTGTACACCAGGATATTAGAAAACCTAGGAGAAATCGACAAATTCCTGGAAACATATAAATTACCTAGTCTAACACAAGATGAAACAGAAAATCCCTACAGACCTATAACAAATGAAGAGATTGAATCATAATTAAAAATCTCCCAACAGAGAAAAGTCCAGCACTCTATGGTTTCACTGCTGAGTTCCACCAAACATTTAAAGAAGATTTAGCACCAGTCCTTCTCAAATTCTTCTAAAATATAGAAGAGGAGGGATTACTTCCTAACTCATTCTGAGGCCAGCATTACCCTGGTACCAAAGCCAGATACAACAACACAAGAAAAGAAAATTACACACCACAGCCCTTGTGAGTGTAAATGCAAAAATCCTCAACATTCTTACGAACCAAATCCAACAGTATATTAAAAGGATGTGAATATATCTCAATAAAACTGCTTGATAAATAAATAAACAAATGTGCAAGAACAGCCAGAAATAGCAGTTATGTACGGCAGGGGAAACAGATTGAGAGGTGAGGAATTTTCTTGTTTGTCTTTTATTTATTATTATTGAAATAATGAAAATGCTCCAGTAACGATTGAAGAGATAAATGCATAACTATATAATTATACCAAATTCCATTGCTTGTACACTTGGGATGAATTGTATGCTTTATTAATATGTATAAGTGAAATTGATTTGTTTAAAAAAAATAAAGGATGATGTACCATGACCAAGTGGGATTTACTCCAGGAATGCAACAATGGCTTTACATAAGAAAAATCAATCAATATAATAAACTCCATTAATAGAATGAAGAAGAAAAAATACATCATCTCGTTTGATGCAAAAAAGTTGCTTGACAAAATCCAACATCCTTTAATGATAAAAACACTCAGAAAACTAGGAATAGAAGGTAATGTTCTCAACATGATAAAAGGCACTTATGAAAAAGCCCATATCAGATATCATACTCAATGGTGAAAGACTGAAAGCTTTCCCCCTAAGATCAGGAACAAGACAAGGATGTCCATTGTCACCACTGTTATTCAACATTGTACTGGAAGTTCTTGCCAGAGCATTCAGACAAGAAAAAGAATTAAAACGCATCCAAACTGGAAAGTTAGAAGTCAGATTATCCCTATTTGCAGATGACATGGTCTTATATAAAGAATATCACAAAGAATCTATAATAAACCCTCTACAACTAATAAGCAAATTCAGCAAAGTTGCAGGATAGAAAATAAACACATGGAATTCAGTTAGGTTTCTATAGAGCAGTAATGAACAATCTGAAAAGGAAATTAAAACAATTCCATTTACAATAACATGTAAAAGAATAAAATACCTGGGAATAAATTTAACCAAGGAGAAGAAAGACTTGTACACTAAAAACTGCAAATATCTTTCATTTCTGAAAGAAATTTAAAAAGACCTAAATAAATGGAAAGACATTTTGTGTTTAAGAACTGAAAGACTTAATATTGTTAAGAAGTCAGTAATGCCTAAAGCCATCTACAAATTCAGTGCAATCCCTATCAAAATTCCAGCAGCCTCTGCTGCAGCAGTGGAAAGGATGATCCTCAAATCCATATGTAATTGCAAGGAGCCCCAAATGGCCAAACAATCTTAAAAAACGAACAAAGTTGGAGGACTTAATACTATCCTGATTTCAAAACTCACTACAAAGCTACACTTATTAAAACAGTGTGGTGCTGTCAAGGAAAGGCATATAGACCAACGGAATAGTATTGAGAGTCCAGAGATAAATCCACACATCTACGGCCAGTTGATTTTTTGACAAGGGTGCCAAGTCCTTTCAATGGAGGAAAGACTAGTCTCTTTAACAAATGATGCTGAAACAACTGGAAATCCACATGCAAAAGGATGGATGTGGACTCCTACTTTTCACCTTATACAAATAATAATCCAAAACAGAACAACAGAAATAAGAATTTTTTAAAAATGGAACAACAATCTAAATATAAGACCTAATGTAAAAAATTCCTATCAAAAAATCTGGGGAAATATCTTCAGGACATTGTAGTAGGCAATGGATTTTTAGGTTTCACATCAAAAGCAAAAGCAACAAAAGAAAAAAAATAGATAAAATGGACTTCATCAAAATTAAAAACTTTTGTGCATCAAAGGACATTGTCAAGAAAGTGAAAAGACAACCTACAGAATGGAAGAGCAATACTTGGAAGCCATATACCTGATAAGCATTTAGTATCCAGAATGTATAAAGAACTCCTACAACTCAATGACAAAAAGACAACGCAATTTTAAAATGTTCCGAGTGAAACTAAAAATATGTTCAATATCACTAGTGATTAGAAAAAAATCAAAGCTACAATGAGATATCATTTCACACCTGTTAGAATGGCCACTATTAAAAAGACAAAATACTACAAGTGTTAGAGAAGATGTAGAGAGGTGGGAACACTTATTCAATGTTGGTGGGAATGCAGAATGGTACAGCCACTGTGGAGGACTGTTTGGCAGCTCCTAAAGGTGAATACAGATTTGCCACATTATCCGACAATACCACTACTGGGTATATACCCAGAAGAACTGAGAGCAGTGACACGAACAGACATCTGCAAACCGATGTTCATAACAGCATTATTCACAATTGCCATAACTTGGAAACAACCCAAGTGCTCATCAACCAATGAATAGATAAACTGTGGCGTATACACACAATGGAATATAATGCATATGACAATATGGATGTACCTGGAGGACATTATGTTGAGTGAAGCAAGCCAGACACAAAAGGACAAATATGGTCTAATTGCACTGTTATGAATTAAATATATCGTGTAATCTCATGGAGCTAATAACTTGAATATGGGTCACCAGGAAATAGAGAGAGGGTAGAGAATGGAAAGCTGAGTGTTAACTTGAACAGAATTTGTAAAAAAAAAAAAAAAAAATGGTGTGTGTTAATCTTTGAAGGAAAAGTTTTAGGTCATTATGCTAAGTGAAAGAAACCAGACACAAAGTAGTACATATTGTATGATTCCATTCATATAAAAGGTAAATATAGATCAATTTATAAAGATAAAATTTGATTAGTGTTTATATAGGGCTGGGGAAGGATAGAGGGATTGAAAGGTAACTGCTAAGATGTGTGGAGTTTTTCTTTTTGGAGTAATGAAATTGTTCTAAATTTTTTTGTGGTGATGAATGCACAATACTGTGATTATACTAAAAGCCATTGATTGTACACTTTGGATAGATTGTATGGTATGTGACTACATCTCAATAAAACTGCTTTTAAGAAATGCACCAAAAATTTGAATAGACATTTCTCCAAAGAAGATATTCAAATGGTCAATAAGTATATGACAACATGCTCAGTGTCATTAACCATTAAAGAAATGCAAATTAAAGCTACAATGAGTAATCACTTCATACCCTGAAAATAAATGTTAGCAAGGAAGAGGAGAAATTAAGAACCCTTGTATATTGCTGGTGGTGATGTTGAATGGTGTAACCACTGTGGAAGACAATTTGGTGGTTCCTCAGAAAGTTAAACATAGACTTACTGTATGACCCAGCAATCCCACTCCTAAGTGTCCACTCCTAGGTGTCTACCCCAAAGAATTGAAAGCAGGGACTCGGACAGACATTTGCACACAAGTTTTCATCTCAATGTTTTTCACAATGGCCAAAAAGGTAGATGCAACCCAAGAGTCCATATCCAGATGAATGGATAAACAAAATTTGGTATATCCATACAATGGAATGTTATTCAACCACAAAAGAAGTGAAGTGCTGGTTCATGCTACAACATGGATGAACCTTGAAGATAACATGTTGGTTGAAATAAGCCAGACACAAAAGGACAATATTGTATGATTTCTCTTCTGTGAAATACTTAGAATAAGCAAATTCTTAGAGGCAGAAAGCAGAATAGTGTTTACCAGGATTTGTGGTGAGGGAGAAATGAGGAGTTATTGCTAAATTAGTATGAGTTTTGGTTCAGGATGATGAAAATAAGTCCAGAAATAGTAGTTAAAGTTACACATTATTGGCAATGTACTTAATGTGAAAGATTTATCCACTTAAAATGGCTAAAATTATTTTTAGGTTATATATATTTTAGCACAATTAAAAATAAATCAGTTTTTAAAAAAAAAGGAAAAGGCTATATATTTGTATAGGGAAGCAGATGTGGCTCAAGCGATTGAGGACCTGCCTACCACATGGGAGATCCCTGGTTCGGTTCCCAGTGTCTCCTAAAGAAGACAGTGAGCTGGCACGACAGCATGTGCAGCAAGCTGACACAAGAAGGACACAAGAAGAAAAACATAATGAGAGACACAACAAAGCAGACAGCGGAAGTTCCCAGTGCCTCCTAAAGGAGACAAGCAAGATAGGGAGCTGACGCGACAGGTGCGGCAAACTGATGGAACGAAATGAGGCAACAAGAGATACAAGATGAAAAACACAATGAGAGACACAACCAAGCAGAGAGCAGATGTGGCTCAAGCGATGAGGCACCTCCCTCCCATGTCGGAGATCCCATGTTCATTTCCTGGTGCCTCCTAAAGAAACAAGGAAGACGAACAGATACAGCAAGTGCAAACAACGAGGGGGTGGGGTAAAATAAATAAATCTTTTTTTAAAAAAAAAGCTGTATAGGGGAGTGGGTGTAGCTCAGTGGTTGAGCGCCTGCTTCTCATGTACCAGGTCCCAGGTTCAATCCCCGGTACCTCCTAAAAAAGTAAATAAAATAATAAAAAAGTAAATTAAAAACATTCAAGGATTGAGGGGTGAAAAAGTTTCTTGTTTGTCTGTTTTTTCTTTAGTAGTAGTAGTAGTATTGAAATAATGAAAATGCACTACTAATGATGAAGTGATGAATGTACAGCTATATGATGATAACCAAATACCATTGATTGTACACTTTGGATGAATTGTATGATTTATTAATATGTATCGATAAAATCAATTTGGGGAAAAAATAAAAACACTCAAGGAAATAAAGGAAAAACAGCAAAAGAACTACAGTATATAAGAAAAATGATGAATGAACAATATGAGAATCTCACTAAAGAGAAAGAAATTTTTTAAAAAGCTGTGTAAGTAGAAGTTTCTGACAATGATTCTTGAAATTGAGGGTCTGGTTTCGAGTACTGAGGATACTTCTTGCTAGCTTGTGAGCCAAAAAAAATGAGATTGGTCAAGCTGGATTACTGTGGCTGAGGTACAGTGTTTGCTAAAAGCTGTATGTGGAACCCATGTTTATTAAAATTCTTCTGGTACTGTGACTTGCATGTTTCTTAGTCTTGGACAGAAAATAAGCTGATTGCAGAGACACTGCAGAGAGTTTGCAGTGTAGGAAGTGAATGCTCTATGTCTAAGCATATTCCATCCTCCACACTGTTTCTTACTGTTTCCATATTTCTTACTCCCTTTTTCTTCCTTCAATATCCTTTCCCTCTTTATCAGTAGCTTCTCTTGCCTGTGCCTACACCAATAAATTTTTCTGTTTGTTTGGAACATATCAATACTTAATTTGCCTTAATACTTTTGGTTAGAAAGAAAGTTTTTGTAAATTTCACATGGATTTGCATTAGATCAAACACACACACACATATTTAAATAAGCCAGTAGGCAGATATCAGTGTAAGTTCATTTACTTTGTAACGCTACACAGAGTCTCGAAAGTTTAGGAACTGATGCAAACTCATTTGAGGTACATAATCTCCTAATTAAATCACCAATTATTATAAGTGAGTGTGACTCAGTGTTAGTCCAAATTCTATAAATGTGTTGCTTAAAAAAGTGCATGATATTAAAACTATGGTTTTTTTTAAATTCTAATAATGTAATTTTTAAATTAATATCTAAGGCCTTAGGACTTTTAGAGGCCTAAAAAGTTTTCCTAATTGCTGGTTATCTCAATTATGAAACAGTTGGCGGTAATTAAGACTAACTAGGAGCAAGCTTCTGTTACCAGGGCCATTTTCATGACCTAAAATGAATTTAGGTTTCAGGCTCTTTTTTTCTTCTTTCTAAATGGCTATTGTAGAAGCAAAGAAAAATTATTTCAGAATTGTCAACCTGACAAGGACATTCAAAGGGCCTGGCAGCACGGCAGAGAAGGCGGGAGGTGCTGACTCATGTTATACTTGACTCTTGAGACTGTGCCAGGGGCACCTGCAATCTCGGGATTGTTGTGAGAATGAAATTTTTCCCTTGGAAGTGCTTTGACAAGTACAGCTCTCCAGAAGAGGGCCACGTTGTCGAAGGAGAACACTATCATTTTCACCCATTTGGGTCTTTTGGGGTTGGATAAAGTTAGGGCCTGAGTTTTCTCTCAGATTAACTGGGTGTGTAACAAGAGTGCTCCCAGCTCAGTCTTCCGGGAGGGAGCACGGAGCTCTGTTTTGTTCAGGATCTGTAGGATGATGCAGTAAGGTGTAAGGTGCACTAGAGTAAAAGAATACCGGAGTTCCTCTGAGGTAAGCGGCCTTTCACGGGTGTCCAGCTTTCCCCGGAGGGCTTCCAGCAGCTTTGTGTGCATATCTCACAGGAGGATTGCTAGTCACTCCGGGTTAGCTCATTGTTGAGGAAATCTAAGTGTTTCTCAACCCCTGATGCCAGATGCTTTGGTATCACTAAAAAGTAGAGTGACTATACGTCCCAGCTTACCCAGAACAGGTCTGGTTTGTGCCTGGTGTCCTGGTTTGGATGATAAATAATCTGGTCTCTTGAATTATAAGTGAATTATGGGTTTTGTTGTCATTCACATATTTTTCCAATTTCTCAAATCTGTCATACTTATCCAACCTCAATTGTGATTTTTGGGTGGCAGCAGTTCTCAGAGGGATACTGAGTCTAATCTCATGTAGAATTTTATCTCTTATAATTTAAATAGGGCCCAGAAAAAAGTGGAAGACATAATTATATGGTACTCTCACCTCAAGGAAAAACAACAGTTTCCATGTCTCAGCAACATTTTTAATATATTTTTTCTTTGGGGGTGACAGGATTTACAAGTGCAAAATTGCCAATATAATTTCCTTTAGAAAAATGTAAAGAAACTCATATTTATTTTTATCTCACAGGCTGCGTTTATCCATCATTTAAAATTCATAGTTAATGTTTAAGTCTTGTCTTTTTGGTACTTCAGAGAAATAATCAAATATTATCTTACAGTGTATTCACAGAGATGTAAAACCTGAAAACATTCTGATAACTAAGCAAGGAATAATCAAGATCTGTGACTTTGGGTTTGCACGAATTCTGAGTAAGTAGCAATTTTTTTACTACTTTTGTCCAATTCCGATAACTACGATATGATATAGTTTGAATTCTTACTTTAGATATTGAATATATGTTGAATGTCATGTTGTTACTCTTCAGAAAGGAAACTCTCCCTCTAACCTTGTAGTCAGTACATTAGTTTGCACTTCAACTCCACTCCCTTCAACAAGAGCTTATTGGATGTCATGTTTATGTGCTTTGCCCTGTAGGGGAGGACACATATTATAAGATGCATTTCCGCTCTTCATGCATTTATAATCTGAAATAGAAGGAACAATTAAAGAACAATACAGGATGGTTGGCGATAAAATATTAAAGTGAAGGTGCAGACAGTTCCTTGGGGGGAGATACTAATGTGGACTAGAGTGGTTGGAAAAATACTTCATGGAGCTGGTGAGACTAGAAGAGTAAAATGAAAACTGAAGAGAGAAGATTCAGAAGCGGTGCTAAGAAAAGGAAAATTGTCCCAGGCAGGGAAGAACTTAAGGGAAAATAACTGTTTCTCCCTGAATCTGAAAATTTGCAGTGGTTAAAAATATTCATATTAGAAAAATATACATTGCAATATGGGTATGGACATGATCAGTGTCCTTATACAAGGGTTAGGCAGAAACAAAAATGGATGAAGGCTTTCTGAGGTTCCTGTCCTTTGCAGTGTAAGATGATGGAATCCTAATGATACTGTTCTCTGTGCCACATGGTTACAAAGAGAAATGAACAAACACTGGAGGACATTTGAGCAAATACTGATACATCCATATCATGAAATATTTGGCAGCCATTAGAGGTGATGTTTACAGTGTTCAGTGACATGGGAAAATGTTTAAGATGTGGTAGTGAAGCAGGGTAGATAGGGAATCAATAGACGGATCTGGAACCTGTCAAGAAGTCCACGTGGACATCAATACCCCCAAGATGACTGCTGGAAGACTTTTGTGAGAAATCCCATTCAGAACGAGATTTCCTCCGGAAGCCATGAGAAGCTCCAGATAGTCTCCAGGGACCTTATCATTGGGTTCTCCTGAGGGATTGGTGGGTGGGGTAAATTAAAACAGCAAACAGCTGGAACACCTCCCATGCCATTAGCAAAGGGGTGGGAATAATTAATGGTTCAAAAACCAAGTACAAAGGCCTTTTCCTCTCTCTAGCCTTTTGACCCCTGTTCTGGCCCTCTTCACCCCCGCCTGGATCAATACGCAAGTTAACCTGTGGATTTATAATCTATAATGGGGAATTGTATTATGTAAATCAGCCCTCTATCACTCTTCGACCTCTTCCTCTCTCTGGGACCCATGATCTGTTATTTTCTCCCATTTCTCTTCCCTCCCTACCTTAATAAATTACTGGCCTAATCAACATGGCATGCTCTTGAAATTCATTTTTTACAGTTTAGCCAAGACCCTAGACAAAATCCAGCTAGAGTAGGTAGGAAAGGAAAGCTAAAACTTATGTGTACAGTATAATCTCAACTGTACCAGAAATACGCACTAAAAATGCCTGGAATACAGATGACCCTCAACTTAGGAAATAAGTAGATAATAGTCATCCAATACTTCCTATGTCTGTAATGTCATAAATTCATTTTGTTTTTCCAGGAAACTCATTTTATATTACAAAAATACCCAAGTTTTTTAAAAAATGAAAAAACCTACAAATTTATGTCATTACAAACATTAAGGACATAAAAGAAAATTTCATATAAAAGCTACCTCATAAATGTTCTTTTGGGGGATTTTTCTTCATGACCTGGCAATGCTTCTGAAAATATACATCCACTCAACTTTTCCTTGAATATTCATTTTGCTTTCCTGCTGAGTCTCCCTTTAGCAAACACAGCCATTTCTTCTCTGAGTGCAGAACACTAAAACTGAGTTCAAAATTTGGGCCATCTGTCTCAGAAATTTAATTTTCATTGTCTCTGAATGGTGAACACACTGTGGCAATTTCAATAATAATTTCTTCTGCCATGATATTTGTTATAAACAAAGATGTAGTGCAAGACATTGCCAACTTGTTAGTGTTGGTTAAAAAGCTCAGCGAGATGTGAGCTCAGGTCACAGATTGGTTCCTTATAAATCCTGGTTTGGGTCATTGCTGGGTCATTGTTGGTTGTTTATAATAAGAGAGGCAAGGGCAGGGGCACACTGAAGCCATTCCATGCTCAAAGGCTAACATTGGCTCAGTAGACTTAACCACATAAACAACTAAAGCTCTTCTAAAATACATTGGAGAGTGAGACAGAAACAGAGAAGGAGAGAGGGAGATACACAGAGATAGTACAATTTTAAAGCAAATAATCAAGGGAGAGAATTTTTCAAAATTAATAGCTTGATATAAAAAAGCTGATGTAAATTGATAAGAAATAAACACAAATTCGGAATTAAAAATTAGCAGTTAATTCACAGAAGAAAGAAAAAGGCTAATAAACATGAAATAAGCTTCCTCAAAGCTCACCAGATTGTTTAAATGGGAACACAGTTTGGGTCAAATCCTTGGGAAAAGAAATTATAATAATATTGTTTCAATTGTGACTAATATAAAGTATTAATAAAAGGGAAAACTGGGTTGGGGAGATATATGGAAACCCTGTATTTTCTACATGGTTTTTCTGTAAACTTACAACTTCTCTAATAATAATAATTTTAAAAACAGAACAGAAATATCAGCAGCCATTTATCTGGGGCTGGGGAAAGAAGATTCTGGCATACATACAAGTTGTAAAAATAAAAACAACTCACAAATAAAACCCCAATCAAAAACTTTTTTAAAGTGCCCTTTGAACCTTTAATTTCACTTTTAGGATTCTTTCATAACCCAAGATGCTACTCCCCCCCAAAAAACATACCGTAATGTTCACTGTAGAATAATTTATTACTGGGGGGAAAATTGGAAAGAACCTAAATATTCAGAAATAAAGAAATGGCTAAAGAATTTATCTGATGTAATATCATATATTAAAATTTATATTTTGCAGAACTTTAATGAAATAGAAAATGCTGAGGCTCACACTGTGGATATAAGTGAAAAAGAATGCAGAACTGCATGTTTAGCCTGCATAGATAGACAATGTATGTATTTGTGTGTGTAGTATTAATACAGGACTGGATAGAAACACACCAAAATGTTAACACAGCTTCTCGTGAATTACTTTTATAACTTTAAAATATACGGGAAGCGGCTGTGGCTCAATCAGTGGGGCTCCCGTTTACCATATGGGAGGCCCCGGGTTCGGTTCCCGGGGCCTCCTGGTGGGGGCGGGCCCGCCCGCACGGCATGGTTGGCTGACCCGGTGAGCACAGGCAGCAAGGGGGGGATAAATGAATAAATAAATAAAATCTTAAAAAAAATAAAATAAATAAAATAAAATAAAATATATATATATACATATATATAAAATGTTCATATATCTCAACCTAGTAATTCCTCTCATAGAAATTCATTCTAAAGAATTAATCCTAAATATAGAAAAATCTTTGTGCAGAGATTTTCAATCCAGTATTCTTAAAAATGGCAGCATATAGGGAAAAATATGGGAAAGGTAAAATAAATCATGGCACAACTACTTGGTAGAATGTTATGCAACCACTAAACCCAAGTTTAGGAAGAGTTTATAAAATCATGGTAAATATGTATAATTTAGGTGAAAAAAGCAGGATGCAAAATTATATATGCAGGGTGATCAAAGGTACTTAAAACAAAAAGTTATGCTGTTAAAAAAAGAGAAAGAGAAGATGATTATTAAGGGGTAGAGCCTTTTTTGTTTGTCTGTTTTTTGTTTATTATTGTTGTTGTTGTTATTATTATTATTATTATTATTATGGAATAATGAAAATGCTTTAATAATGATTGAAGTGATGAATGCACAACTATGTGATTATACCAAATACCATAGATTGTACACTTTGGATGGATTGTTTGCTTTATTAATATATATCAATAAAATTGATTGAAAAAAGAAAAAGACTGGAAAGAATACAACAAAAGATTAACACAAGATATCTTTGGGTGGTATAACTAGGATTTATCTTCCTTCTTTCTGTTTATTATTATTTTCATATTCTCTATAGTGAGCTTATATGATTTTTATGGTAGAAAAATGTTTCAAAGAAATAAAATACACTCCTTAACGAATGAATTGTGAGAATTGTTAGTGGTTGTTATTTTCTTTCTGATTCTGTTTCCCAAATTTCCTATAATGGCATTTATTACTTTTTCTCTTTATTTTTTTAATTGTGATAATATTCTATTACATAAAATTTGCCATTTTAACCATTTTTAAGCTTAAAATTCTGTGTCATTATTACATTCACTGTTTTGTGCAACCATTGCCACTGTGTCCAAAATGTCTCATCACCTAAAACAAACTCTGTACCCATTAAGCAATAACTCCCCCATTTCCCCTTCTCCACAGCCCCTGGTGCTTCCAGTCTACTTTCTGTCTCTATAAATTTGCCTATGCTAGATAGTTCATATAAGTAGAATCATGCATGTCCTTTTGTGTCCGGCTTATTTCACTTAGCGTAATGTTTTCGAGGTTCATCCATGTTATCACACATTTTATTCCTTTTTATGGCTAAATAATATTCTATTTTATATATATATACCACATTTTGTTTATTCATTCCTCTGTTGATGGACGCTTGGGTTGCTTCCATCTTTTGGCTCTTGTGAATATTGCTACCAAGAACATTGGCATACAAGTGTCTGAGTCCCTGTTTTCAGTTCTTTTAAGTACATACCTAAGAGTGGAATTGCTGGGTCATATTGTAATTCTATGTTTAACTTTTGAGGACCTGCCAAATTGTTTTATCACAGAAGCTGCACCATTTTACATTCCCACCAGCAATGTGCAAGGCTTCCAATTTCTCCACATCCTCAACACTTGGTATTTTTCATTTTATTCATTATAGCCGTCCTAGTTGGAGTGAAGTTGTACCTCATTGTGGTTTTTTTGTTTGTTTTTTCTTACTTAAGCAATGACTTTATTTTCTAAGTACAAAGACAAACTTATGCAACCAGGGCAGAGGCTGTGGATGATTCGTATTTCCAGTTGGGAGGGAGAACTCACTTTGTCTTGTAATATCGAGCCAATCGGTGAATTCGGCTCTCAATCAGAATCAGATGGAATTTAGCATCCTTATCCTTTCTGTTCCTCTCAAGATGCTTTCGAACAGCAACAGCTTTCTTAATTAAATGGTAAAGATCCTCAGGAAGATCAGGAGCAAGTCCTTTGGACTTAAGGATTCTCAAGATTTTATTGCCTGTCACAAAACGTACTTGTGCAATGCCATGTGAGTCTCTTAGGATCACACTGACTTGTGAAGGAGTCAGGCCTTTCTTGGCCAGTTTGTAGATTTGCTCCTTCACGTCGTCAGATGTCAACTTCAGCCAGGTGGGGACACTGGAGCAAAAGGGCAAAGCCAAATGGGACAAGCCCTTCCCAGGAGCATACATGCAACCCATGATGGTGGCGGTCAGGCAGCAAAAAAGCCTCATTGTGGTTTTGATTTGCATTTTCCAAATGGCTAACAATGTGAAATACCTTTTCATGTGCTTTTTTGGCCATTTTTATTTCTTCTTTGTAGAAATGTCTATTCAAGCCTTTCGCCCATTTTTAAATTAGGTTGTTTGTCTTTTTGTTATTCAATTGTAGGAGTTCTTTATATATTCTGCATATTAATCCCTTATCAGATATATAATTTCCAAATATTTCTCCCTTTTTGTGGGTTGTCATTTTATTCTCTTGATTATGTCTTTGATTTATAAGTTTTAAATTTTAAATTCTCTTGATTATATTCTTTGATTTACAAAAGTTTTAAATCTATATTTTTTCTTTTGCCTCTGCTTTTGGTATCATATTTAAGAAACCATTACAAAATCCAAGGCTATGTAGATGTGCCTTTATGTTTTCTTCTAAGAGTTTTATTGTCTTGGCATTCATTAACTTTTATCACCCTCCCTGTTCCTATGAGGCTTTTCTTTGATAGGAGCTGCATTTCCTGCATGTCTTTTGTGGCAGACATGCAGGTTGCCTGAAGTCTTTTTTCTGCAAGCCAAACTTGTTTACCAATTGCCCTTCCTCTGTTCTGCATTTGTAAAGTCTGCATATGAAACCCGCCTCTTGGGAAACGGGTGTGGCTCAAGAAGTTTGGTGTCCGTCTACCATATGGAGGGTCCAGGGTTCGATTCCTGGGACTTCCTGGTAAAGTAAAAAAAAATTAAAAAATAAAAATAAAAACTTAAAAAAAAAAAGAAACCCGCCTCTTGCCACTTAAAGGCCCATAGAATCTTCTCATCAACCTGCCTTCAGCCTCAAAGGAATAAGCTGGCTTCCTAAGCCTTCAGGGTCATATGGGAATTGTGGGATTTGCTTTCACCCACTTGCAAGTGCCTTGGCCCCAGGCAGTTGCACCTTTGGCAGTGAGGTTGCGCCCAGCTCTCCTGTCATCTGCCAGTCACACACCACCCATGACTCAGCACAAGGATTCAAGTTGAGGTTTGTCTCTTAATGAGTCCTAAGTAACAAATTTGGATAGAAAAATGAGTCTAATGCAACTGTCTAGCACCATCCTGATAGTAATGTCAAATAAACAATAGTTGGTTTAGATTTGAAGTTACACTACAGAAATTCTTATTTTTCCACCTGTTTGGAATTACACAGATGTTATCTAGCCAAGGTACCTTTGAAAAGTGAATCAACTATGTCAGTGCACAGTGAACTGAATGAATGCCGCAGTGCATTAACTTTAGGAATACCATGGCCTCTGAGAGTTACTGAAGATTGCCTGCTCTTGGGAGTAGCTCACATTTTGGGAGAAGATGGTTCACCAGGTCTGATGCATTTGCAGTTCCAGGAGATGCCTACACTGATTATGTTGCTACAAGATGGTACCGAGCGCCTGAACTTCTTGTGGGAGATACCCAGTATGGTTCTTCTGTCGATGTATGGGCTATTGGCTGTGTCTTTGCAGAGCTCCTGACTGGCCAGCCACTCTGGCCTGGAAAATCTGATGTCGACCAACTTTATCTGATAATCAGAACACTGGGTATGTATTGCATTTTATGGCCTAGGGAGTTGCTAAATTGTTATAGTAGCAGTATGTTGTTGTAATGAAAAGCATTTTCTTGCTTCTCCAAAGTGCTGCTCAAGGTGATTGTTATGGGTTCTGGATTATAGCCAAAGCCCAATGCTCTTCCCAATATATAACCCACAACTACTCTCAGGGAAGAGCTTTCAGATGCCTTTCCAAGTAAAATCAATTAGCCCTGGAATAAACTATACATTTATCGTCCATATCAGGTTAAGACAGGGATAAGGATATGAGTCAGCTGCCCAGAGCTTAATCTAAGAGATAATTAACCAAATGCAATTTCTATCTTCTGTAAAAGAGAGACGTTCTCTGCTCCCTTCCTTCCAGGGCAGGGGGTCAGCAAACTTCTGTAAAGGGCCAGGTGGTAAATATTTTAGGTTTACACACTGCACAGCCTCTGTTGCAAAAGCAGCCATAGTCAGTATGTAAACAAATGGGCATAGTTGTGTTCCAATAAAACCTTATTTATGGGCACTGAAATTTGAATTCCATATAATTTTCATATGTCTCAAAATATTATTTTTCTTGTAAATCGCTTAAAAATGTAAAAACCATTCTTAGGTCACCGGCTATACAGAAACAGGAGCCTGGCCTGACTTGGCCCACGGACCAGAGTTTACAGGACCCTGCCCTAGAGGTCAAGAGGTTAATTGTACTTCCTGAGTGGCTGCCTCAGCAATGGCTGCTGGAGCTTAAAATAATATTAACATTTCTCCTTTGTATAGAACTTAAGAAATTACACATTACTTTCATACAGTCTCTCATAGTCTTAAGGAAAAACCATTAAGGGAGTGATAACACTTTTAATTGCACCAGTTTTACAATGAGTAAACTGAGGCTCAGGGAGCTTCCATGAATGGCCTGAAGTCATACAGCCAGTTAAGTGCAGAATAGGGATGGGCCAAGAGGTCACTTTCAGGAGCCCTCGTCATTTATCAGCATCTTCAGCATTTGTTGTCTCCCTGTTCCTGGTTGAAAGAGAATGTAGCCCAAAAGGTTAGCAGCAGCTTTACACGAGCATGGATGCAAAGAAGGTGATACCTCTACACACAAGATGAGCACTCATTAATTGCTTCCGCTAGACCAGGGGTTCTTAACCTTGTTTGTTTCATGGACCCCTTTGCCAGTTAGGTGAAAACCACGAGCCACTTACTAAGTCCACACTATACTGTGTATTATTTAATAAATATATCACAACGCACCAACATGTCCCCACAAGAATAATGTTTTTTTGAATTTCAGTTCAAGCTCATGGACCCCTGGTTAAGAACCCCTGCCCTAGACTCTCCTGACAGCCTGGCTGCTAGGCAAGGGAATTCCTGCAGCCTAATGCAGTTCCCTGTTTGTCACCAACACATTCTTCTGGAGAATTCAGCAACATGAAAAATGTGGGGTAGAGTATCCACTACAGGTCACATACTCAGTGAATATTGTCTATTTGATTGATTTCCTAAAAGGTTTTTGGAAATTTATGGTGAGCTTTGGTATTATACAGACCCAAGTTTGAATTCTGGGTCTGTCATTTGACCTTGGACAAGTTATTAAACTTCTGTGAGCCTCAGTTTCTTCATCTGTATGGAAACTAAAGATACCACCTATTGTGAGACTGTTAGGAGATTAAATGAGATCATGTGTAAAGCCCCTGATGCCATTTTCTCACCTCCTCTTTGGATGGAAGCTGAGTGGCAGACCAAACTAAGTGTGTTAAGAGACAGTTGTGTGGGTTAACTGACCTTTCCATGCTTTTGCAGTAACTTTTCCCTCCAAAATCAAGAGGAAATGATTGGACTCAATGTTTCTTTCATACCTAGACCTCAGAAGATAACCATGTAGATGTATTATTTTTACTAAATTTATCATGAGTTCTGTGGTTTTTATTTTGCAGGAAAACTAATCCCAAGACATCAATCTATCTTTAAAAGTAACCAGTTTTTCCATGGCATCAGTATACCTGAACCAGAAGACATGGTAAACTGCTCTATTTTGGATACTTACTATTCATGTTGCTCCTTTCTTTAAAGGGATGGCATTTTTTTTATATTTGTGCTTTTGGCTTCTGTTTTCCTTATGACATACAGACTCATAAGGAAGTATATCAAAGAAACTATATAAAAGATACTTAAAAATGAACCAGAACAATGCTTTAAAATTTTTACTTGTTCTGTCTATTCAAAGATTAATCCAATGTTCAATTTGAAATGAAAGTACATTTAATTCCTTACATAAGTACCTTGATCTTTTTGGTTCAAAGCACTAGAATAATTTTCCCTGAAATAATTATTTTCTCATAAATTGTACTTACTATAGTCCTCTTTATTTTGAAAAAAAATTCTTTTAATTTTTTTTTTTTAAGGAGGTACTGGGGGTTGATCCTGGGACCTCGTACATGGAAGGCAGGTGCTCCCTGTCTTAACTTTTTTCTCAGCTTGTAAAACAAGGCTCAAATCAATAAAAACCGTTTCTTCACTATTTATTATTTTCAAATGGAAGGCCATTCTACAAAATGGTCCTCATTTATTGTATTCATTAAGCTCTGAATCACAGTGGTCATCTCTACCCTCTTGCTGAGTTCGTTGCCTTGATTTTGGCATGTATCCGTGAATTCTTGACCCTCTTACTCTCTATAGACCTTGATTTCCTGTCTGTGTTACCTAAGTCTGGACTATGATCCTTAAAACTCCGTATGATCTAGAATCTGCCTATAGAAAGAAAGGCCTGCAGAAGAAGTGTGTCCACATTCCAGCTGTATTGGAACCACAGTGATGCAGGGGTGGGGGAAGAGCTGTTAACACACCTCTTCTGCAGATCGTGATTTATGATGCATGTGCACGCTCTAAGTTTCAAATGGTCCAACTGTCTACATACTCTATGCCCACTTAAAATCAATTATTTAATATAATACCTTGATTTATATAGCACTTTTCTTTTTAATGTATTTGTTAAAGGTTGAATAGACTACAAGGTTAAAAGTTTAATTACAAAAGAATATTTAAAGAACATGTTCAAAGAATAAAATATAACAAACTCATGTGTGTCCCTTGCCTAGTTAAAGAAATAGGATATTACCATTATCTGTGAAGCTTCCCTCTCCCCAGGTGCTCCTCCTCAGTGCCATCGCTTTCCCTCCCCACTACTCTGAATTTTGTGTTTATCATTCTGTTGCTTTCTGCAGAGCTCTTATATGTGTAGTTCAACATAGTTTCATTAATGTTCAAAGCATCGCTAAAAGTAGATGAGACACAGATATCATAGTACTCTTATAGGATTTCAAATGGAAACTTTGGGACCCTCATTTATACAGCATCAATTGTAAGACCTGGTGAAATTAAGAAAATAACTCCTGTTTTATATTTCAGACCTTTACACTATGTAAAAACATGATTTTTATAAAAACTTCAAAATGAATTATCTAACTTACTGGAGGTACTTTCTCCAAAGTGTTCTTATTACCAGTACATTCAAAATATGTTACTTTGTTGTGATGTACCTTTGCAGTTCTTTATTTTGTTTTCTAGGAAACTCTTGAGGAAAAGTTCTCAGATGCTCATCTCGTGGTTTTAAATTTCATGAAGGTACTTCAGAATCAATTATAACCATTATTGATTGTAAATTGTAATGGTTGAAGCTGGCAACTTGTGGTGGGCAATGGGTTAAATACTGCCAAAGTAGAATATAGTCAATGAAAACGATAAGAAAATGTAAATTAATTCCAGCTAAAGGAACATCAGTGTTTTAAGCAGTAGTAGTTTTAATGTAGTCATTGAAATTAGTAGACCAGCAAAGTCAAAACCATGCAGACATCAGACCCTGCCCTTACACTAGGCCCAAGAGAGATGGTCAAACAAAGGGCACATTCTAATAAAAAGCAGCCCTGCAATCATGCTTGACCCACTGAGGCTGTGCTAGAAGGTGTGACCCTTCTATCCAACATGGATACTGAACGCTCTAGGGGGATGGAGATACTAATGAGGATATCTGTCTTTAACAAACAATTGGGGGGCGGATGTGGCTCAAATGGTTGGGTGTCCACCTCCCATATGGAGGGACCTGGGTTTGATCCCCGGGATCTCCCGGTAAAATAAAATAAAAAAACAAAAGAAAAAAAAAAAAACAATTGCATTCTGTCTATGGCGGTGATTTCCAGTTGTGGCTACTCATAAGAATGACTTGGAAGCTTTTTAAAAATACAGATTCCAATATATTACCTTAGATTTAAAGAAGAAGAATCTCCATGAGTAGGACTTTGGGATCTTTAAATATCCCCTTAGGTGATTATGATAAGCAGCCCAGTTTGAGACTCATCTCATCTAGAAGGTGGGGTCAACTGGATGGTAATCTTTGTGCTCATGCTGGTCACTGCTGTGGTGCTATCCAGGGTGCTGGATTGCTCCGGTTGAGCCCTCTCTCAGACTCAGAGATCAATATCGGTGTGTACTCACATTCTCCTTACCCTGCTCCACCTGACCTTAGCTGCCATCTACTCTAGCTCCATGCTTGGACCTGCCTTCACCCAGAACTATGCTGGTTCTGTACTGGAAGCCCAATTCCCTGACCTGGTTTTTAACAGCTCATTCTGACTCACCTACAATTCAGCAAAACCTCCAAGAGAGAGGGGAGGCATCAAGCACTGTAAGCCCAACCCATTCTCAGGTGGAGACCAGAGCCTCAGGTGGTTTACTTCTCCAGCTAAGCAGAGAAAAAACTTCCTGGAAGGCAACTCAAGGACATGAAAACCCCAAGGTAGAGGCCAAGCTCCTCATCTCAAGGGATAAAGTACCCTGTTGGCCTGCCCATGATTTTGGGTGCTAAATTTGTTATTCCTATTTGATTTAGACTCTTAAGTATCAAACTGAGACCGAAGTATTCTCTAAGTGGATCAAGGATTGTGCTAATCTATGGGCCTACCCTATCTCTTAGATTTCTGCCCCATGTTAGATGTAAGAAGGCTTTCTTTCACTAATTGAAATTGAAATGTTGTCAACAACAAATAAATGCCAGTACCACAACAAGAAGTTATCTCATGGAACTAGCTTGTATTCTATGAATGGGACTGCTTGGATAGGTGAAACATTGGTCAATGACAGTGCCAAGGTCAGTGGTTGCATGCAGTGGCCCATCTATGACAGATGTTTGTATTCTCTTCGTTAAGCTTAAACCTGAGACCATGGACCACTGGACAGCACCACAGTTTCGTATTTATTACCTGAGGTTTTGTCCCTACAGTTGTGGCCATCCTATCGCTATATCAGTTTGATCTGGTCATCAAGAGGAAGGTTGTAGATTATTAGAAAGTTTAATAAAGGACTGTCAGAGAGATTTGAAATTTCAAGAAAAGGATTCTTCCTTGGAAATTGTAGTTCCAGTTTCTCATCCCTCATCGTCCAGACTTTCCAGGTTAGGAGCTCCCCTAACAGGGAGCACCTTCTGAGACTTCATCAGCCCATTGGAGTGCAGAAAGTTATTAATCTAGGCAGACAAAGATTCATAAGCCTCAACTCCATCAAATCCATCTCAGTGTTCCTAAAGTTAATCAAGCAGGACATTGTTCCAGCCTAAGCCCATGGAGCAGCTCAGTATTAGCCACCCCTTCTTAGAATCTAAAAAATCTAATAAAAACCCAGAGGTATTTAGTGATGGACTAGATCTCAATAAATTAGAGGCCCATACAAGGAAGTGAATGAATTCAAGATACATTAAGATGGATTCAAGGAGAGCTCTGTCCTAACACTAGCTGGATACAAGCTTAAGGAACAAGTGCAACAGAGTCTAAATTCCAACAATAACATATTAAAATATTAAAATGTCCAAGTTTCAACAAAGGATTACAAAACGTACAAAGAAACAGGAAGTGATGGTCCAGGCAAAGGAGAAGTTTAAAGCAGTAGAAACCAGCAATGAAAAGAACCAGATCTGGGACGTGCCAGACAAAGACTTTTGAAAGTCTTTTAAAAATAGTCCTAGAAGCGGTTGTGGCTCAACCAATTCAGCTCCCACCTACTATATGTGAGGTCCTGGGTTCGGTTCCTGGTGCCTCCTAGAGAAGACAAACAAGACAATGAGCTGATACGACGGGCAGGTGCAGCAAGCTGATGCAACAAGATGACACAATAAGGAGACACAAAAGAGGAAAGATAATGAGAGACCAACAAAGCAGGGAGCTGACGTGGCTCAAGCAGTTGAGCGCCTCTCTCCCACATGGGAGGTCCCAGGTTCCGTTCCCGGTGCCTCTTAAAGAGAAGACAAACAGACACAGAAAGCACACAGCAGATGGACACAGAGAGCAGACAGCAAGCAGAAACAAGGAGGGGTGGATAAAAAAAATAAATATTTTTTTAAAAATTAACACATCAGATTAAGCATAAGCTTACATGCTTCCTATTTGAACCAGGTCCTTGGTTCAATCCCCAGTACCTCCTAAAAAATAAAATCATCCTAAATATTTGCAAACTGCCAAAGGAAAATATGGACAAAGAACTAAAGGAAATCAGAAAAATTAAGATGAACACAAAGAGTATCAATCTAGAGATAGAAATTATGAAAAGGAACAAAACAACTGAAGATCATAAGAGAAATTTTAAAGATCCCTAGAGAGGTTCAGCAGCAGATTGGAGCTGGCAGAAGAAAGAATTAGTGGACTTGGAGACCATTGAAATCATCCAATCTGAAGAGCAGAAAGAAGAAAGAATGAAGAAAGGTGAAACAGAGCCTGAGGAATTTGGGACACCATCAAGCATAGCAATATACACATTGTGGAAGTCCCACAAAGAGAAAACATAAAGGGGCAGAGAAAATATTCAAAGAAATAATGACTGAAGACTTTCCAAATTTAATGAAAGACATAATTATACACGTTCAAGATACTCAAATAATTCCATATAGGATAAACCCAAATAGACCTATAACATGCCATGTTATAATCAAACTGTTGCATACCAAAGATAGAGAATTCTGAAAACCACAGAAGAGAAGCAACATGTCACATACAAGGGAACCTCAATAAAATTAAATGCCACTTTTAAAGTGCTAAAAGCAAAAAATAAAATAAAATAAAAAACTCTCCAAGAATTATGTATCTGGCAAAACTATCTTTCAAAATGAGGGAGGAAATAAGATATTCCCAGATAAACAAAAGCTGAGAGAGTTCGTCACCACTAGACCTGCCCTACAGAAGATGCTAAAGAAAGTTCTGCAGGTTGATAGGAAAGGACAGTAGACAATGACTGAAGCCACATGAATAAATAAAGATCTTCAGTAAAGATAATGACATGGGTAAATATAAATTACCAGTACTATTTTATTTTTTACTTGTAACTCCACTTTTTACTTCCTACAGGATTTAAATAGCAAATGCATAAAATATAATGATAAATCAATAGTCTTAAACTCATAATGTATAAATATGTAATTTATGATAAGAACTACATAAAAGTGGGGGGACAGGGGTATATGAATATAGTTTATGTTTGCTATTGAAGTTAAGTTGGTATCAAAGCAAATGAGATTGTTAGATTTTGGATGTTAAATTTAAGCCCCATTGTGACCACAAATAAAATATTGGAGAATATGCAGACTCACAGAGATAGAGAGTACAGTTCAGGTGACCAGGGATAGTGGGAGGCAGTGGCAATGGGGAGTTAATGCAAAATGAGTGTGGGGTTTCTGTTTAAAATAAAAGGAAAGTTCTAGTAATGGGTGGTTGGTGAGGGTACTACAACTTTGTAAATGTGATTAATCCCACGGAATACTGAATGGTATGCTTGGGAGGGTTTGGGATGGGAAGATTTGTATTGTATATATGCTTCCACAATTTAAAAAAAAAGGGAAGAGAAACTAAAGAGATGACAAATGCAATCCATAATAATGGATTGCATCTAAGAATGGAGCAGAAAAGGTTCAAAAGGACATTATTAGGACAGAAGAAAAAATTGAAATATACACTGTAAGCTTCATATCAGTGTTAAATTTCTTGAACTTGATTATTGCATTTACGGTAATTACACAGACAAATATCCTTGTTCATAAGAAATATGCATAGAAGTATGTGTTTCAGGCATATGGTGTGTACAACCTGCTCTCAAATATTTGGAAGATAGATACATAGATGATAGATAGATATAGAAATAGATGGACACACATACCACATAGTAACAGCACTCAGAGTATTATTGGGAGACTTCTGGGGGTCCCCAAGATCCTTTCACAGAGTCCATGGGGTCAAAACCATCTTGAGGGAAGCAGATGTAGCTCAAGTGGTTAAGCACCTGCTTCCCACTTATAAGATCCCGGGTCAATCCCCAGTACCTCCTAAAAACAAAAAACAACTCTCATTGGGGACCGCATTGAAGACTCCTACAAACTATTTGCTTTGAAGAGATGTCACTGGTGGAAACACCTGACTATATGTAGCCACTTCCAGAGACAGTGAATGTTAATGAATTCTACCCTCAAAAGACTTTGAAGTGGTAAAGAGAAAAGCAATTCTAGCTATTAAGTTCTATGCACTTGATAATACACAAACTTGAAGATTTTCTAAGCTCATGTTTGTTCTATTGACATATTAGCCAGAGGTTTTGGGCACAGTAACAAAATAAACCCCTCTCTTAATAACGTCTTTGCTTTTCTCTTCTACAAAAGGGATGTCTGAAGATGAATCCAGATGACAGATTGAGTTGTGCCCAACTCCTGGAGAGCCCCTACTTTGACTCTTTACATGAGGACCAAATGAAAAGAAAAGCACGCAATGAGGGAAGAAACAGAAGGCGTCAGCAGGTACCTCTGTTAAAAAGTTAAAGTTTTATAAAAAATTTTTTTCTTTTTTCTACCTTTCAAAGTGAGATCAAGTGGATACCAAGACCTTTTCTTTGTATTGGTTTAGTTGTATTTATTTATCTTAATAAATATTGGTGTTTGATGTACTAAAACCCAAAATCCAGATTGTTGCAAAGTCTTATTCCAGATGCACTTGAACCAGATTATTGTACAACTGTTTTAGATTTACCTCCTGCCGGACTGTATATCCAAAACACAACCATTTATACAATTCAGCCCTGATAGCCTCCAGACACACAATAAAGGAAGCGTCTTTTCACCAGTGACAGCCACTGAGCCTGCATTTCCGAGGCTTTCCCTTGAAATCACGGTCAAGCTTGGCTAGATATAAAGGATGAAACCCAGAGATCTGGGAGTCAGCTCCTACCCTTAAATATGCTGTTATTGCAGCAGAAAAGTACTGTGAATATTACGACAAACATTGATTCTGCAGTTTATTAGGTGACTACCCTTCATTTGGTTTTCAAAAGTTTTGAAGTCAAACATCAACTTCATGAAAGCAGTTTGCTTTGGTTTGGTTTTGCTTTTTTCTCACCTCTGCATCCCGACATCTAAAAACAATGTCCGACACGTAGAAGGTACTCAATAAACATTCAAATAAGTAAATGAATCAACTTTTTGGTCTTTTTATTGATTTATTTTCAATTTAGCAAATCAGGTTTTTTTGCGTTTTGTTTTGTTTATTTTATTTTGAACATTACTTATTAATAAACCAGGAAGGTCACTTCCAAGTTATCAGAGACTGACAATCCTCACATTTTACATTAGCTTAGTCTTCCACTTTTGAGCTACTGTTTGGTCTCATTTTAGCATGTATCTACCATGAAAGAAGAAAGTAGTGTCTTTTTTCCAACCTTTTAATCATTGTAGTACAAGTTTTGGGGAGAGAAAAATCAAACTACCCAATAAAATGAAATATTAAGTTTATCTCTATGTATCAAAAATCTCTAGGCATCCCAATTCTTATTATATAGGCCATTTTAGCTTTTACTTTTAAAGTGGCTACAAATCAAGGCCAATGCAACTTACTTAGATAATAGGAATAGAGTTTCTTCAAAAATGACTGCAGCAGTAGTTCGAAATACAGTGTGACTTGTGTAAAACAACACTGTCCCCTTACAGACATCTCACCAGATTCCCCACTCCTGGCCTTGGAGAGTGAATCTCTACCAGGAGAATAGGCAGTGACACTGTTCCACCCTGCCTCTGGCACACGCACACATGCATACACACACAGCTCCCCGTTTCCTTTCCTCGTGGGGCTCTCTCACCATCCTGGCCTTGATGGGCTGAGGGTGTGTGTGGAAATGCTTCTTATCCTTTAATGGCCCAGTCTACAGCCTTGCTGTCCTTTCCTTAATATCCTGTAGCCCACATGATACAAATCAGAAACTACTGGAAGCATTCTAGAAGACCCAGGGAAAACAAAAGGAAAAGAAACAAAAAGAACATCTAAATAATGTGGTTTACAAAATCTGCCCTTATTAAGCTGCATTCCCTGGACCTTTGCGAGGCAGGCCTCCCTGTAGCACCCACCCATGAGACCACACCTAACCATCTCCCTCCTCCAGAGAGCAAAACGGGAGAAAGACAGGAATGCCTTTCAAGTTCTGGTCTTCTTTCTGAAAATGTACCTCTTCCCTAAAACATTTTACCATATCAGAAATTAAATCAAAAAATTACAGAAAGGTCTTTTTGTTCAGTGTGATTATTACTTTTTGAGTTCAAATTTCTACGTACATATCCCAGCTTCTAAATCTTTAAGTGGATGACCAACAATTTTCTTAAAACTATTTTATTTGAAGTTGATTGTTAAGGAGTTTTTAAATCTTTGTTGTTTTGCCAATTTCTTAGCTTTTAAAAATTTGAGTTTGGTAGAATGTGGACTCCTGGAATTATTAATACTTGGCAAGCATTTTTCTTTTAAAACCTGACTAGATAATCAGAAATGAAAGTGTTGAAATAAATTACTTATGAGAATAAGTAATAAAACCTAATTTTCAAATATCAAAAGGTCACAATTTTTAAAAAGGTAACCCTGCTTAATTTTTTTTTTTTTTTTTTTTTTCCTGACTGCATCATTTAAAGTGCTTTACTTGATCTTTAAAATATTGCATTGTGGTATCATTGAAGGTTTTTAAGTTAGGGAAAGATATGATCTGATTTACAATAAAAAATATCACAGTAAATACTATTCAGGGAATGGGTTAGAAAGCGGCAAGATTAAACATGTAAACTTGTTAAGAGGTTATAACAGTACGTGAACAAAATGGTGGTCACTTGGACTACAGAGGTGCATCAGCTAGCTATTGCCACAATAAGGCTGTGTAACAAACAGCCTGAAAATGAAGAGCTTAAACCAGCTGCCATTTGCAGAGCAGTCAGGTAGCTCTGCTTCACGCTGCAGATCAGCGGCTCTGTTCTATGTGTATCTCGTCTTCCTGAGACTAGTGGGCTAAATTGATGAATTTTGACATCTTTGTTCCACATGTATCCTTTTTGTTTTTAACACCTTTAACTCAAACTTTACAAATAGGAATTGTTTTCAATTTACTTTCCTATTTTTGTCTTGTTCTGCTATTAGAATCAACTGTTGCCTCTCATACCAGGAAGCCACATCTCCCCCACACCTGATGGAAGAAAACAAGTCCTCCAGTTAAAATTTGATCATCTTCCAAACATTTAGGAAAATGTTCTTTCAAGTGGAAAGTAATTCAATACGTACACATTTTTGTACAAGCGCGATAGGAATTCTGTGTTTCAAATGCAAATGAGCCATATGAAAATTAAGATGCCTTCTAGAATTGTTTTGCTCTGATCATTGCTTTTCCCTTTCCCCGTGCTTTTTACATGCCAATTTTATCGTTTAGAACATTTTCTTCAAATGTTATAAAGCCTGAAACTGCACATATGGAAGAGACATTTTCAATTTCCTCAGAGCCAGGCCTTCCTGAGGCAATTTACATTGAGGATTTGTGGGCTTATACTTTGATATATGAAAAAGGTCTGTGTCCTTATATATATTTATGATATATATATCATCTTATTTCAGCTAACCACACATGTCTTAAAGCAATATCAATAACCTGCCTAATTGTTGTTTGTGTAAGGAATGACATCATGTTTCTGCATTTTAATCCACTTTTATTGTAACCTGGTCTGTTGGGCAATGCTGGTATTTTATTGTGTTTTTATATTAGTATAGGAAGGGAACCACGAAAGGTCATCTAGGTTTATCCTCTGATTCCAGGCCAGATTCTACTTTCTCTGTCTCATAAGATGTTGACAATTCTATTTTAATGCGAGCTAGAGAAAATTCCATACATTGACCTAGCAAATGATGGACAAACTACAAGGAATTACCATCCTCCATGACAGTGTCGAATAACGCCTTCATTTAACTGGCTGCAGACTGCAATGCTGACCTTTGGTCTGCTGAGGTGCTTTCTCCTGTTCCCATTCCTGCAAAATCATCTCACTACCTAAACCATTCCCACCTGGCTGTATTTTCTAACTAGGTCCCTGCGGACACTCTTAAGCCTTCACATCAGCAACTGTGAATTTATGCAGCCCTAAACTAGTGCATCATAATCAGGTCCGATTTGTCAGTGCTTACAAGAGCAAGAAGATTATCTGTCAGTTAACTTCATTTTGTGTCTCTTACAAAAAAAAAAAAAAAGAAACAAACAAACAAACCAAACACTTCAATAGGTGAGCCGAATTTACACTGGGATATTTTCCCACGTAAACTTGACAAGCTGATATATATAAAAATAAAAATGTTTTGGAATGTTTCAAAGTACTTTTAAGTTGTGCCTCTAAACTAATAACATGGTGCTGTGTGACACTCTGGCATCAAGGCACAAAACAGTGACGTTCCTATCAATAAAAATTAAGAAAGAATATTTCATTAACTCTTTCCTGCTGCTGAGTCTGGCTTGCTCACCAGAATGTTTTAAACTTTACAAAAACACATTATTCCAGAAATTCCTTGTGCCTGACCCCAACATTTAAGCATAAATGACTTATTACTGAAACGGAGTAACACTCTATGTTCATCTTTAAAAGTCCACTGGGATAGGCCAGGCACTTTAAAACAGGACTATGTAAACTTCCAGAGAATTTCATGCAGTTATTTGGGAGCATCCCTTCTCTAAGGAATTACAGCATCGAAAGAATAGTTCCTTGCTCACTTGAAGGACATTCTAAGTGGGCTTGTTTGGCCATTTAACATTCCTAGTTAGTATGGAGAGAAGCTGTAGCTAAAGTCTTTTTGTTTTCAGCTTATTATAAAGAATGGGCCTCTTCAGATTTCTATCTTCCATGCATTTTTAATAGGATGATACCTCAGGGAAAAAGAAAATTAGAAATAAAAGATAAAAGGCAACTTTGCTGAAATATTTCTTTTTAGATTTCTTAATATTTTTTAAAATTCAAACCTTCGTATCTCCAAACCGCTCATGCTGCTCCAGCTCTCCTAAAAATAATATATAAAGATAAAATATATCAGAAAATAAAAAGATAGCACAAGGCTCCACCACCCATTTTGCTTCTAATATTATGCCTCAAACAATGGAGTTTTGAGCAGGGCTTGGGGGTAAGGCGGGGGTGGGCAATGACTGTGTCTTCCCTAATTTTTTGCTTACATTTAAGAATTAATCCAAACTAGCATTTTTTGTCCTTTTTTTTTTTTTTTTCCTTCAGACAAATTCTTCATTAGGTTTCCCTGGGGTAGGGAGAGGAGAAAGCATATAATACTTAGAAAAATATTCTGAAGCAGTCATGTTCCCTCAAAATAATAATGATAATACTCTTGTGATGGTATTTGCAAGTCTCACTTTTCCCAGGTGACCCAGGCCACACAGCACCGCAGCTGCCTCTGTCACTAAGGTGCACACATCTCAAGCCACTGCCCTTTTCTGTTGCAAGTGGATATTGCTGGCCTTTGTACCACATACATCCCCTCACATTTCACAGCTCCAAGGAAAACAGTTGGGCTTCCAGGCTGGTGCCCAAATTTTGTAAAACTTTTGTAAAATTTATTCTCAGAAATTCATCTTGCCTCAGGCTCTTCACAGAAGCTCACTTGATTCTGTAACCATGCATTTCCTTTAGAATCATGAACATTTTCTGTCTTAGCTGGGTCTTGTCTCACACATGCCAGCTTTCAAGCTAGTTAACTTATTTATATAGCTCTTTCCTGGTGCTGCCCAAATCTTGCACCATCATGGTGAGTGACGCCACCTGCTCCACCTCTGCGCAACCCCTCCATGCCCTGGTTTCCTCTGTCTTTCCATACACATGAACCTGAGAGTCTCCAGACTGTTGCTTTTTTTTTTTTTTTTTTTTTTTGGAGAGCCTTTTACAGACCATTAAAAGTGCAGTCTTATCCTTAGAGGTCTTGCTTCTTCAGGGAAGAAGGAAGTGATGGAAAATGGCATTGAATTAGATCGCTCTTGCCCTGCAAGCTTATTTGTCTGGACTCTGTCTTTGGTCTCCCCACTTCAGTCCTGCTGATATTTGAATGCAATTGTTCCAACTTGCCTTAACTACAGAGCCCTTGTAAGGGTCACTTTTGAATATTATTTTAACTAGACTGAATCATTAAAAGTTGTGTTCAAGAGACTTTTTAATCCTTTGGATTAGGGAGATGATTGAATAAAGGGTAAAAACAAAGCTCCCAGGCAGGAAATGAAAAGTTGAAGGAGAAAGTAGATTTTCCTTCTTCTAAATTAGGTATTTCCCTATTCTCCCTTACTGTTGCAGATTTTCCAAACTACAAGACATAAGAAAATCAGTAAGTTACTTTGAAACAATTTTCAATTTTGAAAATGTTTTATGCTTCTTTAGCTGCCACAGAATCACCAGTTTTATTAAAAGATGGCACTTTCTTAGGCATTTTGTTAACCACCAATGATTTCCAATCCGGGTTTGAGGACAATTTGAGTGGCAATGAATTCTTTAAAAAAAATTTTTTTTTAAGTTTTGTTGTTTTTTTTTTTTAATTAAAATATACCACCATAAGACAACTGGTCCCAAAATTCTACAAATAGTGATATCTTGAAAATATCGGGACATCAGTGTAAGGTATTACCTGATCTGCAAATACTCAGCTTTTTAAAAGCATGAAGTTAAAGCATAAAGATAAATGCTACTCACAAGTTGAAGTAATGTGCTAGGTCATTGTTTCCTATTAAAATTATTAATTCAACCACTTCGTTCTTGTTTTAATGGGAGACAAAAGTTCTTTAAGAGTAGTGGCTTAGAGCATAATAGAAAGACCATTTGGTCTAGGAGTGAGAACAACCAGGTTCCAGACCCGGCCTGCAGCTCTCTGTGTAGTCTTGGCACAACATGTAACTTTTTTATGCCTTTGTTTTTCATTTATAAAATAAGAGGTTTGGTGATTTCCGAGATTCCCCTCAGCTCTAAAGTTCTGCAGTTCTCTATAACATATAGCGTTTGTGTCTTGGACCTATCTGGACCTATCTCCCACTATAGATGAGATTGTTTTTCATTAACAATACTAAGATAAAATGTTGTTTACGGTCTACCCAAGACCTAGGAGATGGTACTCTCCTTTTTTCTCTCTGTTGCTTTCTTTCACACTCACACACAACCACACCCTACAAAGTTCTATCAAGTCAGTAGTAGCTTAGTCATCTAACAGAGGTTAAATTTTATAAACGAAAGTAGGTTTTTAAACTAATTATCACTAGAATTTAATTAACATAAATAAAACAGGTGTGCTTTTAAAACAGGGTGTAATATGTACTCATTATCTGATGTTTTAATCTAACTCTAATTAGCTTGGAAATAACACACAGGCTGTGTGATATTAAATGAGGATATCCATCAAGGTAAAGAATCTTTAGTAATTTCTAACTTCAGTACAACCTTTAGTAGTTTGAGTAAATGATAGCTTAATGGAATTCTACAAATATATCTGAATTATACCCTTATATTTCAGTAGCAGATACTTAGGCTCAGACAACTTTTTATTTATACCTATAATTTACTCAAGCTGAGAATCGGATATCCTACTCAACAGACATAAATGATTTGTATTTATGAAGTTGCAAATTTTCCCTTTCTGTCACTGACCATAACTCTGAATATTGTCACATTGAGGATGCTATATGTATTTATGATATTAGAACACACTTGTATAGAAGCAAGTCTATTTCTAATCACATGAAATTGTGGCTGTAAATTAGCATGTGATAATTTGCAATGTGTAAATTAGCAGTTGTAAATTAGCAATGATAACTCTGAATATTATTCAGAATATTATTCAGAATGACAACTCTGAATATAACTAAATATTGTCACATTGAGGATGCTATGTGTTTATGATATTAGAACATACTTGTATAGAAGCAAGTCTATTTCAAATCACATGAAATTGTAGCTGTAAATTAGCATGTGATAATTTGCAATGTGTAATTAGCATGTGTAAATTAGCAATTATAATTTGAACTTCTAGAAACAATTTACTATGAAGCATTTTTAGTTGTATGGTGTTAAATTTGCCATTTCTTCTAAAATATACATAATATTTTAGTATTTGTTTTTAATTTACCTTAAGATATTTAGGAAACCTAAGCATGGGATTAAATACTTTGGTGACTTTATGTTTGTATATGTATATAACTGAACCTCAATATGTTCTTTAACTTATTTTAATAAAAGTTAGAAATATATCTGTCTCCTAATTTTTCTTCAAATCAACTGATAGTCCATTGTCTAATACTTTGTATTAAGTGAGAGAAACTGTCATCTTCTTGTAGAAATTCCAGAACTTGTTATTTAATTTCTAACAGTTGCAATATCTGAACAGCTAACCCGGCAAACTATTCCATTTTGTGCCTTGTGTTGGGAATTTTTACAAATGGAAAAACTAACAAAAGCTTTTCCAGTCTGACTAGCTAGGTGTTTACCCTTGGAACATCTTTACAACTTTACTTTGAGGCTGTAAGATTTTTTCTTTCAATTCATCAAAATCTCTGATCCTTTACAATAGTTAAGCTACAAGATACGAATTTTTTTTTGCATCTCCAATTCCAGACTGTCAGAGTAGTTACTGTTGTGGGCTTAAAAGGGTTAAAAGACCCAAGCCCAAATTCAATGTAATGATCAAAAGACAGGAAAGCATTTGGTGAAATAATGACTGAGGTCACTAAGTATGCTTCAATTCTAACTTTTTTTTTCTTTCTGCTTTCATTTTTAATAGTGCTTCTTTTTCAAAGGATAGAGTACATTGTTTCCATGATGACTGCAACAATATCCTCCATCCTGCATGCCTTTTGCAAGGAGACTTTGCCCTTCCTTTCATCAAGAGGTGAAGTCTCTTCCCCGGTCCCCACCTTGACCTTCCCCTTCCTTAGGCAAATAGGATGCGGCAGAGGAGAGGCTGCGTATTTCTGGGCTTTGCCCCTGTGAGGCCTGGAGGCTTCTGCTTTTTCTCTCTGCGGAAGCCAGGCACCCAGCTATAAAGAAGCTTAGACAGCCTCTACGTGGAGAGAGAGAGGCCACCGAGGAACACTGAGGGCCCCGGCATATGAGTGAAGCCTTCCTGGACTTTCCAACAGGGACTGTAGGACAGTATTACTGCCCAGCTCAGCTCAGTCAATCCACAGAATCGTGAGAAGTCATCAGTTGTTGTTGTGTTAAGCCACAAATAATCATTGTTTAAGTTTTGGGATGGTTTGTTATGTAACAATAAACAACTGAAACAGTATGTTTTTAAATTTCACAGCATTACAGTTGAAAAGTATGTTTTCAAAATAATGGGCATTCTTAAAGTAAGGCATAGGGTCTTAACATTATTTAACCTAGAACTATAAATGCAATTTAGGAACCTGAAGATTATTAAATGTTATTTTATCTTAATCAAAACTGCTATACTTCCAAGAGGGTCAGCTTCTCATCAAATATGTAAACATGCTATGGCAGGCAACGTTTTGTTGAGGATAGAAGAAGGTTTTGTTTAGCACTGTGATGAAAGAAATGGTCCAGACAAAGAATTTTGCCTAACAATTGAGCACATTCATGCTAGAAATTTGCTCAATTTCTTCACAGCAGTCTAAGAAGCTTCCTTCTTTTTAGAAGAAAAATATTCACCTCTGTGTCAGATAGCAGGGTGTTGCAGTTGGGCAGTTTGATGTAATTATGAATTCAAAAAATATAATTGGATCATGCTTGTAAACTGATCTGTTAATCGGGTCATGATTAAGTTATGATTAGGGCGTTGACTGGGCCACGTCAGTAGGGCGTTAAGCCCCATCCCTTGGTGGGTGGGAGAATCGAATATAAAAGGCAAGGCAAAGAATAGAGCTGAAGCAGTTTTTGAGAAGCAGTTTTGATGTTGGAAAGAAGGCCCCAGGAGAAGAGAAGCGATCTGTTCGCCTGATCGCCTACAGCTGACCTTGTGGACGAAACAGGAGCTAAGCCCAGAGAGAAACGCAGCCCCGGGAAGAGAGGAACCCCAGAAGCCTGAACCCTGGCAAACGTCAGTGTCTTGCTCTAACACGTGGCGATGGACTGTGGTGAGAGAAGAAACTTAACGCTTTATGGCCTGGTATCTGTGGACTTCTACCCCAAATAAATACCCTTTATAAAGACCAACCCAGTTTTGGTAGTTCACATTAGCACCCCTTTGGCTGACTAATACACAGGGTATCTGCTAGATTATTTTTTAAGCAGTTTTATTGAGATATATTCACAAACCATACAGTCTATCCAAAGGGTACAATCAGTGTACTGATTACTCCAAAAAGAAAAACTCCATACCCCTTAGCAGTCAGTTCTCAGTCCCTCTATCCTTCCCCAGCCCTACATAAGCACTAATCTAATTTCATTTTTTTATAAATTGATTTATATGTACATTTTAAATAAATGGAATCATACAATATGTAGTACTTTGTGTTTGGTTTCTTTCACTTAGCATAATGTGGGGTTTTTTGCATATTAACATATTGTAACATTAACATACATTTGTTCAGTTTCAAAGAAAAAGTCTTATATATGCAATATTACCCATACTCATATTTCACATGAGGTATTACTATGCTATACAGTCCATGTTACACTTTTTAGCTTTCCTTTTAGTACATGACCCTGACTTTCCCTTTCAATCACTATTATACCCATATAATAGCACTGCTAGTTACAAACAATTATGTTATATTTTCACCTTTTCTATTCATTTCCAAAGTTTAACACAAAATCATTTTACCAATTCTGGACATGTTAACCCTCAGCTTTCCATTCTCTAACCTCATTCTATTTTCTGGTGACCCATATTCAAGTTTTTAACTCCATGAGATTACACGATATATTTAGTTCCTAGTAGCACAATCATACAGCATTTGTCCTTTTCTGTCAGGCTTGCTTCACTCAACATAATGTCCTCCAGGTTCATCCATGTTGTCATATGCTTCACGACTTCATCTCTTTTTACTGCTGCATAATATTCCATTGTGTGTATATACCTGTGACAGTTTGATATTATTTATGAATTCCAAAAAATAGATATTGGATTGTGTTTGTAAACTGGTCTGTTCCTCTGGGCATATTAGATTGTATTAGATTCAGAAGTTTCACTTTTACTTTATTAAATCAAAATTAGGGCTTTTATTTGACCACGTCATTAGGGCATGCAGGGTTGAGTCCCCACCGCCTTGGTGGGGATAAAACAGACACACATGGAAGTAGATACACAGGAGAAGAACACAGAGGACTAGAGACAGCTGCGTAGACACAGCAGAGGCCCCAGGAAGAAAGATGCGCCTGGAGAGAAATGAGCCCTGGGGAGAGACAAGAGCCTTAAGCCAGCCTACAGCTGAAATCAGAAGAAACTGGGACCACGGAGCCTTAAGAAGGAAGAGGAACACCGAAAAACCAGCAACTAAGGTTGCGCGGGCAGGATGCCTCTCTCCTACATCAGAGATTCCAAGGACTGAATCCCAGTGAAGACAGGAGGAGAAGGATGAGAAGAGAGGGCAGAAAATGGACACAGAGTTGCCCAGCGAATGGACACAGAAACAGCAAAAACGTGGGGGGAGGGGGAAGGGGTGTAAAAATGGATAAAAGTAAATAAATAAATAAATCCTTAAAAAAATAAAATAAAATAAAAAACTGGAAAAAAAAAAAAAAAAAAGAAGGAAGAGGAAGGCTGAACCCTCCCAGAGCCCGGCATACATCTTGTTCCAACTTATGGCACCAGACTTTGTTGAGGGAAGTAACTTACTCTTTATGGCCATATGACTGTAAGCTTCTACCCCAAATAAATACCCTTTATAAAAGCCAACATATTTCTGGTACCTTGCATCAGCACCCCTTTGGATGACCAATAGAACACCACAGTTTGTTTATCCATTCATTGGTTGATGTACACCTGGATTGTTTTCACCTTTTGTCAATCATGAATAATGCCACTATAATCATCAGTGTGCAGATGTCTGTCTGTGTCACTGCTCTCAGTTTTCCTGGGTATCTACCTAGTAGTGGTATTGCCACGTCATGTGGCAAATCCATATTGACCTTCTTTAGGAACTGCCAAACAGTCCTCCACAGTGGCTGTACCATTCTACATTCCTACCAACAGTGAATATGTGTTCCTATCTCTCCACATTCTCTCCAATGCTTGTAGTTTTCTGTCTTTTTAACAGTGGCCTTTCTAATAGATGTGAAATGATATCTCATTGTAGCTTTGATTTGCATCTTCCTCATCATCAAGTGATGTTGAAAATATTTTTATTTGTTTTTTCACCATTTGTATTTCTTCTTTAGACAAAAGTCTATTCAAGCCCTTTTTTTAATCGGGTCATTTGTCTTTTGTTGAGTTGTAGCATCTCTATATATCAGGGATATTAAACCCTTATCGAATATGTGATTTCCTCATATTTTCTCCCATTGAGTCTGCTGCCTTGTTACCCTTTTGACAAAGTCCTTTGAGGTGCAAAAGTGTTTAATTTTGAGGAGCTCCCATTTATCTATTTTTCCTTTTATTGCTTGTGTTTTAGGTGTAAGATCCAAGAAACAACCACCTACCACAAGATCTTGAACATGTTTCCCTATGTTTTCTTCTAGTAGTTTTATGGTCCTGGCTTTTATATTTAAGTCTTTGATCCATTTTGAGTTTGGTTCTTGTACAGGGAGTGAGTAGGGGTCCTCTTTCATTCTTTTGGTTACAGATATCCAGTTCTCCCAGCACCATTTGTTGAAGAGACTATTTTGTCCTGTCAACATGGACTTGGTAGGTTTGTCAAAAACCAGTTGACCACAGAGGTGAGGGTTTATTTTCAGATTCTCAATTCTATTCCACTAATCAATATGTCTATCTTTATGCAAATATCATGCTATTTTGACCACTGTAGTTTTGTAATATGTTTCCAGGTCAGGCAGTTGTCCTCCCACATAACTCTTTCGAATGCTTTGGGCTATTTGGGTACAGTTTCCCTTCTAAATAAATTTGTTAATTGCCTTTTCTAATTCTGTAAAGTAGGCTGTTGGAATTTTGATTGGTATTGCATTGAATCTATAAATCAGTTTGGGTACGATTGACATCTTCACAATATTTAGTCTTCCAATCCATGAACATGGAATGTCTTTCTATCTGTATAGATCTTTGATTTCTTTTTGCCTTGTTTTATAGTTTTCTGCATATAGGTCCTATACTTCTTTGGTTAAATTGATTCCAAGGTATTTGAGTCTTTTTGTTGCTATTGTAAATGGAGTTTTTCTGATTTCCTCCACAGATTTCACTGCTAGTGTACAGAAACATTGCAGATTTTTTTGTGAATTGATCTTGTATCCTGCCACTTTCCTGAACTCATCTATTAGCTCAAGTAACTTTGTCTGTAGACATTTCAGAATTTTCTAAATTATAGGATCATGTCATCTGCGAACAGAGTTTTACTGTTTTCCTATTTGGATGCCTTTTTTTTTTTTTTTTCCCTTGTCTAATAGCTCTAGCTAGAACTTCTAGACAATATTGGACAACAGTGGTCACAGTGGGCATCCTTGTCTTATTCCTGACCTTAGCTTTCAACCTTTCCCCATTGAGTACGATGTTGGCTGTGGGTTTTTCATATGTGCCATTTATCATAGAGAGGAATTTTCCTTCTATTCCTATCTTTTGAAGTGTTTTTATCAAGAAAGGATGCTGGATTTTGTCAAAAGCCTTTTCTGCATTGATCAAGATGATCATTTTTTTTTTCCTTCAATTTGTTAATTGGTATATTACATTAATTGATTTTTTTTTATGTTGCACCACCCTTGCATACCAGGAATAAATCCCACTTGGTCGTGATCTATAATTCTTTTGATTTGTTGTTGAATTCGATTTGCAAGTATTTCGTTGAGAATTTTTGTATTTATGTTCATTAGAGTGATTGGTCTGTAATTTTCTTTTCTTGTATTATCTTTATCTGGTTTTGGTATTAGGGTGATGTTGGCTTCATAAAATGTGTTGAGTAAATTTCCCTTAATTTTTTGGAAGAGTTTAAACAGGATTGGGGTTAATTCTTCTTAAAATGCTTGGCAAAGTAAGGAGCTCTTAGAGTCAGCTCATGCTACAGGGCAATTAGTAATCACCCAGAGCTACCTAAAGCACCTGTTTGGGGGCTCCAGGAGACCAGAAGAGCATCCTGAAAAATCCTTGAAAGAATGGAAGAAGGATACTGCCCATCTGCAGAGAAGATTCGTAAGTAGAGCACTCCACGCCATGGAGGCCGGTGCCCATTCTCCACTGGCAGCACAGGCGGCCTCAGGAGCTGTTTCATGGCTGGGATTGGAAGCTCCACTTCTCAAAACAGGGGAGGAAGAGACGGTTGGGCACCAACTTCAGCTACTGATTAGTAAACTTGGCTGGCTAAGGTATAACCCTAAGAACAGTTAAAAGTTTGAGCCTTTCTAAGTCAGAAAGAAGGGTAGCCGCCATTTTAACTCCGCTCCGGGCATGAGGGCAAGCAGGGCGGACTGAAAATCACAGTGCTGGTAAAAACCAGCTTCTTTCCATCCAGATCAGATTGCAGCGCTAGCCTAAGCCCCAGCCCTACCTTGGGCAGGGAGGGACCTGGGGGGCCCTGCACCAGGCTCTCCAGGAAAATACAGGTCATGCCACAGAGGCTGGTGATCATTCTACTCTGGCGGCACAAGCCACTTGAGGAGCTCTTCTGTGGCTGGAGTTGGAAGCTCCATTTCCCAAAAACGGGGGCAGGGTGGGGGAGAGACGGCCACCGACTTCAGCCACTGACTAGTAAATTCGGCTGGCTAAAGTATAACCCTAAGAACAGCTAAAGTTTGAACCTGTCCAAGTTGGAAAGAGGCCAGTAGCTGCCATTTTGACTCCGCCCCCGAAAAATGAGGGGAAGCCCAGCTGACTAAAAATCACAGGGGCGGGAGGGACCCACTTCTTTCACCCAGATTGAACTGCAGCCCTAGCCTGTTTCAATCACACCTGTAGCAGAGAGGAAGCTGTCAGGCCCTGCACCGGCCTCTTGAGTAACTGCAGGAACATTAGGCTGGGACAGACTGAATAGCCAGAAGTCTACCAGCATAACCAGTCATTTTGGACTTTCATGGCATAGACTACTGCCCACACCTGCAGCTCCATTCCCACCCCAGGCAGGGAAGGAAGGGATGTGAAGCTTCATCAGTCTCTCTGGGCTACTAAGTCTAGGCCTGCACGACTTGGATTACTACACATGGCTGTGGTTCTGTCCCTACCCCTGGCAAAGGAGAAAGTTGGGAGAAGCTTCAACTGTCCCTTGGGCAATGTGGGCAGCTTGAGCCTCCACACCTTACAGCACCAACTGCATCCTTGCTCCAACTACACAACCAACAAGGGATAAAGGGCAAGAAAGCCCTAATCTAAAGAAAGAAACTGCACCCAGAATAAATACATCTAGTAAGCTAGATGCCAAGACACCAACAAAAATATTATAATCCACACCAAGAAACAGGAAGATATGGCCCAGTTAAAGGAACATGATAAGCCTCCAGATGACATAAAGGATTTGAGACAACTAACCATAGATGTTCAAACAAATCTCCTTAATTCAATGAAATGGCTAAAGAGATTAAGGATATTAAGAAGACGGGGTGGGGGGAGCCAAGATGGCGCCATAGTAAGGAGTTCATGGAGTCACCTCGTCATCCATGGCAGTAATCACCCAGAGCTATCTAAAGCACCTGCTTGGGGGCCCTAGGAGACCAGAAGAGCATCCTGCAACACCCTTGAAAGTATGGAAGGAGAAGACTGCCCATCTGCAGAGAGGATTTGTGAGTAGAGCATTCCATGCTGCGGAGGTCGGTGCCCGTGGTGCAAGCTGCCTCGGGAGTTATTCCGTGGCTGGAGTTGGAAGCTCCATTTCCCAAAAAAACGGGAGGAAGACACGATGCGGCACCGACTTCAGCTACTGATTAGTAAATTTGGTGGGCTAAAGTATAATCTTAGGAACAGCTAAACTTTGTGCCTAACTCAGAAGGAGGCCGGCAACCGCCATTTTGGCTCCACCCCCAGGCATGAGGGGAAGCGGGGCTGACTGAAAAGCCAGTGAAGTTAGGGACCGTCTTCTTTCCACCGAAATCGGACTGTAGCCCAAGCTTAGGCTCCAGCCCCACCTTCAGCAGACAGGAAGCTGGCAGGACCTGCACCAGGATCTCCAGGCAACTGCAAGTGCTTTCTGCCAGCACTGACTGAATAGTCAGTCACCTGGGACTACATGCCCTCACCCCAATAGGATAGGAGAGGTGCTGGCTATCCTCAGGCTATCCAGGCAATGGCATGAGTTTTTAGCCCACACAAACTGGTTTGTTGAGTGCTTTCGAGTCTAACTCCACCTCTGTCGCCCCATAGGATAGGAGGGGGCTGGTGTTCCCTTAGCTTCTCAGGGCAACTGCAGGTGCTTTTGGCCTGCACAATCCCAACTGTTGGGCACCTGTGGCTCCACCCATCCCCAACAGGACAAGAGATGGACTGTGTTTGTCCAGCCTCTCTGGGTAACTGCACGTGCTTTTGGCCCACACAGCCTGGATGGTACTTGTGGATCCACCCTCAGGCCCCAAAAGGAAAGGAGGGGGCTGGTGTTTCCACAGCCTCTCTGGGCAACGGTGGGTACTTTTGGCCTACACGGATTGAACTGTTGGGCCTTTGTGGTTCCATTCCCACCCCCTAAAGGGCAGAAGGGACAGTACTGCCTCAGCCTCTCAGGGCAACTGCAGGTGTATTCGGGCCACACAGATTAGATTATTGGGCACTCCAGAGGGTCCATTCTCATCCCCAGCAGGGAGAGGGTCTGGTGCTACATCAGTTTACCTGGGCAACTGTTGTCATTTTGGACCCACATGGTATAGATTGCTGCCCACAACAATAGCTCCATCCCCACCCAAGGTAGGGGAGGAAGGGGTATGAAGCTTCATCAGTCTCTCCGGGCAACTACAGACAGTCTTGTCCTGCCCAACTTGGATTATTATACACAGCCACAGCTCTGTTCCTACCCCTGACAAAGGAGAAAGGTGGGAGAAGCTTCACCAATTCCTGGGGCAACATGAGCAGCTTCAGCCTCCAAAGCTTACAGCACCAACTACATCCTTGACTCCTACTACACAATGAGCAAGGGAGAAGAGACAAGAAAGCCCTAAACCAAGGGAGAAACTTTACCCAGAATAAATACATCTAGCAAGCCAGATGTGAAAACACAAACAAAAAAATTACAATCCATATCAAGAAACAGGAAGATATGGCCCAGTTAAAGGAGCAAGATAAGCCTGCAGATGACATAAAGTAGTTGAGACAACTAATCATAGATGTTCAAACAAGTCTCCTTAATAAATTCAATGAGATGGCTAAAGAGATTAAGGATATTAAGACACTGGGGGAGCACAAAGAGGAATTTGAAAGCATACATAGAAAAATAGCACACCTTATGGGAATGAAAGGTGCAATAAATGAAATTAAAAATACATTGGAGGCATATATCAGCAGATTTGAGGAAGCAAGAGAAAGGATCAGTGAGCTCAAAGACATGGACTCCGAAAGTAAATATACAAAAGAACAGATGAAAAAAAGAATGGAAAAATTGAACAGGGTCTCGGGGAACTAAATGACAGCAAGAGACATGCAAACGTACATGTCATGGGTGTCCCAGAAGAAGAAGAGAAGGGAAAATGGCAGAAGGAATATCTGAAGAAATAATGGCAGAAATTTTCCCAACCCTATTGAAGGACATAGATATCCGTGTCCAAGAAGCACAATGTACTCCCATCCAAATAAATCCAAATAGACCAACTCCAAGACATACTAATCAGAATATCAAATGCCAAAGACAAAGAGAATTCTGAGAGCAACAAGAGAAAAACAATGCATAACATATAAGGGATAGCCAATAAGATTAAGTGCCAATTTCTCATCAGAAACCATGGAAGCAAGAAGGCAGTGATATGATATATTTAAGATACTGCAAGAGAAAAACTGCCAGCCGCAGATTTTATATCTGGCAAGATTATCTTTCAAAAATGAGGATGAGATTAGAATATTCACAGATAAACAAACTGAGAGAGTGTATAACAAAAAGACCAGCTTTGCAGGAAATACTAAAGAGAGTGTTACAGCCTGAAAAGAAAAAACAGGAGAGAGATACTTGGAAGAGAGTCTAGAAATGATTACTATCAGTAACAGTAACTAAAAGTGTCAAAAAATAAAATGACAGATAAAATGCAAAGATGAAAATGGATGAAATAAGAACTGTCTTTACAGTAATAACATTGAATGTTAATGGATTAAACTCCCCAAAGGACAAAGACTGGCAGAATGGATAAGAAAATATGAGCCATCTATATTCTGCCTGCAAGAAACCTACCTTAGACCCAAGGATACCAATAGATTGAAAGTGAATGGTTGGAAAAAGATATTCCACGCATGGAGTAACCAAAAAAAAAAAAAAAGCTGAGGTAGCTATACTTATATCAGATGATATAGACTTTAAAAGCAAAACTGTTATAAGAGACAAGGAAGGACATTACATATTAATAAAAGGGATGATTCACCAGGAACAAATAGCAATCATAAATGTGTATGCACCTAACCAGGATATGCCCCAACATACATGAGACAAACATTGGCAAAACTGAAGGGAGAAATAGACATCTCTACAATAATGGTTGGAGATTTCAATACACCACTCTCAGCACTGGATAGAACATCTGGGCAGAGGTTCAATAAAGAAACAGAGCTTGAGGGAAGCGGCTGTGGCTCAATCAGTAGGGCTCCCGTTTACCATATGGGAGGCCCCAGGTTCAGTTCCCGGGGCCTCCTGGTGAGGGCAGGCCCGCCCGCACGGCGTGGTTGGCTGACCCAGCGAGCACAAACAGCAAGGGGGGGATAAATGAATAAATAAATAAAATCTTTAAAAAAAAAAAAAAAAAAGAAACAGAGCTTGAATAATATGATAAATGGACTAGACCTAATAGACATATACAGAACACTGCACCCCAAAACAGCAGGATATACATTCCTTTCAAGTGTTCATGGATCTTTCTCCAAAATAGACCATATATGGGGTCACAAAGCATATCTCAATAAATTCAACAAAATCAAAATTATACAAAGCACTTTCTCTAATCATAATGGAATAAAGTTGGAATCAACAAGTGGCAGAAAAAGGGAAAATTCACATATATATGGAGATTAAACAACACACTCTTAAATAATCAGTGGGTCAAAGAAGAAATTTCAAGAGAAATCAATAAATATCTCAAGACAAATGACAATGAGAATGCAACATATCAGAACATATGGGATGCAGCAAAGGCACTGTTGAGAGTAAAATTTATAGCCCTTAATGCTTACATTAAAAAAGAAAAAGCTAAAATCAATAACCTAACTACACAGCTGGAGAAACTAGAAAAAGAAGAGCAAACTAATCCCAATGATAGTAGAAGGAATGAAATAAGATCAGAGCAGAAATAAATGAAATTGAGGGAAAAAAAAAAAAAAAACAATAGAATTAACACAACCAAAAGTTTGTTTTCGAGAAGATTAACAAAATAGACAAACCCTTAGCTAGACTAAGAAAAAAAGAAGATGCAAAGAAATGAAATAAAAAGTGAAAATGGGAACATTACTTCTGACCCCACAGAAATAAAAGAGATCATAAGAGGATACTACAAACAACTTTATGCCAAAAAACTAGACAATGTAGAGGAAATGGAAAATTCCTAGGAACATACAAACAACCTACACTGATACCAGAAGAAATAGAAGACCTCAAAAACCAATCACAAGTAAATAGATTGAAACAGTCATGAAACAGCTCCCCAAAATGAAAAGCACAGGACCAGATGGTTTCATAGGTGAGTTCTACCAAGCATTCAAAGAAGCTTTCATCCAATCTTACTCAAGCTTTTCCAAAAAATCGAACAAGAAGGAACGCTACCAAACTCATTCTATGATGCCAACATCACCCTAATACCAAAGTTGAATAAAAATATTACAAAATAAGAAAATTACTGACCCATTTCTCTAATGAATACAGATGCAAAAATCCTCAATACAATATTTGCTAATTGTATCCAACAACACATTAAAAGAATTATTCATCATGATCAAGTGGGTTTTATACCAGGCATGCAAGGGTGGTTCAACACAAGAAAATCAATCAGCATAATACATCACATTAATAAGTCAAAGAAGAAAAAACACATGATCTTATCAATTGACACAGAAAAGGCATTTGACAAAATACAGCATCCTTTCCTGATAAAAACACTACAAAAGATAGGAAATGAAGGAAACTTTCTCAACATGATAAAGGCCATATATGAAAAACCCACAGCTAACATTGTACTCAAGGTAAGGATGCCCATTTTCACCACTGTTGTTCATTATAGTGCTAGGGGTTCTAGCTAGAGCAATCAGGCAAGAAAAAGAAATAAAAGGCATCCAAATTGGAAAGGAAGAAGGAAAATTTTCACAATCTGCAGATGTTATGATCCTATATCTAGAAAGTCCCGAAAAATCTACAACAAAGCTGCTAGAGCTAATAAATGATTTCAATAGAGTGTCAGGATACAAGATCAATACACTAAAATCAGTGGTGATTCTATACACTAGTAATGCACAATCTAAGGAGGAAGTCAGGGAAAAAATTCCATTTACAATAGCAACTAAAAGAATCAAATATTTAGGAATTAACTTAACCAAGAATGTAAACACTTGTGTTCAGAAAACTATAATGCATTGCTAAAAGAAATTTTTCAAAAAGACCTAAATAATTGGAAGAACATTCCATGCTCATGGATTGGAAAACTAAATATCATTAAGATGTCAATTCTACCCAAATTGATATACAGATTCAATGCAATCCCAATAAAAATTCCACCAGCATTTTTTAAATAAATGGAATACACAATTATCAAATTTATCTGGAAGGGTAAGAGGTCCCAAAGAGCCAGAAACATCTTAAAAAGGAAAAGTGAAGTTGGAGGACTCTAACTTCCAGACTTTAAATAATATTACCTAGCTACAGTGGTAAAAACAGCATGGTATTGGCAAAAGATAGACACATAGACCAATGGAACCAAATTGATGGTTCAGACCTAGGCCCTCACATCTATGGTCAAGTGATTTTTGACAAGCCTGTCAAACCCACCCAACTGAAACAGAACAGTCTGTTCAACAAATGGTGCTGGGAGAAATGGATATCCATAGCCAAAAGAAAGAAGACCCCTATCTCACACCATATACAAAAATTAAATCAAAATGGATCAAAGACCTAAATATAAAAGCAAGTACCATAAAGCTCCTAGAAGAAAAAAATGTAGGGAACATTTTCAAGACCTGGTGGTAGGTGGTGAGTTCTTAAACCTTACACCGAAAGCACAAACAATAAAAGAAAACATGGATAAATGGGACTTCCTCAAACTTAAACACTTCTGTGATTCAAAGGACTTCATCAACAAGGTGAAAAGGCAGCCCATGCAATGGGAGAAAATATTTGGAAACCACATATCTGATAAGGGTTTGTCTTCCATTTTATATAAAGAGGTCATACAATGCAACAATAAAAGAGCAAGCAATCCAATTTAAAAATGGATTTTAAAGATTTAAATAGACATTTCTCCAAAGAGGAAATAAAAATGATCAAAAAGCACGTGAAAAAAAATGTTCCATATCACTAGCTATTAGGGAAATGCAAATCAAAACAACAATGAGATATCATTCACACTGCATAGAATGGCCATTATTAAAAAAAAAACAGACAACAATAACTGCTTGAGAGGATGTGGAGAAATAGTAACACTCCTTCACTGTTGGTGGGATTGTAAAATGGTGCAGCCTCTGTGGAAGATAGTTTGGCGGTTCCTCAGGATGCTAAATATAGAACTACCATATGATCCAGTAATTCATCTACTAGGAATATATCCAAAAGAACTAAAAACTATGACACGAACAAACATCTGCACACCAATGTTCATAGTGGCATTATTCACAATTGCCAAAAGATGGAAACAACCCAAGTGTCCATCAACCAATGAATGGATAAACAAAATGTAGTATATACATACAATGGAATACTATTCTGGAGTAAGAAGAAATGAAATTGGGACACATATGATAACATGGATGAGTCTTGAAGACATTATACTAAGCAAAGTAAGCCAGGCACAAAAAGACAAATATTGCATGGTCTCATTAATATGAACTAAATACGAAGAATAAACATATGGAGTTAAAACCTAGAGTATAGGTTACTGGGAGATAACAGGAGGGTTGAGAAGAACTACTGATGCTTAATGTATTAGAGAAGTTTTAATTAACTTGACTGTAAAAGTGTGGAAATGGATGGAGTTAATGGTAACACATTATAGTGAGTAGCAACTGATTTATAAATGGGACTGTGACTGAAAAGGGTAGTCTGGGCAAGTAAAGGTCAATTGAAAGTAAGCTAAAGAATAATCTAGGGACTGAATAACACAGTGAACTCAGAGGTGGATGAGAATTGCAGTTGAGGGTACAAATGCAAAAGTGTCCTTCTGTGAGCTAGAGCAGATGTACATCACTATTGCAGGGTGGTGGGAATGTGGAGAAGCATCAGAAACTGCAACTGGTAGTAGTAGACTGTGGTTAACAGCAATACTATAATATTCTTGCATCAATGCCAAAGATGTACTGTGTTGATAATGGAGGTGTATGGAAAAAGTGTGCCAAATATATGCTATGGACCATAGTTGGTGGTAATAGTCAAATGATATTATCTCATAATCTGTAACAAATGTTCCACCATGGTGTGGTATGTTGGTGAAGGGGTGTTATATGGAAATTCTACACGTGTGTGATTGTTTTGCAAGTTCACAACCTCTGTAATAAAAATATATATTTTTAAAATTGGGTGGGCTGGGGGGAAGATACACCAAATATAAGATAGGGACTATAGTTAGTAGTAACATTTTGATGATGCTCTTGCATAGTTTGTAACAAATGTTTCACAACAATTCAAAGTGTTAGTGGAGGGGTAATGTATGAGACGCCTGTATGATGATATGTATGTTTATATTGTAAGTTCACAATCTTTACTATACATTTATTGTTTATGCATGTTAATGTATTAATGGTATACTTCAATAAAAATATATTTAAAAAAAAAGAAAACATTGAATGAGCACAAAGAAAAACTTGAAAGCATACATAGAAACATAGCAGATCTTATGGGAATGAAACATGCAATAAATGAAATAAAAAATACACTAAAATCATATGATAGCAGATTTGAGGTGGCAAAAGAAAGGGTTGGTAAGCTTGAAGAAATGGCCTCTGAAAGCAAACATACAAAAGAACTGATGAAGAAAAGAATGAAAAGAATTGAACAAGGGCCCAAGGAACTAAATGACAGCAAGAGATATGCAAACATATGTGTCATGGGTGTCTCAGAAGGAGAAGAGAAGGGAAAAGGAGCAGAAGGAATATTCAAAGAAATAATGGTAGAAAATTTCCCAACCCTATCGAAGGACATGGATATCCATGTCCAAGAAACACAACATAATCTCATCTGAATAAATCCAAATAGACCAACTCTGAGACACATACTAATCAGAATGTCAAATGCCAAAGACAAAGATAATTCTGAGAGCAGCAAGAGAAAAGCAATGCGTAACATATAAGGGATAGCCAATAAGATTAAGTGCCAATTTCTCATCAGAAACCATGGAAGCAAGAAGACAGTGGTATGATATATTTAAAATACTGCAAGAGAAAAACTTCCAGCCAAGAATTTCATATCCAGCAAGATTTTCTGTCAAAAATGAGGGTGAGTTTAGAATATGCACAGATAAACAGAAACTGAGAGAGTTTGTAACCAAGAGACCAGTTTTGCAGGAAATACTAAAGGGTGTGCTACAGACTGGAAAGAAAAGACAGGAGAGAGAGAGGCTTGGAAGAGAGTCTAGAAATGAAGATTATATCAATAAAAGTAACTAAAAGTCTCAAAAGAGTGGTGAAAATAAAATATGACATAAAACTCAAAGGTCAAAATGAGTGAAATAAGGACCACCTTTACAGTAATAACAGTGAATGTTAATGGATTAAACTCCCCAATCAAAAGACACAGACTGGCAGAATGAATAAGAAAATATGAGCCACCTATATGCTGTCTGCAAGAGACTCACCTTAGACCCAAGGATACCAATAGATTGAAAGTGAAAGGCTGGAAAAAGATATTCCATGCTTTCAGTAACAAAAACAAAACGAAAAGCCAGAGTACCTACCCTTTTATTAGCTGAAATAGACTTTAAAAGACACTAGTAATGTGCAATCTGAGGAGGAAATAAGCAGAAAAAAAATCCATTTACAATAGTGACTGAAAGAATCAAATATTTAGTAATATACTTAACCAACAATGTAAAGCACTTATATTGCGAAAACTACAACTCATTGTTAAAAGAAATTTAAAAAAAAAAAAAAAAAAAAGACCTAAATAATTGGAAGAACATTCCATGCTCACAGATTGGAAGACTAAATATTAAGCTGCCCAAATTGATATACAGATTCAATGCTATCCCAATAAAAATTCCACCAGCATTTTAAAAATAAATAGAAAACATGATTATCAAATTTATTTGGATGGATAAGGGGGTCTCGAATAGCCAGAAACATCTTAAAAAGGAAAAATGAAGTTGGAGGACTCTCACTTCCAGACTTTAAATCATATTACCTAGCTACAGTGGTAAAAACAGCATGGTACCAGCATAAAGACAGACACATAGACCAATGGAACTGAATTGATGGTTAAGATACAGATCCTCACATCTATGGTCAAGTGATTTTTGACAAGCCTGTCAAATCCACCCAGCTCAGACAGAACAGTCCATTCAGCAAATGGGGCTGAGAGAACTTGATATCCATAGCCAAAAGAAGGAAAGAGAACCCATATCTCACACCTTATACAAAAATTAACTCAAAATGGATCAAAAACCTAAATATCAAAGCAAGAACCTTAAAGCTTCTAGAAGAAAATGTAGGAAAATATCTTCAAGACCTGGTGGTAGGTGGTGGCGATAAAAGGAGGACTGAGATGGACTAATGATGTTTAATGTATGTAGAAGTTCTAATTAACTTTATTGTAAAAGTGTGGAAATGTATAGAGTTGATCGTAACACATTATAGTGAGTAACAGCTGGTTTATAAATCGGATTGTGGCTGTAAAGGGTAATCTGGGGATGTAAATGCCAATAGAAAGAAAGCTAGAGAGTAATCTAGGAACTGAATAACACAGTAAACCCAGAGGTGGATGAGAATTGTGGTTGATGGTACAGATGCAAGAGTGTCCTTTGTGAGCTAGAGCAGATGTACATCAGTATTGCAGGGTGGTGGGAATGTGGAGAAGCATGGGAAAAATACAACTGGTATGACCTATGGGCTGTGGTTAACAGTAATAATGTAATATTCATGCATCTAAGCCAAAGATGTGCTGTGTTGATAATGGGGGAGTATGGAAAATGTGTGCCAAATGTACACTATGGACCTGGTAATGGCCTGATGATATTATCTCATAATCTGTAGCAAATGTTCCACCACAGAGTGGTGTGTTAATAGAGAGATGTTGTATGGGACTCTTGCACATGTGCATGATTGTTTTGTAAGTTTACAACTTCTGTGATAAAAATATATTTTAAAAATAATAATAGGGTAGGTTGGGGGAAGAGACACCAAATGTAAGGTAAGGACTATAATTAGTAAGATTTTGATGATATTCTTTCATCATTTGTAACAAATATCTCACAACAATGCAAGGTGTTGGTGGTGGGTTGATGTATGGGACCCCTGTATGATGTTATGCATGTTTGCTTTGTAAGTTCACAACTTTTACTATGCAGCTATTGTTTATGTATGTTCATATATAAATGATATAATAATAATAATAGAGTAGGTTGGGGGAAAATACACCAAATGGAAGATACTTTGGTTGGTAGTAATATTTTGAGGATGCTCTTTAATCATTGGTTTAAAATGTTTCACAACAATGCAGGGTATTGTTGGTAGGGTGAGGTATGAGAGCCCTGTATGCTGTTATGTATGTTTGTTTTGTAAGTTCACAACTATTACTATACACTTATTGTTTATGTATGTTTATGTATGTGTGATATACTTAAATAAATTTTTAAAAATGAAAAGAAAAATGCTTCGTAGAATTCACCTGTGAAGTCATCTGGTCCTGGACTTCTCTTTGTTGGGCGATTTTTTATTATAGAATCAATCACTTTAAATGTGATTGGTTTGTTAAGTTCGTGTATTTCTTGTAGCCTCAGTGTAGGTTGTTTGTGTGTTTCTAGGAATTTGTCCATTTCATCTAGGTTGGCTAATTTGTTGGCATACAGTTTCTCATAATATCCTCTTATGATCCTTTTTATTTCTGTGGGGTCAGTAGTAACTTCCTCCTTTTCATTTCTGATTTTATTTGCATCTTCTCTCTTGTTTCCTTTGTTAGTCTAGCGAGGGGTTTGTCAATTTTATTGATCTTCTCAAAGAACCAGCTTTTGGTTTTGTTGATTTTTCCTTTTTGTTTTTTGTTGTTGTTGTTGTTCTCAATTTCATTTATTTCTGCTCTAATCTTTATTATTTCTTTCCTTTTGCTTGCTTTGGCAATAGCTTGCCATTTCTCCAGTTATTCAGTTAGATCTTTGATTTTAGCTCTTTCTTCTTTTTTAATATATGAGTTTAGGGCTATAAAATTTCTTCTCAGCACTGCCTTCACTATATCCCCTAACTTTTGATAAATTGTGTTCTCATTTTCATTTGTCACAATATGTTTACTAATTTCACTTATAATTTCTTCTTTGACACACTGATTATTTAGGAGTGTGTTGTTTAGCCTCCACACATTTGCAAAATTTCCCCTTTCTCATCTATTATTGATTTCCAATTTCATTTCATTATGATCTGAAAAGGTGCTTTTATATAATTTCAGTCTTTTAATATTTATTGAGATCTGCCTTGTGACCTACTATGTGATCTATCCTTTAGAAAGATCCATGAGCACTTGAGAAGAATGTATAACCTGTTGGTTTGGGATGCAACATTCTGTATATGTCTTTAGTTCTAGCTCGTTTATCATATTGTTCAATTTCTCTGTTTCCTTATTGATCTTCTCTCTGGTTCTATCTAATGATAGGAGTGGTGTGTTGAAGTCTCCAACTATTATTATTGTAGGGATGTCTGTTTCTCCCTTCAGTTTTGCCAGAGTTTGCCTCGTGTATTTTGGAGCTGGTTAGGTGCACAGATATTTATGACCAATATTTCTTCCTAGTGGATTGTCCCTTTTATTAATATGATATGGCTTTCTCTATCTCTTATAACTTTTTTTGCATTTAAAGTCTGTTTTGTCTGATATTAGTATAGCGACCTCTGCTCTTTTTTGTTACTGTTTGCACGGAGTATCTTTTTCCAACCTTTAACTTTCAGCTGTTTTGTATCTCTGGGTCTAAAGTGAGTCTCTTGTAGGTACCATATGGATGGCTCTTGTTTTTTTTTTATCCATTCTGTCAGCCTGTATCTTTTGTTTGGGGAGTTTAATCCATTCACATTCAATGATATTACTGTAAATGCATTATTTACTTCCACCATTTTATTCTTTGGTTTTCGTATGTCATATCTTATTTTCTTCTGTCTTTTTACTTTTTTGGTTATCCTTTCTGCTATTCTTATCTTCTACACTCTCCTCATGCCTCTCTCTCCTGTCTTTTGCTTTGGGGCTGTAAGACTCCCTTTAATATTTCCTGCAATGGTATAATTTTTTTAACCAACTCTCTTAGTTTCTGTTTATTTGTGAATATTTTAAACTTACTTCATATTGAAGGACAATTATGCCAGATAAAGAATTCTCTGCTGGAAATTTTTTCTCTTTCAGTAATCTAATTGTATTATATCACTGTCTTCTCACCTCCATAATTTCTGATGAGAAATCTGCACTATTACTGGGTATCCCTTGTATGTGATGATTTTCTTCTCCCTTGCTGCTCTCAGAAAATTCTCTTTATATTTGATGTTTGACATTCTGAGTAGTATATGTCTTGGAGTAGGTCTGTTTGGATTTATTCTGATTGGGGCATGCTGTGTTTTTTTGGACATGTAAATTAATTTCTTTCATGAGAGTTGGGAAATTTTCAGCCATTATTTCCTCAAATATTCTTTCTGCTCCTTTTATTTCTCTTCTTCTGGAACTCCCATTATATGTATATTTTTGCATTTCATGTTATCATTCAACTCCTTGAGCCACTGCTTAATTTTTTCCATTCTCTTCTCTCTCTACTCTTCTCTCTCTTCAATTTCAGCTGTTCTGCTTGTTTGCTACATATTCTTCTGTCATTTTGAGTCTGCTGTTTTATGCCTCTAATGCTAGACTATTAGGTTATTACCTTTTTTTCCAAAAAGCAGCCAGTTGGTTTGGGTCCTGATGGGTATTTTTAAGCCAGTGCTCCTCATCTCCCTCCCATTCACTGGCCGTCAGCTAGTGATCATTTTCAGTTCTCTTAAGGAAAAGACTAATTGCATGAGCAGAGCTCATGTAAGATACTTTGGTTGGTAGTAATATTTTGAGGATGCTCTTTAATCATTAGTTTAAAGGTTCTCTAGCAGCTCTGAGTATTCAGGATGACACTCTGTCCACAACTTCCCTCCTTCAGCTGGACAGACACAGGGTCCCCACTCGATACCCAATCAAAGATGAGGTTTTGACTCTGCCACCCATGGGTCATGACCTTTGCTCATCAGTGTCTTCACCTACCTTCTTAGGTGATTAAAAAAACTAATTTAAAACAATTATGTTACTATGTTTTGCAATGTAAAAAGCTATATTAAAAAGGTGTGAGAGAAAGAGCAAAAGGAAAGTGGAAACTAAATTAGCTTTAAATTTGAGAACTCAGAAAATGACAATAAAACCTTGGGAAAGCAGGAGGAGGAAAGTAAAAAGAAAAGAAGTAAACAATATAGTTACAAACAGCAGAGGTGCTAAAGAAATACAAGAAGGTGATTATTGATAAAACTAACACAATAGACACAACTCTGGTAAGTCTTATCATGAAAATTATGTAAAATTTGAAATATAGGTATTTACATTGAGGCAATCTTAAGTAAACTAGGAGAATACCATATATAATTCTGTCAAGAATTTGAAAATCCAGATGAAATGGGATATTAGAAAATATCAATCACATGTTTTAGATCTGTCTTTTATAAACTTAATATATTTGAATTTTTAAAATTCAGTCTGACAATTTTTGTATTTTAACTATATCATTTAGTCTTGAAAAAAAAAAAAACTATATCAATTTTTTTTTTTTTTTTTTTTTTTTTTTTTTTTTTTACCAGGAGGTCCCGGGTATTGAACCCGGGTCCCTCCATATGAGAGACGGATGCCCAACCATTTGAGCCACATCCATCCCCCAGCTATATCAATTTTAATTATTATTACCCTCTAGAGCTTTGGTCCCTTGAAAGAAATTAATAGAATTTTATTAATGCTGTAGTTGCCATGTTTCCAAATCTCCAAATATGAGACTTATCCTTTTCAGCTGCCCATATCTTCCATTTGATAGCTTTGAATTTCCAACATGAAATGACTCTTATTTTCCAGCAAACAGAAACATCAAGTTTTTCTTTTTACACCAAATTTAGTTTATTGACACTCTTTGAAAGTGTGTTTGTTTATTGTCTAGTAAACCTGGTCAGGTAGTAGGCATAGACAGAAGGAAGCCTGCACTCAATGGAATACATAGCCACTAAGGAGAAACAGCCTAATGGAGTTAACCAGAAGGGCACAAATTAAGACATCACCAGAGAATCTAAAGACATCACCAACACCATTATGACAGAAATCATCACCATGACTGAGAGATTTCCTGAAGGATTGAAGTGATCAGAGATAGAAGAGTTGAGTGCGGAGGTGTCACTAAATTTTGAAGAAAAAGCATTTTAGGTGGGGAAGTATGCAAAACAAATTTAACATTGTGTCCATTAGACAGTCTAGTGTGAATAGCTATAGGAAACACTCAACTAGAGAAAAAGCAAGTGATACAGTCAGAGATACAAGTCTGAATTTAATCTATATCATCCAGCAATGAAATCAATGAGCATTTATATTCATGAGGCATTCAGAAAATGTTATTAGAAGAAAATTTAGTCTTCATCCTCGAGAAATGCTTGCAGTGAGATTTAAATGGAAAGGAGAGTCATCAGAAGTCCTAGCTGAAACAGTCTCCATCTCAAGATCTCTTGCCACCTTTCTGCCCCCTTCTTTCCTAACTATCTTTGACTTTAGCCAAACATCTACTTTTTTTGTACTTGAATCCTATGATGGTTAATTTCATGTGTCAACTTGACTAAGTTATGGTGTCCAGTTGTTTGGTCAAGCAAGCACTGGCCTGATTGTTACTGTGAGGATATTTTGTGAATTTAAATAATTAGCTGATTGCAGACTTATCTAAAACCAAAAAAGAGATGAACTTAAGCAATGAGAGAAATCTCATCCAATCAATTGAGACCTTAAAGAGAGAACTGAGGATTTCAGCAGACAGAAGAATTTCTATCTCCTCTTCAGCCAGCCTGCCCTGTGGGATTTGGACTTGCCAATCCCCTCAGTCACATGAGCCAATTCCTATAATTTCTTAATATTTAGATAGAGAGGGGAAGCAAATGTGGCTCAAGCGATTGGGCTCCCATTCTACCATATGGGAGGGGTTCAAGGTTTGATTCCCAAGGCCTTCTGCTGAGGGGCGAGCTGGCCCGCGCAGGAGTGCTGGCCCGCGCAGGAGTGCTGGCGCAGCAAGATGACGCAGCAGAGGGAGACACAGAGAATAGACAATGGGAGACGTGGCGGACCATGGGGCTGGGGTGGCACAAGAGATTGAGCACCTCTCTCCCACTCTGGAGGGCCCTGGGATCAGTTCCCAGTGCTGCCTGGAGATGGGATAGGCAGACACGAGGGAGCACGCAGAGAACAGACAGCTAGTGCAGGAACAGCGGGGGTGGGGGAGAATGGACAAATAAATCTTCAGAGAGAGAGAGAGATGATAGATCCTGTCGATTCTGTTTCTCAGGAGAATGCTGACTGATACAAATACCTATCCTATGCCATCAGTTTCATCCTTCACCAAATACCCATCACTCCACCCCCTGTTCTGGCAAAACTTGCTCCATTATATAATTTCCTTCCTCCCAGATCTCCTTCTACCACCTGCAGTTTTCAGGTCAAAGGAAATCACCTTGAATTAATCTTGTCTAATAGTAGCCCCCTGTAAAACACCAGGACTATCTTTATCTTACATGCATTAAATTTGAAAATGATCTTAGATTGAATTAAAATAAATCCCTAAAATATATTTATTTTAGAGATTGACATCTCTCTGGATGCAGTACACTTTCTTATGCAATCCCATTTAGAAAAAAATCCCTCACCAAAATTGACTCCATCAAATGTTTCCTCTAAATCATGGGTTCTTAGCCACGAATGGGTTTCAAGGAATCCATAATTCCCCTCAAATTGCATGTAAATTTTTATGTGAGTACATGACCTCAAAAAAGTTTAAGAACAACTGCTCTAAATAATCAGAGCAAACTACCACTTAGCTTTAAAACAACAATACATTGGAAGTACTCTCTTCCATTTCCAAACCCAGTTTCCAAATGTAACCCAGGGCTACTACTGCCCAAACTCCCAAAAAGGTCTGCTCGTTTAATACCTTAACATTAACAGCTGGCAATACTTCCAACCTAGAACAAAAGACCTCTTCCCCTTGCCCCACAGTTCATCAGCTTGCCTTTGCCTTTATGACTTGGACTAGACTAGAGCAAGGCTACAAGTAATTCTGCTCCACTGGCTGATTGATGCAGAAGATATAAAAATCCCTTCCTCATTCTGCTTTTAAGTATTTAATATTTAGAGTTTCATCTGGGTTCCAGAGTAATCCCCCTGAGAAGATTAGGGAGATGAAAGTATCAGTTGTTAGAATTTTTATGTAAATTTGTTTATTGGAATAGCTTTCCCAAGAGCTGATTATCTGTATGCTGAAAAATTGAAGATGTGGCCTGAGGTAGGTGGGACTGTTGAGTAGCCAGAAGACAACTTGAAGAGATGAGGCCTTTCTTTAGGAGTTAGTTGGGTAAGGCACCACAAAGGATACGAAATGGAGAGGGAAATATGCCTACTGCTAGCTGTGTCTGCTTTTAAATTTTACCCTGGCCATCTTTTCTTCCAAACATCCATCAAAGCAGTGTGGTGAAGTGGAAAGTGGCTTGGCTGCGTTCTAGAACCAGCTCTGTGATGAAAGTGGCATTGGGCATGTTTCCATCCATCGCTGGCCCTTCAGTCTGTAATAAGGAGTAGTCAAGTTAGATAATTTAAGAACCCTCCCAGCTATTTTGTGAGATGATGTAGACAGCGTGTCATCTCTCTTTTGTCCTGTTCCTGTGTCTTCTTCCACCCTCCTTTTCTTGGGTCTGTCCCAGCTTGAATGGAGAAGTGAGAAAGGACCCAGTTAGTGACAGTACTCTCTCCACTTCACAAGGAAGAAGCTAGTCCTGCATCCTTCCACCTTCTTGATCTATTATGTGGTCTCCATTCTCCATCCAGGTCTGCTACAGAGAGCGAGCTCTGGGGTGACAAATGAAAAATCCTGGAGGTACAGTTGCTTTGCAAGAAAGAGCCCAGCTTTCATTTTTTAAGCAACCTAAAGATATTTAAGGTATAAGATGTTTTATGTTCAACACTGGCCTTGGTTTTGGCTTTGTTTTGTTTTACCTTAGTAAGCACTTTAAACTCCTTGTTGTCATAGATGAAGGCATTCCACAAATAGATAAGCTGGATGCCATGCTGGTTAAGAAGAATATTCTTGTCCAATAAGTGCACAACACACCCTTTGGTCAATAAAATTGACAGAGAAGAATGTGCATAGCTGACAGAATAATAGTAAATACAAGTGAAATTGAAACTTCAGTTTTCAAATTGCACAATTCCTAAGGATTAAAGTAAATCCTTGGCCCAGATCCCAAGAAGGCTCCATCTAGCAACATTGCCAGGATATTTTCCGGCACTTTGCTCAGTATGCAAAATCCCAGAACATTATTTATGGTATTTTGGGTTTTATCTCAATTTGCTGGCCACCTTATCTTGCACAAACTTACACCATGTTTTTTTTTAAATTTCCAGATATTCTAACCCCTTACGGGAGCAATAATGACCAATGTAGTTGAATATTTTAGAGAATTTGACAGGATCAAAACTAAATAGAAGGGGTTGGATGTAGCTCAACTGGTTGGGCATCCGTCTCCCATATGGAGGGACCCGGGTTCGATCCCCGGGACCTCCCGGTAAAAAAAAAAAAAAAAACTAAATAGAAGCATTACATAATTATAGAAATCTCCAAGTCTTATTAAGTAAAAAGGAAATAAATATTTTAAATCAATGCTCTAAATATAAAGCAGCTATCATAACTTGAAATACAAATCAATGGCACATTATGGAGGCAAATTATGACATTGCAGAAGATATGATTATTTCACAATCTCAATTTTTTATTCTACTAATTTACACATATATTTAGATATATGTCCTAATACCTCTTTTCTGATGGTGAATTAATTTCCTGGCTGCTAAAACAAACACCGTAAAATAGGTTGGCTTAAACAATGGGAATTTATGGGCTCACGGTTTTGAGTCTAGGAGAATTCCAAAATTGAGTCATCAGTAAGGTGATGCTTTCTCCCCAAAGACTGTGGCATTCTAGGGCTGATTGCCTGTGATCCGTGGTTCTTGGCTTTTACATCACATGGCAATGTACATGGTAACATCTTCTCCCTTCTCTTCTGGGTTCTATTGACTTCCAGCTTCTGGCTGCTCCCCAAGTCTTCTCCGTCCATGTCCAATTTCCCTTGCATATAAGGACTTCAGCCAGATTGCATGAAGGCTCACCCTCATTCAGTTTGGGCTCACCTTAACTAATAACATCTTCAAAGGTCCTAGTTACAAATGGGTTCACACCCACAGGACCAGGATGTTGTTTTTTAAAGTCTCCAAGACTTGGGAAGATGCTCATGATACCATGTTAAGTGAAAAAAAGCAGATAAAAAAAGAAACTGAAGGAAAAATACAACAAATTGTTAGTAATGGTTAACCTTTAGTGGTAGGATTGTGAGTGATTTTAATTTTCTTCTATATACCTTTATGTATTTTTGCAAATTCTCTATGATGTACATGTTAAAAATAGTAATGAGTGGCTTTTTCTATTTACAAAAGTAAATAGGATTTACTTTATTATTATTATTTTTTTTTAGATTTTATTTATTTATTCATTTATCCCCCCCTTGCTGCTTGTGCTCGCTGGGTCAGCCAACCACGCCGTGCGGGCGGGCTTGCCTTCACCAGGAGGCCCCGGGAACCGAACCTGGGGCCTCCCATATGGTAAATGGGAGCCCTACTGATTGAGCCACAGCCGCTTCCCTAGGATTTACTTTAATTTACAAATGTAGGCCATCTGGAAAATACAGATAAAGCCAATAAGAAAATAGTAAATCAGTCATGATCCCATTACCCAAAGATAATAATTCTTTCCATTTAGATGGGTCTTTTTTCTATCTTTTTCTCTGTATGCATGTGTATTTTGCTTTTACAAAAATAAAATTTTACTAGACATAATTTTTGTAACCAGCCTTTGTCAATTATGAACACTTTAAAAATCTCATTAAATGCTCTTCTACAATATGATCCTGTTGGCTGCACAGGTTCATAATTCATATGTAGGCATCCAGTTGTTAACCAGTTTTTGCTTTTATAATTGATGCACTAAACATATGTATGGATAAATCTTTGTGCATATATACAATATTTTTGTCGAAATAGATAGCTAGAAATTGAAATTCTGAATCAGATGGTCTACAAAATTTGACATATTTTACCAAAATTCTCTTCAGAAAGGACTTAGTTGGATGAGACAGTGTTCATTTTTCCACACTTCCACGAGTGCCAGGTGTTATTAATCTGGGAACTAAGTTTTATTATTTATTCTCTTACTAGAAAAATGATAAAAGTTTATTAAAGAAAATTTAGAATGTATAAATAAACAGAGAATAAAATACAAATCACCAAAGGTATCACTAAGTACCAGCTCTCTCTGTCTCTTTCTGTCTCTCTACATTTCTATATTCATATGCATATGTACTACATATACACTTTGTAATTTACTAAAATTAAATTATAAGAGTAATAAAAGAACATCTAATATTTATTAGGCATTGACTGTGCTAGGCCCTATGCTATGTATTTAATGTGAATTACTTCATCGAATGTTTACACCCCTATGTAATAGCATTGTTAGTACTTAATATCCCCATTTTTCAAAAGGAGAAACTGAGGCTTAGATAGAGACTTTCCCTAGATAATATAGCTAATATGTAGCAGAGCTGGACTTAAACTGCCTTTTGTTAGAGCTCCTGCTCTTAGCTCCAGAGAGATCTACATCCCCTAATACCTGGGATGGTCAATTTTATTAAAACATAAGTAACAGCCCAACCCCTTTAACTTAGGCAAGATTTGATTTTAATTAAAAGGATGTTTGTATATAAATAAATAATTGAATAAATAAATAAATAAATAAATGAGGGGAGACAGGACATATCCTCTGTATTAGTCTGCCAAGGGGTGCTGATGCAAAGTACCAGAAATCTGTTGGCTTTTTTAAGGGGTATTTATTTGGAGTAAAAGCTCATAGTTACAAGGCTATAAAGAGTCCAACTTAAGGTTGCTTTCTCACCAAAGTCTCTTGCCACATGTTGAAGCAAGATGGTCGCTGATCTCTGCCTGGTCTCTCCTTTTCTTTTGGGCTTCCTATATCAGTTTCTGGCACAGGGCTTATTTCTACCAGGGCCTTCTCAGCTGCTTAGCTGCTTTGTTCTCTTCAGCTGCAAACTATCAAACAAATGACTCATTTCTCCTTGGGGCCTTAGCTCTTTGAGCGTAATCCTATCTGTCACGTGGCAAATTTCTCTCCTTTCCCGTGTGTCTTCTTGAGTAAGTATCTGTTTATATAGGCCCACAAAGGAGGGCGGGGACTCAACCTGAGTCACACCTTGCTGATGTGGTGGAATCAAAGCCCTAATCTTAACAAGTAATTTAATCAAGGTCCTCAACTGGATCCAATTTAATCAAAGGGTATCGCACCCAGAATAGATTAGTTTACAAACATAACCTTTCTCTTTTGGTATTCACAAACAATCTCAAACTGACACGCCCTCCTTACAAAATTTCAAATAATACATGTATATATTTCTCTCCCTACCCAAAGGCAGAACTCGGTTGTCTTCCTCCCTTTGCATGTGGAATGGACTTAGTGACTCACTTTCAAAGAATAGGGTATGGAAAGGAGAAAAAAAGCAAGTGTATAGTGAAGAAACCTGGAAGAACCCACCATAAGCAAATGATCAAGATTAACATCACCAGTGATAAGCCATATCAATATCATGTACTCCAGTCTAGCATAATGAAGACACTTCACCTCCACAGTGATCTTCCCCAAACCCATAACCCCAATATAATCAAGAGAGAGAGAAAAAAGACAAACCCAAATTGAGGGACAGTCTGCAAAGTACTCCTCAAAGCTGTCAAGGTCATGAAAGACAAAGAATGGCTAAGAAACTCTTACATATCAGAGAACAAGGAGAAATGACAACAAAATGCAATGTGGGATCCTGGGTTGGATCTTGGAGCAGAAAAAGAACATTTGTGGGAAAACTGGTGAAATGCAAATAAAATCTGAAGTTTAGTTATACATACATGTTTATGTATGATGTTAGCATTATTAGGGAAAGCTGGGTGAGGAGTATTCAGGAACTCAGCATTATCTTTGCAACATTTCTTTAATTCTAGAATCATTCCAAAAGTGTATTTTTTTTTTTTTTTTAAAGATGCTTGTTTCAGTAGGAACACCATCTGTGGATAGCAGAGATAAGATTTTAGCTATGACAGGCTTTTCAAACTATCGAGGTCTGGCCAGTCTCCCCTCTTTTTGTCATTGCTTCACAGAGAGGTCCAGTGATCCGGTCAGAGTGGGGCTACAAGAGAAAACCCACATGGGGTGGGGCAGACTGATCTCTAGGCCCTGAACTCGGGGGCTCCCACTACTTTTCCTCTTGGGATTTTAAGCCAAGTTTAGTTTATGTAGGACTGAAATGGCTCTAGTCGCTGTTATTGATTAGTCCAAGCCTCTGATATGTTCTAACTCCAATGATTAGCAAGCAAAAAAGAGTTGGTGAAGTGAAGTGCACTGCTGGGTTGATTTCTGGCATCAGGGAAGTCTCAGACTGGATGCTACTCCTGCAGTGTTGGTTGGTATCACAACTGGGCATGGAAAAGGGTGTGAAGATCACCAAGTACTCAGAGAACAATTTAACCCTGTTCCTTATCTCCGGCTGCACTATCTCCCCAATATTTCTTTAGATCATAAACCAGGGTCATTTCCCTGGATACAGAGGCCAACTCACTTGGACAAAGGACACAGTGGATGTGCCATCCCAGGAATTTGTAAAGGCAAATGCCAAGCTTTTGCGTGAATATGCATATGTGCGCTACACCTTTGAAACAGCCTTGCAGATACTGTAACGTTTTGCTGCTTTATTTCTTCACTTCATAAATCATGAACATGTATCTGTTATGGGATGTCCTCCAAACCTCCAAATGTGATTTTCTCAAAATGGCGAAGTAAATTAAGGGACAGGCATCAATGGGATACTCTGTAGTTGTTTAAAAGAATGAGCTAGCTCTCCATGTACTCATATTAGACAATCTGCAAGAATTAAGTATAAAAGGCAAAGGGCAGAACTGTGTGGATAGTATGCTACTAGACATTAAAGCATATACATAATATATGTATACACACACACACACACAAACATATATGTAAGGAAAGATTTTCCTCTCTGAAAGGATTGAAGGGAAACTGGTTATCAGTTGCCTTTCCGGAGAGAACTCGGGGTCTAGAGAATAGTTGGGGGAGAAAGGCTTATTTTTTACTGAATGGCTCTTTGTATCTTTTTGAATTCTGTAACAGATTCATGAATTATTTATTTTTAAATGATAATTTTTTAAAAAAATTACAGCGTCATAGTTAATGCCTGCTTGGTATGTACACTAGGCTATTACAATGGTCACTTATTTATAATGCTGCATGCCACAGCTTAGTAGCTAAACCTTTGCCCACACTGATGCTAATTTCCCTCAAATAACTTGCTGTAAATGAAATTGCTGTATCAAAAGGTGGGAACATGATTAAGATTTTTGATATGTTCTACTAAATTCTTCAGAAACATTGAATGAACTTATACTCTCACCATCATATTTTCATATACCCTCACCTATTTCCTGATGCCCTCGCTGAAAGTAAAGAATATTGGTTTTGTTTTTATTTTGATTGGATAAAAATAAAATGTGATGTTTTTCCTTTTTTGTTTCATAAGGAGCACATGGATGGTAAACTTTCCAAGTCCTTGCATATACGAGTATATATATATATATTCATAGTTTCATCAGTTAAAGATTTTAGAGTTCAGAATAATTTTCTCTCAGTTTGAAGGCAGAGCTCCATTACCTTCTACTACCAGATATCGTTGATGTAAGTCTGACTTTGTCAGACTTGGGTCCCTTTGTAAGTTGCCAGTTTTCTTTGTTTCCCTCTGCAAGAATTTAGAGTTTGGACTTTGCATTAGTTGACTTTCACTAGATTATGCAGCATAATAACCTCTAAATTTTAGCAGCTTATGATAATAAGTGTTTATTCCCTGCTCATGTTACAGGTCACTGCTGTGGTTGGCTGCTGCAGCTCTGCTCCAGGCTATGGTGTGTGTGTCTTCTCATTCAGACCTCCAGACTAAAGGAGCAGCTCCTATAGGACACACACACCCTTCTTGTGGCAGAGGACACAGGACCAGAAGGCCTGGGGGAAACTTGCAGTGCCTCTAGAATCTTCTGTTCAGGAGTGCTGCAGGTCTTGTCTGCCTATAGTCTGTTGTCCTAAGCAAATCATTGAGCCAAGCCCAAGTAAACACCATCTACAGAGAGGGAGGGAGTTGTTCATGAATAAGCCTTATCCTCAGAGTTCTGAATTTTCCCTAGGAAGTATCCAGTCATGAATTCAGCACCTTAATGTTCATAAAACTCTACTCACATAAAGCGATCTGCAGGTAGTAGTTTTTACTAAGGATTTTCCAATCCTAGTAAAAAGGATTGAGAAGAAAATGAGAAGAAAGAGCCAGGATGATTATGGCAGTGATATGAAAAGATTCAAATTTGAATCTTGGCATTCATGGGTATAAAAGTCCTTTGACTCTCCTACCACAGGGGGACATTCCCCTTCCACTTCATCCCATATAGCAACCGCACATCTTGCTGTCTTCTCTCTCCTCTCTTTCCTATCTCTCCTCCTCACTCCCCCACTCTCTTCCATTCTTGGAATTTTGGGATTGATATTCTGGAACTTGAGCAGGAAATGGGTGTCTGAGAGAAGAAGATTAAGTATGATTGTTTTATCTTTTGCTGCATAATAAACCACCCCAACTCTTAGTGGTTTAAAACAACAACCATTTATCTATTACTTCTGCAGTCTAGCTGGAGCTCAGCTGGATGATTATTTCTGCTGTTCTCATCTTGGGTCTCTCATGCAACTGCAGTCAGAGAGTGGTGGGACTGAAACATCCCAGATGGTTTCACTCACTTGTCTGGCATCTTGACAGTGATGGCCAGAATGCTGGGCTCAGCTGGGATGCCAGGACAGCTGGGTCTCTCTCTATCTGTGTAATCTCAGGGCCTTTCTCTCTCCTTGTGATCTCTCCACTTGGTAGAGAGACCCTCCAGCAGGGTAGCCAGACTTCTTACAGGTTTTCTCAGGGCTCCAAGAAGCACAAAAGCAGAAGCCACCAAGCCTTCTTAAAGCCAAGGCTCCCCCAAGAAAACCAAGGCCCAGAATGGGCAGAGTCTCACTCTGCCACATTCTGTTGGTTAAAGTTAGTCCCAGGAGGAAGTGGATGTGGCTCAAGCAATTGAGCTCCCACCTACCACATGAGAGGTCCAGGGTTCAGTTCTCAGTGCCTTCTGGAGAAGATGAGCAAGACAACGATCTGGTGCGACAGGCAGGTGCAGCGAACTGATGCAACAAGATGACACAAGGAGACACACAGAAGAAAGACAATGAGAGACACAACAGAAGCAGGGAGCTGAGGCAGCTCAAGCAATTGAGCATGTCTCTCCCACATGGGAGGTCCTAAGTTCAGTTCCTGGTGCCTCCTAAAGAGAAAACGAGCAGACACAGAGAGCACACAGCAAATGGCCACAGAAAGCAGACAATGAGTGCAAACAATGAGAAGAAGGGGAAATAAATAAAATCTTTAAATAAATAAAGTTAGTCCCCAGGCCAGCCCAGACTTAGGAATGGCAGAGGACGGTACTGAAGTGTGACCAGCAGGACGCATGCTGCATTGGGGCCATCTTTGGAGACAGATACTATAATGCTTTAACAACAACAACAGTCAATAGTATTCATGCTTTGGTTGAGTATCCTTATAAAGTAGCAATAAGATTCAATATTCATGACCTAACATTATTAAATATTAAAGTATTGATGTTAAACTGAATAGCTATTATTACTTTGCTTTTTGTTGTCGCTGATTGTTGATTTTGAACACTTCTACCACTCCTAACCTTCCTTCCCCTTCCAAATAGATATAGCACAACTTAGTTCCTCTGTTGGATACCATTATACCTTTAAATAATATACATACACCTTTATTTTTTAATCAGCCCATTATCCTCAATTTATAAGTTGGGAGATATTTTTTGCACATGCCTGTCCTATCACCTCTTCTCTCCTCTTTCTACCTGCTAACTTATGTCTGCTGTAATTTGCATTGTTGAGATTGATTACATTTATATTGTATTCTGTGATTAGACTTGTTTCCATGCATCTCTATAGATTGATTCTAGAAGCTCAAAAACAATAAGCGGAGTTTACATTATCATTATTCATCCAACAAATATTTTTTGAGCACTTGCTATGAGTTAAAATTATCTAGGAACTAAGGATATAGCATGAGCAAGATATACAAATCCCCTGCCCTCATGAAGATTACAGTTGAATGGAATAAAGACACATGAACTAGAAAACAAATACTTAAAAAATTTCAAGTAAGTGTAATGAAGAAAAACAAAACATGGAAAAGAATGATAGAAATGGGGGTGACTTTAGACAAGGCAGTCAGGAAATGCCTTTCTGATAAAATGACATTTTAATAGAAACCTGAAAGAGGGAGTAGCTTTGTGGCTATTTGGGTGAAGAATATTCCAGGCAGAAGAAGAGCTAGTGGAAAAGCTTAGAGACAGGAACAAGCTTAATGTGTTTAAAGAACAATAAGTATTGGGCCTCCAAGGAAGATGGTGGAATAGGGAGATCCAGGACTCAGTCCTTCCACCAAAACAGCTATTATGCATGCAGCAAGTCTCTGAAACAACTATTTTGAAACTCCAGATTTCAGAAGAACACTGTACAGCATATAAGGAAGAACAGAGAAAGAGGTTAATAAATTATGGTAAAGAACTCTCTCCAAGCAGCAGCTACTGGCGCCCATCTCACACTCTTGCAGTAGGCCACCACAAAGTCCAGTCCCTGGCTACTGCCTGCTCACAGAAACGGGCATAAAGATCCTTTCCCCAAGAACAGGGGTGTGCATGGCCAATCACTAATCATGGCATTTGATTAACAAATCGCTGGGTCCCAGCTCTAAGGGCAGCTGTTGTTTCAACCCAGGCCAGACAAAGGCAGTAGCAGCCATTGTTTCAATCCTCCCCAGGCAGAGACAGAGACAGGGGAGAGTTAAGATGCAAGGCTTCCCTCAGGGTTGCAGTTAGCTGAAGGGCTGCATTTGCTGGGAAGGCCAGGATAGCTTGGCCTTGGGGAACCATTGGAGAAGTTCTTGGTGCCCTTCCTGACCCTCTCACAAGGGCACTTTGGAGTCAGTCTGCACTTCCTTCCTGGGTACCCTGGCCCTGTTTTGGCTGGGAAAGACCAAATTTGGGAAGTCTTCCCTGGGGTGACCCTCCTCCCAGAATTTTCCTGCCAAGCAAAAGCAGATGAGACAACAAAAAGGGTGGAAACCACTATAGAGGCAGAGTCTGGGACAAAGGCCTGCCAGCTTCAGATACCCAGGAAAGGAAGGTTTGTCTCCTGGGAAACAGAGGGGGCATCCAAACTCCTGTAAAGAAGGGAACTCCAAAACAACTAACAAGCAAAAGCCCAGGACAAGACCAATGCCCAGTAAGATGGGGAAAACCCTGCACAGTGCATTCACCTTGGGCAGATCTTCCTGATAGGAAGGCAGAAGTTCAAGAAAATCTCTATCTTACCAGCTAGTCGCAAAACTAAAAACCAACATCCCAGGGAGTAAATCCCAGAGTTAACATTTTAAAATATTAAAATGTGCAATGTGCAACCTAAGAGTATAAGACAAACAGGAAATAAAGGCCCATCCAAAGGAAAAAGATGAAAATACAGAAAACACCAACAAAGAAGATGAGAATGGAGACATACCAAACAAAACCTTTAAAAAGATGATCTTAAAAATACTTGAGAGAAGCGGGTGTGGCTCAAGCGATTGGGCTCCCATCTACCATATAGGAGGTCCAGGGTTTGATTCCCAAGGCCTTCTGGTAAAAAGCAAGCTGGACTGCGCAGCGAGCTGGCCCAGATGGAGTGCTGGCCCAAGTAGAGTGCTGGCTCGTGCAGGAGTGCTGGCCTGCATGGAGAGCTGGCACAGCAAGATGACACAACAAAAAGAGACATAGAAGAGAGACAATAAGAGGCGCAGCAGACCAGGGAGCTGAGGTGGCACAAGAGATTGAGCAGCCTCTCTCCACTCTGGAAGGTCCCAGGACTGGTTCCCAGTGCTGCCTAAAGAGAAGACAAGCAGACACAGAAGAACACACAGAGAGCAGACAGCGAGCACAAAACAACAAGGTGGGTGGGGAGAGAAACAAACAAATAAATCTTAAAAAAAAAAAAATACTTCAGGAGATGAAGGAAAGCACAGAGAAAGAACTACAGAATATCAGGAAAACAATGAACAGTATGAGAGTCTCAGCAAAGAGAAGGAAATTTTAAAAGGGAACCAAACAGAACTAATGGAGTTGAAGACCACAATAACTAAAATGAAAAGAAATGCTCAGGAGGCTTTCAAGAGCAGAATGGACCTAGCAGAAAAAAGAATCACTTGAAATGAGTCAGGATGAGAAGCAGAAAGGAAAAAGAAATATTAAAAGCAAAAATAGCCCAAGACAGCTATGCGACACTATGAGGTGCACCAAATATACATGCTACGGGAGGCCCAGAAGGAGAAGAAAGAGAGAAAGGGGCAGAAGGACTAGTCAAAGAAATGACAGAGAACTTCCCAAAGTTAGCAAAACAAGTTAGCGCATCCAAGAAGCTCAGAGAACACCAAACAGGGTAGACATGAAGAAAAATATACCCCATCATATATTGATTTTATTGTCAAATGCAAGACAAGGAAAGAGATCTGAAAGCTGCAAGACAAACAGTGTGTTACATACAAGGGAATCCCAATAAGATTGAGTACCAAGTTCTCATAAAAAACCATGGAGGCAAGAAGGCAGTGGGTTGAAATACTTGAAGGGCTGGAAAAAAAATGAGGGCGAGATTAAGGCATTCTCAGATAAACAAAACCTGAGGGAGTTCATCACCACTAGACCTGCCCTACAAGCAAAGCTAAAGGGAGTTCTTCAGACCGAAGTGAAAGGACACTTGACAGTGGTTCAAAGCAGCATAAAGAAATAAAGTAAAGGTAGTAGTAAAGGTAACCATTTGGGTAACTATCAATGCCAGTATTATTGTATTGTGTTCCTTGGTATGTAACTCCACTTCCTACTTCCTACTGGTGCTAAAATACAAATGCATAAAGAGTAAAGATAAATCTAGGGTTTTGGACACACAATGTACAAAGATATAAGTGCCAATAAGAACGAAAAAATGGTGAGGGGGCAGAGGGGTATAGGAAAAGTACATATACATGCTATTGATATTAAGTTGGTTTCACATCAAATATAATTGATTTATATTGGGGATATTAAATTTTAGCCCTGTGGTAACCACAAGGAAAACAGATGAAAAATATATCCAGACAGAAATGAGGGGGCACTTAGTATGGTACAACACAAGAAAGCAAATAAATATAAAAGTAGGCTTTAACAGAAGTGAGGGACAAAAAAGTTATAAGACTTAAAATGCTAAATAGCAAAATGGCAGAAGAAAGTCCTGTATGAGCAGTAGTGACTTTAAATGTAAATGGACTAAACCCTCCAGTCAAAAATCAGAGAGTGGCAGAATGGATAAAAAAGCATGACTTAACTATATGCTATCTGCAAGAGACTCGCCTTAAAGTTAAAGATACAAGTAGGTGGGCGGTAAAAAGATAGAAAAAACTATACCACGCTAGTAGTTACCAAAAGAGAGCTGGGGCAGCTACACTAATATCAGATAAAATAGACTTTAAGTCAAAAACAGGGGCAAAGACCGTCATTACATACTGATAAAGGGGACAGTCTAACAGGAAGATGAAACAATGATAAATATATATGCACCTAACAGCAGGGCCCCAAGATATATGAATCAGATACTGAGAGCTTTGAAAGGAGAAATTGATGGTTCTCCATTAATAGTAGGAGACTTTAACACACCACTCTGTATAATAGATAGAGCATCTAGGCAGAAGCTTAATAAGGATGTACAGGACTTGAATGATACACTAAACCAACTAGCCCTAACAGACATATATAGAACATTGGACCCAACAAAATTAATTAATACTCATTCTTCTTGAGTGCATATGGATCATTCTCCAGGAGAGAACATATGTTGGGTCACAAAACAAGTCTCAATAAATTTTAAAATATTGAAATCATATAATGTATATTCTCCAACCACAATGCAAAGAAGCTAGAAATCAATAACAAAGGGAGAAGGGGGAAAATTGCCTTTTCCCTTTTTGCCCATTTGGATACATGGAGAAAGGTACCAAAATGTAATGGCTTTGTTTTGAGCCTACAAGAGCCTTCCCTTTGTGGGTCTTATTTAAGAAGGGAAATGTGGAAGTGATGTCCCTAACATTCTTCGTCAGTTTCAAGTGACTACTCTAAGAAATTGAACTTCTCTCTAAATTCAATTAAAAAAAAAAAAAGCAACAGAAGGAATGCTCACCAAATAAATCCCAAACCAAAATGCCTCCTTAGTAGAATGAAAAAGAGATCAACTTTTTTTCCAGGGAGTTCTTCCACGTGACTCTAACATCCTGAACCTACCCCATAAAGGACTTAAGTTATTATCAGAGCCAGCCATGGGTAAAACTACGAAAAGGGCCGTTTGCCTCTGTCTCCTGAACTACGCACACAATCACACCCACACACATCCAGCACCAAGAACCTGTGGGCATTTTGCTTCCTCCCATTACCCTCATGAAAACCCATTCTCAGGAAAGAAGCCAAAGACCTCATCCTCTTAAGGTGTAAATAACTGGAAAAGCATCACATTTGACTTCTTTCCCATGTTTAAGAGAAAAAACTTTAAGTCAAAGGAATAGATCTTTCTTTGTGAAATTTCCTGCATCTGTCAGCTCAGTGCTTTCATGGCCATTTCCCAAAAGTCTCACATAAAAGACTTATTATAATTTTGTATCTTTGACAATTTGATAGCTGAAAGATGGTATCTTATGACTTTAATTTGCATTTCCTACATAATAAACTTTTCATACGTTTCACTGTTTGTATGTTTTCTTGTGAATTTGTTTATTCATGTCTTTTTATAGCTAAATTGAGAGAGCACTGGCCAGGGGGTGGAAAGATCTAGAAATCAGGCACAGTCCTCATACCTAAGGCTTTGGTTTCCTCACCTAAACAGAGAGTTTAGGTGACTAAAACTCTCCAAGAGCTCTAAAGTATAGAACTGATCGCAGCTGTCTGTAATTTTTGCTTAAAAATAATCAATCTCATAGAAAAAGGTAAAAACAGGAGCCAAAGTTTTCTGTTGCCCTTCCAGGCTTAATAAAGAGCATCTGTAGCCTGAGGAAGAAAGCCCACTTGCATCAACGTAGAGGGGCCCATGCCTCTTTTGACTAATTTCAAGGTGGGTTCTTTCCTGAGACCTTGATTTGCCTGAGTTGTGCTGTAGGAATTAATTTAATAAATGCCTTTCTTAGACATTATCTACTATATTTCCTTAAACGTGAGAATGAGGCTACATTGGATTGTATCTACATTGTTTAAATACAAACTCAACAGCCACAGTGTGGTTCAAGAAATAAATTGTTAAAAAGAAGTACCTGCTTTATCATGAAAGTAAAATGACAACCTACACAATGGAAGAAAATATTTGGAAACCACATATATGAAAAGAGCTTAATATCCAGAATACATAAAGAAATCCTACTAAACAAACACAAAAATACAAACAACCCAATTAAAAAATGGCCAAAATGCAGAGCGGGTATAGCTCAGTGGCTGAGCATTTGCTTTGCATGTTCGAGGTCCTGGGTTCAATCCCCAGTACCTCCTATTATTTAAAAGAAAAAGAAAAAGGAAAGTCCAAAAGACTTGAATAGACATTTCTCTAAAGAAGATATACAAATGGCCAAAAAGCACATGAAAAGATGTTCCACATTATTAGCCATTAGGGAATTGAAAATCAAAACCACAATGAGGGGTCGGATGTAGCTCAACTGGTTGGGCATCCGTCTCCCATATGGAGGGACCCGGGTTCGATTCCCGGACCTCCCGGTAAAAAAAAAAAAAAAAAAAAAAAAAAAAAAAAAAAACCACAATGAGATACCATTTCATGCCCATTAAAAAGGCTACTATTTTAAAAAATGGAAAACAACAAGTGTTGGAGAGGATGTTGAGAAATAGGAACATCCATTCATTTCTGGTGGGAAAGTAAAATAGTGCAACCACTGTGAAAGACAGTTTGGCAGTTCTTCAGAAAGTTAAGTATAAAATTACCATATGACCTGGCAATCCCACTTTTAGGTATATACCCCAAAGAATTGAAAGCAGGGACACACACAGATATTTGCACATTGATGTTATAGCAGCATTATTCACAATTGCCAGAAGATGGAAGCAACCCAAGTGTCCATGAACCAATGAACAGATAAATAAAATGCGGTATATACACACATTGGAATATTACACAGCTGTGAAAAGGAATGAAGTTCTGATACGTGCAATGATATGGATGAAACTTGAAGTCATCATATTGAGTGAAATAAGCCAGACACAAAAGGGCAGATATTGTATGATCTCACTGATATGCAATAATTAGAAAAAGAAACTCATAGAATCAGAATCTAGAATATAAGTTACCAGGGGAAGGGGTGGGGGTAAGGAATAGTGAGTTAAGGCTTCAAATGTACAGCGTTTCTATTTGGGATGATGGAAAAGTTTTGGTAATGGGTGGTGGTGATGGTTGCACAACATTTTGAGTGTAATTAAGAGCACTGACGGGAAACGGATATGGCTCAAGTGATTGGGCTCCTTTCTACCATATAGGAGGTCCAGGGTTTGATTCCCAGGGCCTCCTGGTGAAAGGCAAGCTGGCCCATACAGAGTGTTGGCCCACGCAGGAGAGCTGGCACAGCAAGATGATGCATCAGAAAGAGGCACAAGGGAGACACAATAAGAGATGCCAACAGACCAGGGAGCTGAGGTGGCGCAAGAGATTGAACGCCTCTTTCCTACTCTGGAAGGTCCCAGGATCAGTTCCCAGTGCTGCCTAAAAAGAAGACAAGCAGACACAGAAGAACACACAGAGAGCAGACAGCAAACTCAAAACAGCGCAGGGGTCGGGGGAAAATAAACAAAATAAATCTTAAAAAAAAAAAGAGCACTGAATTATATATTTGAATGTGCTTAAAGGGGGAAATTTTAGGTTGAATTTTTTTTTTTTTTGAGGTACTGGGGGCCGGGGAATGAACCCGGGACCTCATATATGGGAAGATGGCGCTCAGCCGCTGAGCCACATTGGCTTTCCTAAGTTGTTTTTTTGTTTGTTTGTTTTGCTTGTTGTTTTGTTTTTGTTTATTCAAGAGGCACCAGGAACCGAACCTGAACCTCCCATGTGGGAGGCAGGTGCTCAACTGCTTGAGCCACATCCATTCTCCTAGGTTGATTTTTACTAAAATAAAATTTGTAAAAAAAAACACCATAGAAAGCATATGACAACATGGATGAACCTGGAGGACATTATGTTGAGCGAAGCAATCCAGACACAAAAGGACAAATACTGTATGATTGTGTTACTATGAACCAAATACATTGTGTGACATATTGTTTGAGTCAAAAAAAAATTATATGTATCCAGTACATTTAATTGAGAAATGTATTTATTAAAAAAAAAAAAAAGGCTATCAAGAAAAAAAAAACATCATAGGACTGTACAACACAATGAACCCTAAGTTAAACCATGGCCTATTGTTAATAATATAAATATAAAAATGCACTACAATCAATTGTAACAAATGTACCACACCAATGCAAGATATTAATAATAGGGTGGTATATGGGAATCCTGTATTTTATGCATGATTTTTCTTTAAAACTGCAACTTCTCTAATTAAAAAAAAAAAAATGTACCTGCCTCTCACCTGATCAAATCCAGGCAAATCAATAAAAGTAGTAATTAAAATATCACAATCTGGTTAAAAGCATAATTACCTAAAATCCTATTTTGGAAGAAGGCAGGTAGACAAAGAGTTACTGCACCACCTTTAAATTTTCCCATTATGGACTCTACCAGCCAAGAAGTATATAAGGGATTCTAGATGCAAAGATACAAAAACACCAGACTGCTTTCAATAACCCCCTACAAAAGTAGGCATACATTATTCTTGATAGATTGTTTCTTCCTAGATGAAACAATCTTCCAAAGAATGACTCCAAGCCCCACTGTCAAACCTTTCATGTCAGGGAATCCTGTTCATTCAGATATGTACCAGATGTGGCTGAGTGAGGGTGCCAGCATTGGCCTGCATGCTAACTAGCAGAATGTTTCATTTTTTCCCCCCAGATAACAAATAAAAAGTTCTGACATTTTCCCTCCATAGGACTTTCTTAACCACCCCATTAGGTGCCTGCTTTTCCTTTTAGAGATGCCTGTTTCAGATCAGTGAGTCTCAAAAAACCAATTGGTTTTTCCAGACTCCAGCAAAAATGAGAAAATAGCAACAATAAAATAAGTTTTTCCTAAAGCTAAATTAATTGTAAAGGCTCTCCTTAATTTGGGGATTGTTCTTTAAAAAACAAAACAAAACAAAAATACCTAAACTGTCTTTTCTTTTTTACCACGGTGATAGGCCATGGTAGTTTTAATCAAACCCTTTCTTGGCAATAAATAAATAAATAAATAAATAAATAAATAAATAAATAAATAAATAACTCGATCTCTCTAAAATATTATTTAATTGAACTTTTCTGTAAAAATTTTAAAATCGGCAATTAATTGTTCTAGATTTTATAGTATTTGAAATAGTTCTTGCAGAGGGGTTGGAGAAATGTGGGAAAATGTTAAGGAGCCTGCATAGCAAATAGAAGTGAGCGACATTAAAAAATAAAATGGTACCATAAAATGCTGCTTCAGGAATTTAGGTTTTTCTGCATAGCCAGAGCACATCTCACCACTGCTCAGTGGGTATCAACATGGAAAACCCACAGCTCTCAAGAAGATCTTAAAATATTTTTTCATTGTTCTTTATTTTCTGTTTGTTTTAGCGATTAAGTTAACACTCGCCAGGAAAGAAACTGAACAGAAAAACATTTCATCTCCTCAATTCCAAAGTATTATATTCCAAAGTATATCCCTATAGTAGATATTTTCTTGAGAATTTCCTGATTTTAGAAAATTACTTTCTGAAATATCAATTTTACCCTATTGCATTCTGTTCAGTGAAATTTTAAGTTTGAGAACAACATATTTCCTCAGAAAAATATTCTGCTTGATTGCTGAAAAAAAAGCCCAAACAATGAATCAAATCATCAATGCAAACTACAATGTAAATCCCAAACCAAGCCTGAGAATCACACCCGTCGTCCCTGGTAGTAGGACAGAGCCCGGGAAATGGGGCCTCCAGGCTGCAGGGAGGGGAGTCCCGCTTTTGCGCAACCCCTTCTGGTTGCCACGCCTTGTTTCAGGAGCTTTACTTTATCTCATTTAAAGAAGAGAAATGAGGCTATGGAAAAAGAATATAAGGGGAGGTCAAAAAATTCCCTGCCTACCTTTACCCACCAAGTACAAAATCCTCTCAGCAGAAACTGACAATGACAGATTCCAGGAAAGACTGGGTGGAGGTGGCTGCCAAGAACAGTCTCCTCCTGGGAACCCTCGCACACACACCCCCGCACACCCCGCCCCCAGAACAGGTGGCTTGGGCTTTTGCAAGACTTGGCTAAACAGCCAGTAAAAGAAAGTGTGTTTAATTTTGGAGAAAGGGCCTGCTGTTTTATATGATTATTTTTAATGAGCTATTTTCTGGGGGTTGATTGAATTTGGAAATAATTGCATCTTGGGAATGATTTCACATCTCAGATTGTAAACCTAAACTTGCCTCTGGAATTTGGGGATGGGTTGTCACCAGTTGCCACTCCTGAAAACAAGCATCGTTTGTCTGCAGAAGAGGTCACGATCATGCAAATTTTTTCTTATTCTTCTCTGCCTGGAAAGAGAATTTCATTTGGCCAACTTCTCCTTTTTTCTTCGTTTTCTAGTTGACATATGCAAATATCAATGCATGAACTACCAGAGCAGCAGATTATGTCATCTGAATATTGCAGATAAAATTGAAACATGACAAGAAATTTGCCCTTGGGAAAAAGCATTTAAAAGACACCTTATTTGCATAATGATCTCATTAAAATATTTAATAAATCCAGGATGAGATATCAAATAATTATGGGGGTGAGTGGGAATTAACTGTTTGAAAAATTCAGTTATAAATAAACTGTAAGAGAAATAGTTTAAGGATCTAGAATATTTAAAAGCTGGAATGAGAACTTGCTGTTTTATAAATTGAAAAATGATTTTGTTTATATTGCTTAAGGTTATATGTCTATTTCATTTCTGTTTATTACCCTACAATTTATAAAGCACTTTTACACCTATGGTGCCATCTGATACTAATGACAATCTATGAGGTAGATAAGGCAGCTATTATTAGATGTATTTTATCGATGAAGGAACTGAAACTCAGAATAGTTTTGTCCAAGGTTGTACTTGGCTTTAGTTGGAACTCACATTCAGGTCTTGACATTCAGAACTCCTGGGCTCTTTCCAAAGTCTCACTCTGCTTCTCTTCTCTTCCAGAAAATGTTAGGAAAGATAGGTATTCAGTTAATCATAGAACAAATTCTTAGTATATTGTACTTATTATTACAAATTTAGAAAGTGTGGCGACTAATAGCTTGGCCTGTGGAGCCACTGCTTCTCAATGTGACCTGGGGTAAGATACTTAACCTTTGTATGCCTGCATTTCTTCAGCTATACAATGGGGATAATAAAATACCTCTGTCTTTGGGTTTTTGAAAGCAATAAATGAGTTAATATATGTTAGGCATTTGGTATCGTGCTGACTCACAATTGTCATTTACAAAGTATAAGATATTATATACATATATTATTTTAAAATTTAATTTTTATGTTTAGATAATTCTAATAAGCATTGAAATATTAATTAAGTAGCTATATAAAGTTTGCATATTAACTTTATGTTTAGGTTATTCTGATAAGCATTGAGATATTATTTTAAGTAGTTGTACATGTTGTATTACACAATTCCTAAAACTATGCAAATGAAAGACTCAAACCAATGACCTCATTTCACTATCTCTAGTATGCTCTTGCCAATTATGCATAAGTATCTCTGTTATCTTACCAGGGATCAGATCTCAGATTCAAGTCAATTAACCTAAAATCATAATAAACATGGCAACTTACAATAGCAAACCTGAAATGCCCTAGTGTAAGAATCATGGGGATGGCAGTAACATTGTTAATGGCCTTTTCCCTTTCCAAAATAATGGTCAAGCTCAATTACCTCATCTGAGTATATTTATTATGTAGAACATTCTTCACATACAAGATCCTTTTGGAGCAATGTTAAAAATGGACTTTGTTCTTGTCCCCCAAGGTTTAGTATCAAAACAGATGAATACACAGTCACAGATCCCCAAGTCTTCCGGAGCCAGCAAGGATGCTCTCAACAATACCTGGAGCCTGGAGCAGGAACACAGGAAAGCTTGAAGGGGATTCCACTAGGCAAATGAGGGACTATTTGGATTCAAAAGGAGTGGTGATTGTAATTGATTTTAGCACACTGACTTTCCCAAAGTCTAGGAACCCACATTCCTAGACTAAATTCCTGGATAAAGGGGGAAAATAGAAAGGTAGGGGATAGCTTTTCTATACCAGAAGAATGCTGGCTAATAAACTTTCAATGGATGCCAGAAATTCACCATTTTGCAATCCCAGTGTTTATAACTGATTCAAGCAAGGATTATCTCAACCAGTGGTTCTCAAACTTCAACGAGCATCTGAATCAACTGGAGGCTTCTTAATGCACAGATTCCTGGGTCTCAACCCCAGAGTTTCTGACTTAGTAGGTCTAAGGTAGAGCCCAAGAATTTGCATTTCTCCCAGATGATGTTCCAGGACCACACTCTTGAGAACCACTGATCTAAAAAATGGATAATGAGTTGTTGAGAAACAAGATATTCACTCAAATACAAGTGTTTCAAAGTAAATATTGGGGAGTAAGGGGGTAGAATCACAGAGTGACTCAGAGTCGTAGAAATTACCACCATCTTTTTTCTGACCAAGATCAGACACCATTCATGTTGTTATCTGGTCCTGGACTCATGGGCTCTGAACAGGGAAGACCTTCCCTGAAATGCCAGGCATGATCACACCTAAACTTTGAAATCACGTTAGGACCCAGGGCTCTGTTTTTGTTTCTACTATTAACTATCATCTTGGAAGAGTACTGGGCAAGCCTCTTTGGACTCTATCCCTTTACTTAATAAAATATGAGTCTACTCATACTCTACTTCAGCCAGCCAGCTACTTCTGGGGAATTCATCAAAATTGTCATTGGAGTTCCCAAAATATGGCCTGTCCTAAGGAGTGAATTCAAACTTGCCAATCCTCATAGTTGCATGAGCCAATTCCTATAGTAAATCTCTTAATATTTACATATGTATGTATATGTATACAGTGTGTGTGTGTGTGTGTGTGTGTGTATCTGCTGTCAGTTCTGATTCTCTGGAGAACCCTGACTAATAGAGTGATGAACTCCCTCAGCTTTTGTTTATTTGGGAATATCTTAATTCCGCCCTCGTTTTTTAAAGACAGTTTTGCCAGATGCAGAATTCTTGGCTGGCAATTTTTTGCATTCAGCATTTTAAATATGTCTTCCCACTGCCTTCTTGCCTCCACAGTTTCTGAGAGAAATTGGCACTTATTGAGTTTCCATTATATGTGACATGTTGCCTCTCTTTTGCAGGTTTCAGAGTTCTCTATCTTTGGCATTCAACAATTTGATTATAATGTAGCATCGTGTGAGTCTATTTGGATTTATCCTGTTTGGAGTTTGTTGCACATCTGGGATGTGTATATTCATGTCTTTCATTAAATTTGGAAAAATTTCAGCCATTATTTTTTTGGATAGTGTCTACTTTTTTCTTTTTCTTCTCCTTCTTGGAATGCCAAAATTGTATATTGGTACACTTGATGGTATCCCACAACTTCCTCAATCTCTGTTCACTTTTCTTCATTCTTTCTTCTTTCTGCTCCTCATACTAGATGGTTTCAATAGTCTTATGTTTAAGTTCTCTGATTTTTTTTCTTCTTCTGCCAGTTTCAATCTGCCGCTGAACCTGCCTATGGACTTTTTAATTTCTGCTACTGTGGAAGACCAGCTTTGTTTGATTCCGTTTCATAAGTTCCATCTCTCTATTGGTATTCTCTTTGTGTTCATCTATTGTTTTCCTGGTTTCCTTTAATTCTTTGTCCATGTTTTCCTTTAGCCCTTTGAGCATATTCAGGATCATTTTTTAAAGTCTCTAGAATGTCTGGGGTCTGATCCTACTCACTGATTGTTTCTTCTGCTTTAATCTTCTCCTTTGCCTGGGCCATCACTTCCTATTTCTTTATATGTTTTGCAATCTTCTTTTTTAAACCTCAACATTTTGTTATTTTAATGTGTTATCACTGGAATTTAGACACTTGTTCCTTAAGCTTGAATCAGCTAGTGCTATGACAGAGCTTTCCTTGAAAGCCAGGAGCTAATAACAAAAAAAGAAGGAGTTAAAAAAAGAAAGCACTTTTCTCAGTCTTTGCAGACTGACCTGTGTGAGTGCGCTCCTTCAGGGCTTACCCATACAATGAGTTTATAGAACAGCTCTAGGTCAAAGTGTAGGGGCCTCCTGACCCTTTCTGCAAATGTATCTTGTCTTGGGCATGTGCATGTGGCCCTAAGAATCCCCCCCCCATTTACATGAATACAAATGTCCCCTCTTCCCTAAAAAACAGATTCCTCATGATCATGGCACTTCATTTTGTCCTACAGCTAGAAATCCCTTTGCCCTAGGGAACCACTCAACTGCTATCCCACAGCATTCTAAAGGAGAGCTCAGTGAGTTGTCTTCTGCATGCAGGGCAAGCTTTGGGGCGATGAGTTCCTCAGGTCACCACCAGTCAGACTGAGCCAGACATATATCCTCCCAATATGTGAGTGAGGTTTGCTCTGCTCCCCCTGGAACCAAGGTCAGGTACCTGCATTGGGAGTGTGGGCTGGCTCTGTGTTGAGCCAGTAAGGGATTGAGGGAGGGGTCAGCTAGGGTGCCAGGGGATCCTACCACTTTTTTCTTAAAAGAGGCCAGTAAAGGGAAGCAGATGTGGCTCAAGTGACTTGGGAGGTCTGTAGTTCAGTTCCCAGTGGCTCCTAAAGAAGACAGTGAGCTGGCACGATGGGTAGGCATGGCAAGCTGACACAACAAGATGACACAACAAGAGACACAAGAAAAAAAAACACAATCAGAGACACAACAAAACAGAGAACAGAGGCTCCTGGTGCCTCCTAAAGAGGATGAGCAGGACAGCAAGCTGGTGCAGTGGGCAGGTGCGGTGAGCTGATGTGACAAGATGATGCAATAAGAGACACAAGAGGAAAAACACAACGAGAGACACAGCAAAGCAGGGAATGGAGGTGGCTTAAGCGATTAGGCTCCTCCCTCCCACATCGGAGGTCCCAGGTTTGGTTCCCGGTGCCTCCTAAAGAAACAAAGAAGATGAACACAGCAAGTGCAAAACAACGAGAGGCTGGGGAGAGATAAATAAATGAAATAAATCTTAAAAAAAAAAAAAAAGAGGCCAGTAAAAATAGTTTATTGAGAAATGAGAAAAAGGAAAATTACACAGACAGGCTCTGATTAAAAGCCTAGACTCACCAGTCTTCACTGAGTGTTGGGGAGCATTACTTGCCACAATGTCTCCTGGCTGGCTCACCAAATATGTTAGTGGAATGCTCGGGGTTCTGGGTTTCTAAGTTCTTAGCTTTATCACAAGAAAGATAACAGAGATGTGCCAGTTTGATGAGGCCAGTAAAGGGGTTTATTAAGAAATGAGAAAAAGGAAAAGTACATAACTGAGACACGGGTGAAGGAGTGTTATAGGGTGATGTGCCAATCCTACCACTTTTAAATGGCTTTTTTCTTAATTCAGTGCTCACCTTGTTACTTCAATACTTTAACTATTTTCTGGATTTTTAAAAGAGATGTTTCTTCCATTCTTGCTGTTTTTTAAAGCCTCTGTGAGGGATAGAACCCTGAAGATTCTTACCCCACTATCTTGATTGGAGTAGGGCCACCCTTGCAGCTTTGAAGTCAGAAAATAGCAATGCAAAAAGACCACCTCTAGTGAAAAAAAAAATTTTTTTAGGAGGTACTGGGGATTGAACCCAGGACCTTGTACATGGGAAGCAGGTCCTCAACCACTGAGCTACATCTACTCCCCAATGAGAGTTGTTTTTTCATTTGTTTGTTTGTTGTTTTGTTTCTTTATAAGAGGTACTGGGGATTGAACCCATGTTTGGGTTTTATCATACATGGGAAGGAGGTGCTCAACCACTTGAGCTACATCTGCTCCCCAAAAATTTTTATAACATTGGGTCAGGGATTTCTTTTTCTGAATAAAATTACTTTGTAGATAGATAGATAGATAGATAGATAGATAGATAGATAGATAGATAG